>JAQQSE010000134.1:1800000-2120771 GCA_035772565.1 Antheraea assamensis | reverse complement strand
AAAACATAAGAAATGGGTAGGGCGAACTTGACTGTAATACAAGAGTATTAATCAAATATTTAAATTACCGAATACGATTATGTCGATACTCTCCGCTCTGGTTTCCCCGATAATGTTGACTGCGGCACAGGAATATTGACCAGCGAGCTCCCTGTGGCTTCCTCAACTAACAGTGTTTGCGTGAACGTGTTATCACCCCACGCACCGCAGGGGGTTTTATTTCACTGTCCTAAAAAGTTAATTACTCCTATATCCTAACATAATATAAAAGTAAATTAATCAATGCATGAAATAAAATATTAATCAAATTAAAAAAAATATGGTATAAATAAGATAAATATTAGTAAGATATGAGACTAACTTGGACAATTGCCTTAAACCTTTTTCTATATGTGTGTATATATATATATATACAACAGAATAACTGACGGACTGAAAAAATCCACACACAATCCATGCTACTGGGACTACGGCCATCAACATTGCATGTGGATTTTCTTACGATGTATCTGAGCACTAAAGTATTTTTAGAAATTCTACCAAAAGGTGGTGAATAAGGGTATGAAAGATTGTATGAAAGTCTGTCATTTTTCCGTCAGTCATTCTTTTATATACGAGTATACATAGATAGATATGCATACCAAGCCGCGGAATATTGTAGTCAATATATAAAGTATATACGAGTATTCATTGTCCTTTGGTACAAATTATGATTATAAGATAAGATATAATATAAACAATCAGTATACAAGATAATGGTGTAAAGTTCATGACGTTTCCTGGCTTCGGGCGGTTCCTAGAACAATAACTATGCTTTGCATGCTATCTTGCTAAATATATATTTTCAATTAGGAATAAAAAATGTATTGTAAAATATCATGTAACTTAAGGGGTCCTCTAATATACAATTATCATATGTGCACTCGAACAGAACCCTAGTTCTTGGTGCGTTCAAAAATTTGTCAACAGATGTCACTGGTTTTCAGAATTTAAAATGCTGCAACTGACATATAATAGATGTCGCAACTTGTGGCACTATTATTATGTAACACCCTTATAATATTGCTATAATATTGCAATAATCACGCCGATACACGGTTTAAAAAGAAGGTTTAACCTATTTTTCATGTAAAGGAAACGTTTACAATGACTTAAAATTACGATTCTATAGTCTGTATTCATATTAGACACGTATTCATATACATTTTTTGGTTATATACCTTAAATAACCTTAGTAATTCTTGTTGTTGGAATAAACAAAGGGATTTTCTAACGTATTTAAAACATTAGCATTTATTAAAGCAAATAATGTTTTTAAAGCAATATCTATATAGTATTACATACATTAAAATACCACATAAATTTGTCTACAGGAGGGTTGGCTCTGGCGTCGCATTCTAAATGAAGTGGAGTCAATTTCGACCACTTCGTTCAGCTTCCCATCACCCAGTTTTTATTATTTCTATGATTGGACTAACTGAAACATTAATTAAAAAAAAATTAAGATTTTTAATATTTTAAATTTCGCAGCTCGTGATCCTGTTAGCACTGTACTTTCAAAAAAGCTTAATAACCACGTTTTCACTAGAGGTCCTCTGAGTAAATGAAGACATACAATTAAGAGAAACGTTCGAGATATTAAAAAAAAATAAGACATTTCACTAAGATACCAATTTAGTTTGTAAAAAACTATATTTAGTCTAACATTGTTTCTGCTAATTAAAACGGTATTTATATTTTAATTTGTTTTATATATTATATATAGATATCCTGTTAGCATGTGCTTACAAAAAAGCTATAATAACCACGTTTTCACTAGAGGTCCTCTGAGTAAATGAAGACATACTCGTACAATTAAGAGAAACGTTCGAGAATATAAAAAAAAAAATAAGACATTTCACTAAGATACCGATTTAGTTTGTAAAAAAAATATTTAGTCTAACATGTTTCTGCTAATTAACACGGTATTTATTTTTTAATTTGTTTTATATATTATATATAGATATATACATTATATATAAGGAAATTGAGTTCATTTGACACTCAATCACGTCAAATAGGACTATGACCGTTTAATGAGGAATTTTTCGTAGATGCTTCTAGGCTATTTATTTTTGGATTCCATTGACCATTTACCATTTTTTTTAATATGCACAGCGAAATGAGTGTGTATCAGAGAGTATGTTATGAAATTATTCCGTACTTATCCTGTTTTTGGTTACTGTTATTAACAAATACTTACAAGTAACGTTAAGAACGATGACGTCAGCTTTGGATCCCCTACTTGGCGCCATAACAGGGTTGGTGGCTACGCACGCCAATGTGGTGCCATTATCTCCTACACTGGGATTTAGCTCTAAGTATGATATCGCAGTACCGGTAGCGTTGCTCCAACTCTGCGAATACAAGATTATATGGTGTAATAAGTTTTTCTTTCTCAGTTAGTCGCGTAACAAATTAGGTTTACTTTTTAAATCTCATATCCCAAAGTACCACGATATATATTTTTTATAATGTATGTAGGAATAACCTCTTAAGATCTCACTTTGATTCTCGAAGTATATAATATGATTACGTTATGCATGCCTTGATTTAAATTTGAGAAAACAGCGCGAGGATTTCTAATTATTTTTTAAATTGTGTTTTCAAGTATTAGGACTTTTATTTACCGAAGACAACATAGAGGGTAAGCTAATTTCTAAGCAGTAAAACACTATGTGACTTTCAGTAACCGGATCTAGAATTTAATTTATTATATAGAAGATTCCTACGTCTAAAATTAAAATATTACGTTGAGTTATAAAATATTATTAAAGTGAAACTTCTTATGGGAGGGCTTGGAAATTTTGATCCGAAACCATTTTGTGTGACGAAAAGTGGTGAGGGTAAACACTGTGTTGGGTAGGATGTTGAAAAACACCGATTCAATCCGATCGCCGAAGTTAAGCAACATCGGGCGCGGTCTGTACTCTTGGTAACCGCCTGAGAACACCGTGTGTGGTTGCCGTTTTTTGTTATTTAAAAAAAGTTTTCACTCTTTCGTGTGGTTATAAGCACACACACACTTTTTTTTGTAGTATCTATATTTTGTGAAGATATATCAGTCAATTATCTTTTTCTCCTCAGTTTATCAACCGATGAGTTTTAGTGTTCAAAAAAAAATGGAAACAGTTTTTTTTTCTTACCACCAGTTGCAGTATTTATTTAATAGCCTTAATTTGTCATACTTCATGATTTTACTGTGAAAAAGTCGAGCAACTGGTGTGATACTTATGTTTTTTTTCTCCGTATATAACGCATAATGATGAGATAATAAACAAAGCGGATGCAAACGAGGGTAACAGCTAGTTTACAATATTTGTACGCTTATTGGTAAAAAAAATGTCCATAACATTTCTCCTAAAAAAATATAAATAATGGTGGAATTTTGGTTATTTAGAATAAATTGTAAATATACCTGATTGCTAAACTGCGTGAGGTGGCGGTGCTGCAGGTACCAGGAGATTTCGGGTTGCGGGTTGGATCCGCGTGCGGTACACTTAGCTACAGCCGGTTTACCGGCTTGTAGGACACCGTCGCTTGTACCCGATACCCAGTGTATTGACACGTTGTACGCAGGGACTGAAATGAGACATCAGAAACTTTGATTTAATACATCATAAATAATACATAATAACAAGGTGGTCTTTCATGAAATATTTATAAAGTTCGTAAGTTATTATAACACTAAATTGTACTGCAAAACACTTTCTTTTATATGTTATAGATTTTAGCGTTACACTACAGTCTCACTTGATGTTAAATATCAATGTGGTCTGAGGTGGTAAAATACGCCGAAGTTATGAAGATTTGCTCTCAAGTGCATACTGGAAGAAATGCTGATTAGGATAGTATATACTTACAATAGATTTCAATTTCTAAACTAGCCACGATTGGGGGAGTCAATTGAGTATTTGAAGCTCGGCAGGAGAGTGTAGCTGCATTCTCCCTAGTTAGAGGGAGATAGAGCTCATTCTCCCTTACTTTCGGTATGTCGCTATCACTGTCCGACGCATCTACTAAAGTCTCTCCAGACCACCAGCTGATGCGCGGCGGAGGGCGACCTAGCAATGTTCATAAAGAGTAAATTACAATCCTAAAAAAAGTTTAATATTGGAATTGTCTCATTCTTTTCATTCATAAAATATACGTAAAATCAATTGCGTGTAGAAATTCAAACAATTGCCAAAATCTTATACAATAGTAAAATTTACAAAATTTCTTCAGTGTCACAAAGTTTAAAACACAACAAACTCGAAGGAATCGTTTTTTGGGGTAGGAGAACTATATCATGTATATGCAATAAATAAGTGGTGCATATTTTATAATTTGACATCAAATGATGGTATTACAATCAATTTTCAACAAGTATTTTAGAAGGAACAAATTATAAATTTACGAATACATGATTGGTTTCTACCTATGTAAGGTTACTGCCGGACTATCAGTAGTCACTATAGCTATTTCTGCTACAATCCAGCAATCATGTGTTCCGGTCCGAAGAGTATGATTGGCAATATAAAATTGCACACGAGGCTTTCTAACTGAGTCCTTAGTAGTAGTAAATTAGTCGGCCTCAGCGCTATTGTCCTTTTGAATCTGTACCGTAATATACCCGTACGCTGCAGTAGCCACTTAATGTTAGGTGAACTATGCTTATTGGTTATTTCATAAAAACAATTGGATTGTGGTATAGTGAGTATAATGCTCACATTATTTGGCACAGCTTTCGAAACTGAATGTAATAAAAATCTGCTCTATTTTGATATTAATCTCGGTCATAATATAATAACGGAACTCCTATAAATTGGTAAACAGTAAAGACATGCAATTGCCCAAATAGCCCAAACGATTTTAACAAATCAAAAATGAGGTTATTCTCGTTAAAATTCCAACAAGGGGGAGGAGGCTCGAGGTTTAAAAAAATGCATACATTCCTATAAACTAGAGTATAAATGTCGATACAAACCTCCAATAACCAAGCAACGCAGAACGAGTGTGTCTTTTTCGTGATAAGGACCAAGTTTATCTGTTACTTTGTTGTTCAGCTCATCCATAAAAAAGGGTGGACTCGGAAGCACTAGAATTCAAAAAGCAGGTATTATTGATATTTCAATTATCTTACTCAAAATGTAGATTTAAGATAAAGTCCAAACTTCAAATTAGTTCATTCAAATATTTCAAATTATTTGTCTATACGTAATACTTACTAATGACAACATATCTCTTATCTACATCACAAACGTTTTATTACATTTTTATGACTGTTATTAATTGCTTAATTGAAGTTAGTTAGTGAGGTATTTGTTAAATGTTATATGAATGCGAGTTTAAGAAGGTTTTAAATAACATTATTTCCACATAGAAACCTATGCGTGATTGCCGTACCGTTACTAAAAGAAAATATTTAGGTAATTTTTGTTTGCTTTTAATTAGTTTGTTCAATCAATGTCAGTTTTTTTTACCTCATAAAAATATTAGACCGATATTTATTTGGATTCAGCAACAGCAACGCAAAGCTGAGGTAATATGGTTCTCAATTCTATAATGAAGTGGGTAATAATTTTGTAGACAATGGTTTACGATTGTTAATGAGAGTAATACACTAATTATTGAAGAATAACTATTAGGTACTGTTTAAAAACAATGTAAATTTTTGTACTCTTCGTATTTTTATCACGTCCTTTTTTATCTCTGTACGTTTTGCATTTGATCACAATCTCGCGTGATGTTAAAAAATGACAATATAATCTAAGATAGAAAATACGTTAAGCCTAATCGAAGTTTGCCTCTCAAGTGCAAATAGATAGGTCTATAGGTCTTTGGCGATAGCTTTTCAATTTCTAATTGGTAGCTACATAGGAGAACTTAGAAAAAACCCTCTACCACCGTGTTATGATTTTGTAGCGTGCTGGCCATTAAAGGCTTCTATGCACATTAGTCATTTGTAGAAGGATCGACACATGAATTGTCACAATTTTCCTCTAGGACAGTTGAGTCGTTTTAAAAAGTCTACGTCGAGGTGATCCACAAAAGTTTCATTCTTGAAACTATTTGAACCTGCATAGGTCGAGGCGTTCACGCCACTATCGAGCCATCGTCGCTTCAAACAAGTTTAACTATGGGGTTTTGGTTCTTATACTAATCGATTCCATTTAAATTTTATATTAATAAACACACACTGTTAAGTTGCATGGATGGCGATATCAATCTGCTATCTTCGTTTAAAATGGACAGTTGATTCGTCGCATCCATACAATCCATTATAAAATAAAAGCATACAATAAAATTTGTTTACATAATAAGCAATGATGAAAGTGAGATCACAAAATATTTTACGGCCAACGTCGATGCCAAGCGGTCGCTCGGTACGACTACGGAATCCATGAAAATAAACTAGCAGTCAAAATGATGGATGCAGTGCGAACGGTGTAGTACCCTGTACCACATACCGATGTGAGTCAGGTGCGCTCTATTTAGGTAAACTTCGTCTATTTTTCTTATGAGAAATTCGTTTTTAATTTACCTAGTAGCTGAAATTCGCAACTGGATTTACCATAAAAAAATGTAGATTTTTTTTTATCCATGTTTATATATATTTATTTATCTGCGACTTTGTTCACGTTCTCTATCGTCTAAATAATATATTGTATGCACATAGGAAAAACCATAAGCACCACACCGCTTACTCCATTCTTTCGCGATAAGAAAACGCAAATCGTTGAACACTTAGTGTCTATATAAATCGTAGCTTTTTAAAATTTTAATATTAAATTAAGCTTTCGTGATATATTTTTTAGATAAAGACAAGCGACCTTATTACAAAAACAAAAATGAACTCGCGTTTAACACGAGTTTTACTAAAAAGTGTCTAAAATTTTAAACCTTGTTAAACACGTGTTTAAATTACTTTATTAGAAAAGAGTGTCCAAGCGGTCTCTAGTTGAACATCGGGTTTAAGTTTTTTATGTAAGCAACTCCGAATAGCATTCATTCAATTCACTATCATCATTCAAAAACGTTTCAATTTACGAATAATATTTTTGTTTAGATCTTCTTTAAGAATGTTTATTTATTTTGTGATTATTAAAATAATCAATTTGTAAGTATAAAATATTACGCCTAAGTGCATAAAGTGAAACAACAGTATAATCTCAGAATAAATACATTGTGAAATGTCAATAATGTCATATTGTAGCAGTTGTCATTTACTTGTGAATCTCCGAAATTGTTCAATTTATCTACATCTTCCAAATTAATTATACACACGAAATCCATAATTAACTACGAAATGTCTTTTGCCGGCAAACAGAAATATAATAAATCACAACAATAAAATAAGAACTGTGAATTTAGATAAGTGTTATACAATGTTTACATTTAAATAATGTCTATTTCTAAACAAGGATAAGATACTCTTTTGTTATCAAACTTTTTTTAAATTAGTGTTCGACGCATATTTAACTGTTTTGTAATAACACGGCAAGTGTCCATGAAGTAAAACTGCAAAAAAAAATGGTTCGTGTTCTATTCAGTACTTTTTATATGAGAGAGTACATATAAGATGTGTAGTAGTCCGTGCACCCAAAATGTAATCTAAGTTCTAATTATTGGTAAAGCAGTCTTTCAAAATCATTATTTTTGCTACGTACACTTATGTTCATATTTTGCTAAGGGTTACACCCTAATATTGAATGGCGATGTGTTCAAGGATTGTCACACGTACCCTAAGCGTATGAAGAGGACAGGCTCTCAAAATTACTTCATAACAAATATAAAACTTGAATGCGATAACTCAGAAAAAATGTCCAGCATTAAAAAGTTTCTATCAAAACAAGAGGACTAATATCATAAAATTTCTAAAATGCAAAGTATACATATTAGGTAAATGTTTTATAAAAAAAGTGATTCCCACCACCTCCCACATAAATGACAGAGTCAACCGAATCCAAAAAAAAAATTCCGAAAGATTCCGTAACGAGTGCTCCCAAACGTTGAGTGGTCTTGATGAAATTGAGTCTCACAAAAACGGTATTTTTCTTATACATATATATTAAAGTTATTAAATCATCTATTTTATGTGCTTATTTTAGTTATTGTTTGTTTGTCACCTAAGTACTGACGGCATAACATGTTTTCCTATTCAACTCTCCTCTATCAACTTGTAGCATCTTTCATTCGACTTTTAAAAGCTTCTGTAATTCAATAGGCTATTATAATAATATAATTACAAATTTAAAGATAAATAAAAATGATATGGACAAGGTTACTATTTTAGTTCAAAGTTACAACTGTTCGTAGGTTGCGGAAAAGGTTAAGCAAGCAATTTCGGTTTAAGAGGACGACTTAAGTTAACATAATCAGCCGATGTAAACCGTTACGTTTTTTATGACAAAAAAAATGACTACGTCTATAAATGTAGGACGTCTCATTTGCATTGTATCTTGGATAAAACTTTTCATACAAAGCTTATTTCAGTTTATTCCTGCAGCTAGATCTGATACCCAAAAAATACTTTTTTGAAGCTAAATATTTACCACTTTAACTTGGCATGAGACACTTAACCTGGGATGAGAGTGTTGATATAAAAAGAACAAGAAAATCTATATAAATAAGAATAATTTGTAGAATGTATGTAACCGCATTACTTGAGAAAGGCTGCACCTATTTGTATAATTCATTTTAATTATCTTCGTAACTGCCAGGACATAGATTGTATGAACGAAAATGTTTAAAAAATCGTACCGCAAAAATGAAAGTTTTGAGTAATTTAATAATCCATATAAAAAAGTGACTGCGTGAATGAGACAGACGATAATGTATAGATCTTCAAAAATATTGGCAGACTTCTTATTTTCGAACTGACAACACTGTTGATCTGGCAGACCTGTACAGTTCCACATGACTACTAAGGGGAGCGCTTAAGGCACTCACCCGATTAAATTAACAGATTGATGTTCAGTTGCAATTTTATTTTAATATATGGTAATACTACAAAGGGAAGATTTGGTCTCATTTTCTTCGTTTATGTAGTAAATAAATGACACAGGTCAATCAAGAACAAGCAACGCCATCTAGTTCTCTCAATTGTAACTAACCTAGACAACAGACGTTTCTTTTCTTTATTTGTCTACTCTGTGCTCGCGCGACAGTCACTTGGAAATCTTATAATAAATTTCATGTAACAGATTTACTTTAAATGAAACTTTAACTCCGTTGTTTTATTTCCACAGTTTACCCGTGCGAAGCCGGGGCAAACAACTAGTTATTTATATATACCTAAATATTTTAAGCATTTATATGATTTTTTATTGCTGTCAGTGTATTCCAAGGACTCGTGAATGAAATCTCTATAACTGATACGAGCACGCTCCATTAGATTCGATCAAGGTTAGTAACTAAGAACAATACAAAAGAAAACATTCAACTTACATGTAAACGAATAAACATAATAGTCTATAAATTTTGTACATAAGTACGAACAATATGGCTAAATAGTTTCATTAACAATACATACACGTCGCACGTTATTGTACCCACTACCCATAATTGATACCCTACTTTTTTCCAATATAGAATATTTATGAAAATATGATTTTGCTATTTATATTTATGAGATTTATTAAGGCAACGCACGTTTCCAGATTCTCGTTTTATTATACAATAGAAAATAAATGTAAATAATGTTATTAAAAGTGAAAATGTTCCTGTCTGTTTGTTATCTTTTCGCGATTAAATCTTTCCTGAATCCATCAAAGTAAAATTTTGTATAGACGTAGTAGTCTATGGACGAAAATACGTCCAGCAAAGCAAGCGGCCACCGGTTACCTGGTTATGTTTCAGTGAATCATTACAGTAAATTAATGCAATACATTACTTATGTGATATAACCTTGACATATATTTCACATAACTGTACAGTTACATAATAAGATACAAAGAAATCATGTATAATTTTGATTAGCACCTATTTACTCGTCCATTTAATGGAGTTCAGAATGGGGATATTGTATATTTTTGTCTAAATTAATAAATGTGTCTAGATGACTTCCGTCATAACTTGAATGAATTATCCAAGTCTTATTCGTATTTTTTTTTGTTTTACTCAAAATTGATTAATCACTATCATATCAATATCTCTCATGAATGTCGTGGTGGTCTAGTGGTTTGACCGGTGGAATATCGGTCCGATGTTCGCCTATTTGAACCTCGGCATGTACCAACGAATTTTTCAGAAATGGCGTACATATACTAATTTCATTGGTAACACTATCGGCTGACGGTGAAGGAAAATGTCGTGAGGAAACCTGAATCTGAGAAATGATTTTCTAGTACCACCGTATGGGGGAAAATTTAGAACTGCGAATTTCTCAGAGTTAGAAAACTTCAATACGTCGTGGGCTTGCGTGGTGATTATGCCCATACGTTCCTTCGGGAAGAGGCCTATAGCCCTGCCGTGGTTCGCTTACAGGTTGATAATGATGACTATCTCATCTTATGTTACAATATCAGCCGCCCGCGACTTCGTCTGTCTTTGTATCTTTATAAGGGATTAGCGTTTGTGCGCGGTGTTGATCGTGTTAATATAGATTTAAACCTTTCCCTCGGAAACCGTACTGTTTGTCTGGATGAAAAGTGTCCTATATCCTTTTCTGTACTACTGAAAACATGTATATAATATTTTATAATGATCAGTTCAGTAGTTACGGTGTGCAAACGGAACAAATAAACAAAGTAATTCGTTACGCTTAGAATGGATAAAATTAACGCGGACTCTATTTTTTTTAAATAAAAGTAGCCTAAGTAACTCCTTATAATATTAGTTATCTGCCATTGAAAGTCTTGTCAAAATCGATCCATCCGTTTCGGATATTAACCAATACAAACACACAGACAGACAGACATTTTTTTTTATTGTTTATATGTATTATGTACTGTATATACTTTCAGATCCATTAGTAAAATTCATTGTAGTAGTATATTGTGTAATAGTATATTGTCATAACAAATAGAAACTTCAATTTTATTTATTTCAATAGTTGATAGAACGTACTGCAAGTAAGCTCAAAAAAGGGAATAGAGAAATAAATGCCATAATAAATCTTTTACAACATTTTTGAAAATGTAGATGGACGGTGTTTTATTTTAAATATCTCATATAAGGTTTACAAGTAGTTGAGTTATTTTTACATAAATAAAAAAAAAAAGTCTTACCGACAACAGTTAAATTAATTCCAGTATTCCTTGTCGGCGATAGTCGAAAGTCAACCCTGCAGTGGTATAAAGCTTGATCGTCTTCACTGACTGAGACGAATGTGATGGCGCTGGGTTGAACGTGTAGATCTGACGTCAGTCTACTGCTTGTGTTGAAAGCCGGGTCTGACCACTCTTTATCCGGAACTTCGAAGCTGTCAGTAAAGTAATGTTTGATTTTCAACCATATATGAATATAAGATTATCTACAATTGAAATAATTGTATTATTATGGTTCATTATTGTAATATACATTTTATAGTGCAAGATAATGAGGTTCGAGCAAAAAATGGTCATACATTAGTCATACAATTATGTATTTAGTAAATTTGTCGTCTATTCGCTTTAGAATACCCAAGTGCTTTACTTTTTTTCTAAAAATCACCGTAGTCAATTGGCAATTTTTAATCAAATCTAATTTGAATAAACTGATTTTTTGCTTAACTTACGATGTATAATTTACATTATGACAAAATTAACTGAACTCATTAATTGATAAAATTATAAAGAGTACGATAGTTTCAATGTATAGACTTACGAAGAAGATACACACACAGACACAGAAAAAATAAACTAGGCAGGTTTAGGCTCTAGTTTTCGAATACCAAATATAAGTATAAGGCTTTGCGCCATTATAAATCTTTTGAAATAATTACTCCTTAAAGAGGTTTGTTAAAAAAGTTTTGTCTAAGTGTGTAGAGTCACCTGTAAATGGGTACGTCGTTTTTATACCACACCAAAACCATAAACTCGTCATGTGGTGAAACTGGTGTTGTATCACAGAGCAAAGTCGTATTACCGCCTTCCAAAGCTTCTTTATGTGACAGAGGCCCTGAGAAGTACAAATAACATTATTATTTACTTGCAAGTTTAAAGTTGGATGGACGATGTACATGTTGATAAGCAGAGGTTGCGGGTTAAAAAAAAAAACTCGTGTTCGGTCATAGTAATACTTCAGCGCAAATCAACGTTGTGTGCTTTATAAAACGCAAGTACGTCTACATGCTGTACTGCGAGTACTGCTCACACATCTGGGCTGGTGCTCCTACCTACCAGCTTTTTCCTTTAGACTCCGTGCAAAGGCGAGCTATTTGCATTGTAGACGATCACGAACGAATATACGGTCTAGAGTCATTAAAATTTCGCAGATACATTGGGTATCTATGTGTGCTTTACCGCTTGTATAACGGAGAGTTTTCTGAAGAACTTTTTGATATGGTGCCTACATTACCGTTCCAAACTCGCAACATCCGCGGCTGGCTGGTGGCTCATCCACATACCCTGAAGCCCAGTAGTATGGCGACAAACGTAAGGTTATCTACAAGCTTTATTATTCGCACGTTAGCATTGTGAAATGGATTACCCAGCACGGTGTTACCCTGGGGTTATGACATGGGGCTCTTTAAAAAGGGATCAAACACGCTCTTCACAGTCGGCAACACAACAGTGATGCCCCTGGTGTTGCAGTTGTCTATAGGCGACGGTAAGCATTTAACATCTAATAGACCGTCTGTCTGTTTACTGTCTTTTGGCATAAAAAAAACTACATAGAACGACTTTTTTTGATGAATATGAACAAATTAGTCGATATTATCTTTTATGATTCGTGATACGTCCAATAGTAAATTGGGGTGTTCTAAATTACATTATTTGCTACAGATCTCAGTACGGGTTCATCGTAGAATTAATGTAATCATAAGTACATCATTTATTTAAACTGAGAGGTACAGACTAAATTAATAAGGCCTTGAAAATTTAGTAGGTGTATCTTTAGTGTTGTAATTTAGTTTTGGTTCTTAGGAATACTTTATAGCTTGGGTCAGTCCTAGTCTAGATATGAATATTTCAGCAGATATTTTATTATACCTAGTAACTTTATTGGTAAGAAGCGGACAGCTTAATATAAGGACTACTGAGATAACATCGTAATAAATATCTATTACTAAACAGTGGTAGTTATACGCTTCTTACCCTAAACAACTCACTAAATTCAAAAACGTTACATGCGTTAATATAAAAATTGCATTAAGCTTTAAGTTCAATATTTGTTTGCTAAAACCTTTGTTATAATAATTAGATTAGTAGTTAACGAGTTGTGATAAGGTTCCTTATATTTACTTTAAAATTTAGACTAGATGAGTTTGTACATTCCTATATTTGTAAGGCGGTAGTGGAAGGCCTTACAAATAATGAAGGAGGTTATTTAGCTATCGTCATCTAAACACAAATTTACCTATTTCAAGATGGGTTGACGTGAGACAAGCAAACGGCAGCATAAACCATTAAGCCGATCTCAGATCAGGTCATGAAGGAAGAAACTATTTTGTGCTGACTCTACTATACGGGAGGAGAGCAAGAAGAAGAATTATAGTAGTAGATTCTTAAGATAATTTTAATTACTATTTGTAAGGGTTACATAATCTTACCGTCAATACCGGCTATGAAGGCGTAAATCGGAGAGCAGATTAGCAGGAATACGTGTAAAGGCGCCGAATTGACGCGCATTCTACGGCCCATCCATACTCCCGTGCTACGTTCTCATTGGTCAAACGAATGGTTCACTCATCACCTAATTACTAGTTGTGCGTCCTTCATAGTAGTGTCATCAATTTTACATAGTATTTGCTCTTGAGAGTTTCACCTGAAATCAATTATTCTTTTGTTTATATTGATTTTTGTCCTTAGTTAAAATAAATAGGTAACTATCATATTTATTATAAAACATGTAAATTTAAATAACTGATTTTTATTTGGTTTAATAGAATAGAAAATTGTCAATTGTCACGCAGTTTTAAATTAGTAGTTAACATACCTATTAAAGTTATAATATATAAACAGAGTAGATAACATATGCATATATTTATATCTTTTGCGTTCTATTACGTATAAATTCACGATTTAATCATCTGAATTTAAACGCAGTAGTTTCTAGTTTAATATACGTGTTAAAGTTTTGTTACTTATACGGATCTAACTAAATATTCCAATCGATTATTTGTGACCCTGTGTATAATTCAATTAGTTTATGTCATACAAAGTATGTCGATATAATAATTTATGCTAACTATCTGAGTATATAATGGTAATTTTATTCCATGACAAAATATGTCATCGTGTTTTTTAACGTGATAACAAGAAGCGGCTTTAATCCGATTTAAGTATCACAAAGTATACGCAACATGTATGACTGTCATAATAAGCCTTAAAAATTAATTATCTAATCTAATATGTAAGCTTGAATAATAATAATTCCTTTATTGATAAATACAATAATTTTGAAGTCGTATTGTAATTAGACGATATTGTTAATCGTTCGTGTAATTTTTTATTTTTTTGGACTGAAGTTAAGGTAGGTGCTGCTTGATAGAAATCGTCACGTAAGTGAAAAGCATTTCATGCAAATTTTTATTAATTTTATACAAGACACGAGTGTGTGCATACGTGTAGCGAAATTCGAGCAACGAAGACCTTAGACAGCCAGTATAATCTCAGTTCTGAACGCCTGGTAATAGCAATCAAATTTATATTTTGTTTTGCATTTTTTTATGCATCTAACTTACACTATTTTATTTTTAATAAATGAATATTATTCCTAAAATATGAAATGAAACTTTTTGATATGATTCTTTACTTTATAGTAAGGAACTGCAAAATGATGGCCATTATTTCGTTATTATGAAAACTATGTTTTTTATTTGGACTAATCGTCGAATTGTCTTTTATTTTATAAGTACAATTTTATCCTTACTGCTTAACGCCTACAACCGTTTTAATATTTAAATTTAAATCCGAGTAATTTTATCAACAATGCAAATATTTCTTATTACGACTTATAGCAATATGTAGTGAATGTTCTAATTAAATGCATATTTGAAGCAAAACAAAACATTTTTATTTGTCATCACGTCTTATCCTGAAGTGAAATATAGCATTTTGTATTTCTAGACAGCTTTGCCTTCTAACTGCCTCGCAATAAGCTAGTCACGTTTTGCTTAATTTGACATTTGAAGTAGTAAATTTAATCATGGCAGTTCAATGAAAGTGGCTTAATTGATAACTTAGCACAGAATTATTAACTTTAACTTCATTGTATATGTTATTACGATTCTGAAAATGTATACGTAAAATATATTATATTATGAGACACTGAGGTACCATGATTATGAATGACGGTTGAGAAATATTCGTAAAATGTCGACATTAATTTGTCGAAAATTCCTTAAGCATTTTACAAAGTGACTTTATGTTTTCCAAATCCATGTTTTTTTCAAGTATTCTGTGTATCTAGAGTAGCGGTTTTCGACCACCGTATCGTGACACATAGCATTGGTGTGTCGCAAGCACACAACAAGTGTGTCGCGAGATTTACAAACGGCCACTTCCGTTCATTTTGTACTATCAAAAATGTTGCGTGTAAAGATGTTGGCAATATGTAAAGAGTAAATAGATAGTGCGTGCGTAGAGTGAAAAAGGTTGAGAACTAACTGCTAATCTAGAGTACTGTTTTTAAAGTAAGTAAGTATAAGTGTACTGAAGTTAGACAAAGCTGTAGTTACATTATACCGAAGCGTGATAGAATCGTGGCGTCACAGTTAAACACACGAATAGATTCATTTATCACTTGGTGGCAACAGTAATTATAATCCGCAATCGAGACAGCTATTGGGCTGTCTAATGCTAAATAGTAAAAAAATATATTGAAATAATCCGATGTTACTTAAATCTAAATTTTCTAAATTAATGAAGCGAAAGAAAATTAATATGAGCAAATGATTTTTTTAAGTTTCATATACATAATTTAAAGAAATGAATGTCTGGAACAATATAAAAACATATAACCAATATTTGTTTTGTGTTATAATGTTACAAACATGATAATTTTGTTATTACAATGTTTTTAAATAAATATTATGCTAACTTTTTCCGGCGACTTATTCTGTGCGCGTTAAAAAATTCAAAATAGCCTACACCTTCGTCCAGGACCTAGGCTACCCTCACATTAAATTTTATTACAATCGGTCCCGCCATGAAAAAGTGACAAACATATAGACAAGGTTACTTTCTCGCTCATAATATTAAAATTTATGTTGATTTCATTCACACCTCTCCATTCGGCTAAAACTTATCAAGCGACCTTTATATGACACAGATATATTTATCATCATTTTTAATCCATCTCATTACTAATTGACACTTTGAGCGCGGTATTTTTTTCATCATAATCAGATTGATAAATAGCTGCCAAGTTTAGTAAGTCATTTAAGAATTTTGGGCGCCATTTATTATTAATTGGTAGTATGAAATGTCCAAATAAATCACGAAACGTTCAAAGAAAAATACATAAATCATAAGAAATAATATATAGCTCAACATATTTTGGTAGTACATAACATGTACTATGTAATGTATATTATACCTGTATACGTTTGCACTAGTGCATTATCCATTATAAGTGTGACGCGAGGGATCAGGCGATACGAATGTTTAAGAAATAAGAATAATAAGAAGTGACGTCACTGTACCTGATCGTAAAAATAATATTATTAATACTAGACAATAACGATTATATAAGTATCGATTATTATTTATGCGTTACGCCGTTTGTGTTATGCTAAATAGTTATCAATTATACTGCTGTTGGATAATTTATTAAATTGTATCGTGTTATAATTTGAAACATTGTCATGATGATGAAACGAATGTTCATTAGTCGTATCGCGACTTTGAGTGTGTCCATTGTGTAATGAACCCTCTTTCACACCTGTTGGGTGTCGTATGATGCTTGCTTGTTCATACGTTACGACAACACCGACTGCGGTCGACCACGACCCTTATTAATAATAACAAAGGACTTCAAGAATGTGTTATTCATTACTTAGAAATAATTCATTATATAAATAGTTCTTGGTTTCGTCCGAAAATTCTATGTTATCACTGTCTATATATACCTCAAGCATGCTGCTAGCGCAATTCAGTGACACCACATTCACTACGTAATCACACACTACTTTATACCTTACATACGTACACGCACATATAGTAGGTATATAAGTTCTGCGAGGGATATTTCTTCTTTTTTGGTTAGTTAGCCTTAGCCAAACTTGACAGACACGAAATACATGTACGCGTTCGTTCGGAACACATGAAAGTCCTTTTATGTGTCTCGCCATCATATAGACCAACGTATGGTCAGCTTAATTCGCATAGATAGTTAATATTGATACGCGTTACTGCATGTAAAGCAACTGTCCAAGCCGAGACCCAGGCATTTTGTCACTCTAGCGCCGATTACCATTTCAGCGGACTGCTTTAAACGCTCGCTCAAAAATTCCGGTGAATATTTGAAGACCCATCAGGGCAACAGCGGATATTCAATTCGAAAAAAAACTCCATCCATATAAATAAAATGACTTTCTAGTTATACTTAAGGGCTGATGACGTAACGCGATAAGATAACTTTCTCAATTAATATCATACCAACATAACTTCTCTTACGAGAAATTTCTCACGATATTCATGCGGTGAAACTCTTAGTTTCGCCCTTCGGATTCGTTAGTGAATTGTAGGGCTAAATTGGCGTTAATTGTGAAATGTGTTGAGGTTGCAACACTTGATTAACATTTGTTGTGTTGTGTTCATCACGCTAGTATTTATCAATCATAATGACAAATGGATGCTGACTTCATTACTCCTTTGAGTCATAGTATTTTTGGATTACTTTATGGGTGGCATAAAATAAATTGGCATGTAAGTTTTATTTGAAATAGCTGTGCCCGCGACTTCGTCCGTGTGGAATGGAATACAAAACTTTGGTTAATGAAACAATCTGAATTTATGTCTGTATATCTTGTATATTTGTAATGTAAAATATCAGGCTAAAAACTAATAATGGTCACACTCCTTTGTCACTTCAATAATAACTTAAAATTAGGACTTCCACGTTACTTTGATGTGTGTAAAAACCGTGGACAATGCTATATACAGTCAGATAGTTCGTAACACACGACGGTAATGGGTGCCAATACCTAAAGTTATTGCGAACATGGACAAAACTTCGTGACGATACACGCAGGTATAGGAGTAACATAACACTATTGTTCTAATTTAACAACTGTAAAAACAATATTAACCCCTTTTTTTTTTTTTTTTTTATTAACGTGGGGAGATCCCTAACGGATACCCATCCTCCCGGGGGAGAGAATGGGTTATGTCCGATTCGCACGGACTAAAACCCCACGGTGCACCGGCCACCGCTTTAAGTTGGAGCGGCATGGGACCGTACTAGGCTAACACCATGCCGCTCCCAGCGGTCAGCCCGGCGGCAGATAGCTGCCGGGCACCATCCTTATAGGGAGGTAGTTGTGTACACGATCAGCTACCTCCCCTCGTCAGCCGAACCTACCTGTGCCAAGAGGAAATGGGCCCCCCGGCCCATCCCCTCAGGTTCGGCTACGGAGGTGGAAGGAGGCGGGCAAATCGCCGCCTCCTTCCACCGACCCTCCTTTGGCGGACACGGCCGCTGAGAGGGTCCGCCTCTCGGGCCCTCTCCGCCGCCTCCTTCTGCGAGATGACCTCTTCGCAGAAGGAGGCCATCGCCGTCCATGCGTTTTCGCTGCCGAGCATGGCCGTAACCACGCTCGGCAGCGAAAGATCTCCTCCTACCGCCACAGCCAGAGTGCGGCGCTGCACCTCCCACGCAGCACACTCGGACAGAGTGTGCTGCGCGGTATCCTCCTCAGCGCCGCACTCATGACATGTGGCGGTCGGCTCCCTGCGAGCGATCTGGTGCAAGTACCAGCCAAAACAGCCATGGCCGGTTAGTATCTGCACCAGTCGAAACGTCAGGGAGC
This sequence comes from Antheraea assamensis, assembly GCA_035772565.1. NCBI lineage: Eukaryota > Metazoa > Arthropoda > Insecta > Lepidoptera > Saturniidae > Antheraea > Antheraea assamensis. The sequence continues at coordinate 2,101,630 of JAQQSE010000134.1, read as the reverse complement.
CCCACTTCCTCTCAAACCACTGCGGCAGGACCGGGCGGACGGCGTCCACCGTATATCGTCCATACCGTGCGTCCGCCAGGTCCTGTCGCCACCGCTCTATAGCGGCCCCCCTCCCCTCCCTTCTCCTACTCTCTATCTCCCCGGGAGCTGGAGGCACCCCCAAACGTTTCCTTGCCGCCGTGAACTCGTACACGGCGGCAAGAACCCTCGCCTCCAGCTCCCAAGGCAGGGAGCCGGCGAGCGTGAAGGCCGCCACCGAGGACACGGTGCGGTATCCCCGAATCGCCCTCAGCGCCACAATGCGCTGCGCAGCCCGCAGTGCGCGCACGTTGGTGGCACCGAGGGCGTCGGCCCACACCGGGGCCCCGTAAACGGCCATCGCCCGCACGACTCCCATGTACAGTCGGCGGCACCTGGCACTAGGCCCCCCCACATTGGGGAGCAGCCGGCCAAGTGCCCCTGCCGCCCCAGCTATGCGCGGTCCGAGCCCCGCAAAATGGGGCTCGAACCGCCAGCGCCCATCCAGGGTGAGGCCCAGATACTTCATCTGGGTCCCCACCCTGATACGGGCGCCGTCCACCAATAAGTGGGCCCCTGGTGGTGGCCCTCGCCGAGGCCCATGGAAAAATATGGCCTCGGTCTTATCGAGGGCCACCCTGAGGCCCAACGTCCGGATGCGCCCGACCACAACGGTTGTGGCCGCCGTGGCCAGGCGCACCAAATTCTCCCACTCTCCCACCCCCCGGGCTACGACTAGGGTGTCATCCGCGTAGCATATAATGCATGCTCCGATTGGGAGCACGCCGCGGAGCACCCAGTCGTAGCCCAGGTTCCACAGGAGTGGGCCCAAGGCCGACCCCTGTGGAACCCCACACCCTGTCTCTCGCTGGACCATTCTGCCGTCGCTGTCCACATAGGCGACCTCCCTGTCCTCGAGGTACGCCTCCAACAGGCGCCGCAAATAAGAGGGCACCCCGAAATATCGGAGTGCCTCCCTTATAACTACATGCGGCAGGCTGTTGAAGGCGTTGGCGATGTCCAGGGACACCGCCAGAACCCTCTCCCCCTGGGAGGTCGCCCCTGCGGACAGCGACTTCAGGAGGGTCAGGGCGTCAATTGTTGAGCGCCCTGCCCGGAAGCCGTACTGCGCGTCCGCCAAGTTCGGTCCCGCTCCCTCCAGGTGCTGGACGACCCGGGAGGCAATAACCCTCTCAAGCACCTTCCCGGTGTCGTCCAGCAGCACGAGGGGCCGATATGCGGACGCGCAGTCCGGGGGGCGGCCCTCCTTCTGCAACAAGCAGAGTCGCCCCCGCTTCCAGGGCATCGGGAACTGCCCAGTCGACAAGCACTGACTGAGCAGCTCCCGAAACCACCCTCCCAAATGGCCCATCGAAAGTGCGAGCACCCGGCCCGGGACCCCATCAGGGCCAGGCGCTCTCCGTTTGTTGCGGAGGCGCTCAATGGCCCTCTCCATCTCCTCCTCCGTGACTGAAGGGGGAGGGCCGACGAGCTCCTCCGCAACTGCTGCCTGAAGTGGAGGCATGGGAGGAGATACTATACTCGGAGGGTCGGGGAACAATGTTCCCACGACCATCTCTGCCACCTCCGGCTGAAGAGTTTCCGTGGTGGGAGGCGCCCGTCTGCGTAGCTTCGCCCGCATCATGCGGTACGGACGCCCCCACGGGTCCCTCCCCAGCGACTGGAGCATCTCGTCCCATGCCTCCTCCTTCGCCCGGCTTATGGCGGCTTGCAGGACCTTCCTCCTGGTCCTGTAGTCACCATACAGCCGGGCCTCCTCCTCCAAGTCCCGGCGACTCCTTCGGCGGCTGCGCCCGAACAGCCGCCGGGCCGCGGAGCAGGCCGCCCGGAGATCGGCAATCTCTGGCGACCACCAGTACACCGCCCTTCTGTTCGGGCGGTGTACACTCCGCGGCATCGACGCGTCGCATACCTCCGTGAGAGCATCACGGAGGCGGGCAGCAGACGCGTCGACGTCCTCCCCAGTCGGGGGGGGCATAGCCCAGGCCTGGACGATGGCCGCTTCTTCGGCTAGTTCGCGGTCGAAGCGGCTCATCGCCCAACAGGGGAACGTCGCGCCTCTCCGAGGGTGGGTAACTCTGCTGGCTTGGGAGGAGGAGACCTCGAACCTAATGTAGCGGTGGTCCGATAAGGTCTCCACCTCCTCAAGCACCCTCCACCCCCGGACACGGCGTGCGATAAACGGGGTGGCAAAGGAGATATCCACTACTGACCCCCCGTTCCATCGCACGCATGTGTGGACGCTCCCCTGGTTGAGGAGGGACAGTCCCAACTCGGCTGCCCACTCCTCAACGGCTAGGCCCCTGAGATCCGTGGCTGCCGCTCCCCAGGTCCTTGACTTAGCATTCAAGTCACCCATCAGGACCACGGGGAGCGGCGACAGCCGCCTCACAGCTCCCTGCAGAGAGTCAAGGTAGCGCTCAAACTCCCGCAGGGGCCTGTTGGGGGAGAAATACGCCCCCACAATGGCGTAGCCTCCCCAGGCGGCCGCCACGAATCCCGACCCTCTCTCTTTAACCGCCAGGAGCGAACCCGAGCCAACCGTGATCGCCACAGAGCCATCCAAATCATCCGTCCAATGTGGCCGGGAAGGAGCGTAGTAGGGCTCCGTGGCGACCGCAATTCCAATGTTCCACTCCGCCACCGACTGGACAAACAAGTCCTGTGCGGCGGCGGAGTGGTTCAGGTTCGCCTGGAGGAAGTTGAAATGGGCTCTATCCATTAATGGTCCATTTCACCTTCCTCCCGCCTGACGGCTACACTCCTGGGGATCACAACGTGGGGTGCATCCCTACCCTTAACAGTGGGGGGCCGGCAATTACGGGCCCCCATGTGATGCCCCGACGGCCTCCCTGCGTCGGCACATATGGCGCACTTCGCGACAGCCGCTGTACAGATGGCCGCCATATGCCCCGACGCACCGCACCGGTAGCAGTCCCCACCCCTGTTGGACAAGGAGGGGCATGTGGTGCGGGTGTGCCCCAAGCCCATGCACTTGTAACAGCGCATGGGCCTCTCGTCCAACAAGATCACCTGGGCCACGCTCCAGCCGATGTGGAGCTTGCCCATTTGGACAAGCTCTTTGGCTGCCGTCACAGGGAGGGACATATACAGCGCCCCCAGCCCACCTCCACCACGCCTAATTTCTCCAGCCTTCATCTGGCTCTCCTCACAACCAAATTTAGTCGCCACGACCGTCAGCACCTCCTCGCGCGACACCGAATCATCGAGGCCGACGATCCGGATGTCGGCTTTTTTGACCGGTCTGGAGACCGTAGCAACCCCAGCAAGAGCCTCCTCCAGCTTACGAGCAAGCTGGTCAGCCTGCTGTACACTCTCGGTGCCAGGAATTTCAATTTTCCTGGCTCCCGTAGCCGTCCTCCGCACATTGGGGTTGGTTATTCCCATATCCGACAAGAGAATAACCTGTCGTGCCTTCAAGAGGACGGCCCTATAGTCCACTCCTCTCTCCGCCGCCTCAGGCTGCAGTGTGATAATCACCGCAGCGGAGCGTGGAGCGGACGGGAGCTTCTTCGCCTGCGGTTTGGCTACTCCCACCGAAGCTACAGGTTTGGGCGCTGGCGGCGTCTTAGCTACCCTAGCCTTCTTCCGGCTGGTGACTATAGCCCAATCTGCACCAGACGCAGCCGAGGCTGGGGCGGGTAGATCCGCCCACACTAGCCCCAGTGGAGCAACATTGGGCCCCGCTACCGCAACGGGAGCGCCCTTGGGCCTCGCCACCACCTGAGCCTGCGGCGCAGGCTGAGAGACTGCACGAGCCCCTTTCTTTTTGTCCGCCGCTAGCTGCGGGCGGACAGGGACTGCCGGCAGCAATCGTCCCTCCAGGTTTTCCAGACGCGCGTTTAGCATTTCGCCAAACGACGTCTGGAGCGACCTTTGCAGCCGGGAGACCGCACCGGCTAGAGCCTCCTCCCAGTGCTCGGCAGGAGTCTCAACTACCGCTGGTCGCCGTGGAGGAGGAGGGGGCATCTCTTTCATCTCCTCCACCGTCCTCTTCCACGCTAACACCTCCGCCTTGAGGTCGTCCACTTGACGACGAAGGTTTTTTGTCTCCCTCCTTAATTTGAGGGTTTCCTCAGCCTCCGTCCGCCCGGCCAACGACTCCACGACCTCCTGAAGGGTCCTTGCCGCACCTTTCAACTGGCTGACACAAGGGCCCTTCAGGTTCTTCGATTTCTTTACGACATCGAATATCGTCACCACCTTGCCCACAGCGAGAGTCTTAAGAGACTCTGCGTCTAAAGCGTCCACGTCAATGGGATCATTGCGCTCGCTTCCCGCCTCCGAACTGGCAGCCGAGCCGGTTGCCGATCCAGCCCGTGATCCCGCAACCGAGCCAGCCCAAGATCCCGCAACAGAGCCGGCAGCCGAGCCAGCAATGGAGCCGATCGCTCTGTCGTAGGAGCCATCGGCCTCTCCCACGAGTCCTCGTCCACCGCCACGAGAGCGGGTACGTCCCCTGTCCGTCCCCCTCTTGCGGTACGACACCTTCGGACCTTCCCGCTCCTCCAGCTCAGTGTCCGAGTCGAACACCCGTAGAGACTCGCTAGCCCGCTTTCCCCCCTTAGCAACCGTTTTTCCCTTGGTGCTCATGGTTGTCCGGAGACTCTAGGTCATCCAGGACACCAAGAGCCACAATTCGGAGTCCACCAGAACGCGCCAAGTCAAAAACAATAAATCACAAGTCCAAAAAGCAAGCCAAGTCATACGAATAAAGAATCTACGTCAAAGTCCAATAACAATCAAAGCCAAGTGCAAAAAACCGGTCCAGAATCCAGAAACACGCCAAGATCAAAAGGTAGTAAAAGCCACTATAACAAGAAACCGCCACAAAACGAACACAAAAGTAATTATCACAACACAAAACAAAAAGCGATAAGAACATCAAAAGATAAGATAACGTCTATACAGCGATGTATTTTTAAAAGCAACGCGGTGCAGAGCGACGTATACATCCACTCGCAACGGCGCATCGGCACGGACTCCAACAATATTAACCCCTGGACTGTCCAAAACCATAAATATTTAAGTTCTATACAAACGAATGTAGACCTGAGGCATAGGTCAATAGACTGTTCGCAGCATACGCTTAAAAATACCTGATTTATTACAAAGCTTTGAAAAATATAAAATGATGAATTGTAAAATAATATTTTTCCTGTAAAATGTATCATTAAATTATTTTTTCATTTGTACGAACTTTTTTTACTAAGCCATGAAATTTACCATGTACGATGTAGTGAAATTAAAAAATAATTGAAAACTTAATCTGCTATTTTGAGATCTGAGTGTTAAAACAATTTGCCGAGGGCTTATAATATTCATTCATATATACTTCACATGGCTCATTCTTATTTTTATATTATGCTTTCTTTTATTTGCACTACTTACAGTCTTTTTTCGCCACGGTACCGCTGGAAGAAAATGCAAGCTCCATAATGCATAAACCAAAAAGTATTCATTAATTTAAAACGTAATTAAGACATTAGAATTAAGGTAAATTTATGAAAATTATAATTCGAAATAAACCTAAAAAACACAGAAATTATCTCATTGTTATCTATACTCTTCCTGGCAATAATATTCTTACGACAGTAAATCAATAAAATTATAAGTTTAGCGCCATCTGTTGTCGTCATAAATGTAGTCTGTTATTGCTTCTAAAGATGATTTTTTCTTACATTTATGTTCAATGAACAATTTTAGTCTCTTTCTTTTTTTATTATAATAAAAAATTGTCCTAAAATGTGATAAGGTTCAATTCAATAACTTCTAATGTTTACAACACGAAACTAATCAGAAATTTACAAATTTAATCATAAACCTTATGCGATCGAAAAATAAAAATCATATTTTACTTATACAAAGTACAAAAAGTAAGTTATTCAATTTATAGAAATGTGTAATATATGTAATTGGCCAATTTTTAGAATGTATATTATAGTAGAAATAGAGTTAGAAAATGGTGGTTGAGCGCCATCTATTTGCAATAATGCATATTAATTAATTACTGAACATCTTAGGTTATTAATATTTATTTATGTGAAAATAAAATATTAATCATTTTTCTTTCGTTGTATGTCTTAGTAATGTAATACTGTGGCAATGTTTATTTATGTTATATAATACCCTGGTTTTTGGATGAGGCTAATCCATTTACTTATCTATTTTTCTCTCATAGTTAACTCCCGTCGTCATTAAAATTATAATAACTTTTGATAGAGTTAACCGATTTTAATGAAACAAAAAAATTATGTTGCTCCGGAATATGCTTGATTATGTTCTTGGAGTTTTATCAGAAACCTAGTACTTTACCATTTATGCTTGTTCAAACAAACAGACAGACAGACAGACATTTCTAAAAATGATCGAAATGGATTCTATCACTTATTCCTAGACACCTGCAAAAATTTTTTTCTCAAAAATCAAAAAAGTACAGACACGTTGGATTTACATTCTTATTATATGTATAGATGTTTATTTATGCGATTCATCGCTTGTCTGTTTGTATTGTTTTGCTTATTTTTGTAGCGCTTATGTTAAATTGCTTTAGATTTTTCTTGTCGCGATAAAAAGAAACAGATGCGTTACATTGGGAAAATTTTGTATGGCGATGCCTTGTAATGAAATATGTTATTGAATTATAGCTAAATATTTTCTCGTAATCGTACTTAAGATCAGTCAACTATGAGTCGTAGTCCTTGAGAGCTGAGTTGGAGTCTTAACCTTTTCGTTTCTATGGGAATATAGCAGCGCGAACATGTTCGAGCATTATGTTAGTATTTTATTACAAAACTAAATGGTTCTCGCGACTTCATTGTCGTATTATTTTTTATATTTCATTGGTTTTTTCATCACAATTTCATCAGATGTTATATGTTATAACGATGTAGTTTAAGATGGTAAACACAGAAAGGTCTGAGTTTTAAGTGCAGCTGTTGAAACACACCTGTAGATGCTTAGTGAAAGATTTTCAATTTGAAGATGGTAGGTAGCCAGGCGGACTTAGAAGAAACCTTACCACCGTGCTATAGTTTCTTTACGATGTTTTCCTTCAGAGAAAGCGTTAGCTCTTTTATCAGGGTTCGAAAATTCGTCGATGACGCGGTGCCCAAACACGCTAACTACTGAACCATCACGTGTTTCTTGTTTCACATGAACTACATGTTTTGTTTTTCGCTATCTTTTATTTTTGGTAAAATTTGTAATTACCACTTAACCGCTATAAATCCTTTTACTGATTTCAAGTTAATTTTGTTAAATTCTATTCTCACTACCCAACCTGTATTGGAAAGCCTAATGACATGTAGCTTAGATAATGCTTTGAAAAGCCCTTTATCTGCTATTAAAAGTTTTATCAGAATCAGTTTTGCACTTTCGGAGTTTAGTTTGGAAAAGTAAAAGAGTCTGCAAATGTATTTAAATGTATAGATTTTATTTCAAACCAACAAGTTTTGCTGAAACTTAGAGCTAAACAAAAATTTAAAATACATATTTAGACACGAACGAAAGCCATTAATCAGCCTTTATGCTGCCATTATGTTGAATATTATATTTTCTTTAAACGTTATAAAATATATCGATTATGGAAGTAATAGGGTGTGAATTAATAACGGCGAAACCACCTAAACCTGTACTCAAATTGAAAACTGTGAACATTTATATTTATGCGAATATTCTGCCAAATACGAATGTAGAAAAATATGGCGAAAAATTCATAATCGAGTAATATAGCGATCATACAACTCGTCTCTAGTTTTCACTAAATGAATGATTGCCTGCGGTTTTAAAATCATGGGCACAGTTTATATAGTTCTGATAAATTATTCTATGGACATAAATAAAGCAATATATTTTTTTAATCTTGGTATTAATAATATAGAAACCAGTTGAGGCTTCAATACTCGTTTGCCATTAGGAGAGTAATAAATAACTTTGTTATGCTGTAAGAAAATTGCCGGGTGTGATTTCGCATAACGATCCTACACACAACGATTTGGCAGAAAAGCTGTAGGTGGAATGTGGTTGGACTCGTTAATATTACAATAAATTCTCTCATAAATATTACAAATGCGTAAATAACGTGTAAAATTATTTTCCTTTATATCTTGTTTGGGATTTTAGTTTTGTCCGTCGTAATATTTAAGTTGTAAGCGAGCTTAACTTCAATATTTCATTTCTTTAGAATAATTATGATAATAATATATACATAAAGCGATTATGGCTCATTGGTGGCGTGTATGGATACCACGTTTATTGACGGTCGACGTAAGTTCGAATCCATCCATAAGTCGGAGCTTTCGACGTAGAAAAAGATCGCGATGAAACCATATTATGGCGGTAGGTCTTTTTCTAATACTCGCTTGGCTAACTATGACCCAGAAGTTGAAAGTCTGTCGCCAATCATGCATAATTTGAAAACTAATCTTCGTGTAAATTTAACGTCCCTTACGTTACTACGAATTATATATGTGGCAAACAAGCGTGCGGGCCGCCTGAAGGTAAACGGTCACTGTAAGCGACGCAGCACGACCATTGGCGGCGCGTGGCGCGGTAATCTGACGCCACGCATATATTGTAAGGACAAACCAAATTTCGGAATTTTTTGTATTTTAATTTTGATGTTTTTTGATATTAATCGACATATTTAACATATAATTGTTATGTATAAGTAATTTTCTATTGTTTATGGACATTTAGGAATAGGAATTGGAAAGATATATTATTAATTGTAAAAGTACATATTAGAAAACTTAAATACGCGAATTATAGAAAATGGGTAATTTTATGCTTGAATTATATGTAACAAGATACATAATTAACGAATAACATGAATAAATAGGTATCAAGTATATAGGTTCGTCATAAATGGAAAATTAAGTTGCAAGATAGTAAAATTTCGTTGTAAAATTGTATGTTTTTCGCCAATAACTTTGCCATTATTAATTGTATAATTTATATGAAAATTGCATTATATAGAGCCCTTAAAGACGTACATAATAATATATAATACTTTGTAATTAGTTACATATTTAATAAGATATAACGTAAAAACTGCACGATCGATAGTGAAAATTGTAAACCGCGATGTTAAGAAATTGTACAATTCATAGGGGCTCTCATTACGGTATAGCCTCGAAGTACCTAAGCTCGAACGAGGCGTTACCGGCATGTTGTTGTAGCAGCAGCAGTATAGCGACAAGCAAGAAATAAGTGCGACAAAAGTGAAAATAGTGTTATAAGTGAAAAGTATTGTGAATAGTTTGTGATTGGTTACTCAGACCATCTCATCGTCAGAATGTCAATCATCTGATTGTCAATCGTAGTGTCAATCGTGATCTCTGGTCTGAGCTAACCTCATTGTATTGTGTAATTATAATTGTGTACCTTGAAGATTTTCGGAATAAACGCAGTGTTTTGTGTGAACGTGGGGTTTTCACTTCCCGCCAGCGTCCCGAATCCTACCTATACGAAGCCCGTGGTTTTGGCCCTCGAGTCGAGTCTCGGTGCGTTCGTAATAGTCACCACAGCCAATGGACGTTTGTAACACCGGAGGTATCTGACATACGCGTTGCCGACCCTTTAATATCCTGTTCGTTTTCTTCTTGAAGAACCCCCATACTGTAATCCTCTAGAATGACCTCAGCAGGAAGTTCATTCTACAACCAGAGCGTTCTCTTCCCTGGAACCGGACGATCTGTGACAATTTGGTTCCAAAATGAGAGGGTGTATTCTCTGCCGATGACGGTAGAAGACATATAAAGAGGCGACGTCTCTACTTAGACTTAATGCTTCTATACCATTTGTAAGTTTGGGATCGGCAATAAATCTCACGGCTAATCTTTACGCCAAGTTAAATGGGCAAAGTGGGTATCCAGGTGCTCCCGCCCAGAGATGATAACAGCACTCCATATGTGGTCGGACTTGCATCTTATAAGTACTATAACAGCGGTCTTTACCCAGCGGTAATTATAAAATTTGAGATTGTGGACAAACACTAAAATTTGTACAATACTACCTTTTTTTGCGGCTTTGAGTCTTGATCTATCCCTGGGGACAGAACATTTTTTCTAGATGATGGTACCCATGTGTTGTTCTATACCCCTGATATTTATATTGTCTGTATGTGACATTTCATGAAGACCAGTTGAGTAGTTAAGAGCGTGAAAGCGTAAAAAAAACAAACTTAGTTTCGTTTTACTAATATTGGTTACTTTTAGGATAAATAATCAATAAAATACAAAATAATATACTACACTACGACGAACACAACAAATTTGAAATAAAGACGGATGATACAAGAAACAGATTCAATAAATAATTATGGAAATCGTAAAAACTTAGATTATTCATATCTTTAAATAATTGCCAAGCGAATGTATACGGTGTATTATAGAATATAAGAGCTTTTATTAAAACATATATACTTTATTCTCATAGACTCTGTTAGTTAGGCAAAATCATCATATAATGTTATCCTATACTGGCGTCGAGTAACTAATTTAAAGCCGTTATTTTATAATAAAACGTGTAGGTATGCAGATTTTATATACTTATAGGCTGATGACTATTTGCCTTTAAAATAAAATTAAAAAATGGAAGATCAAAATAAATTATAATGATTTAACTACACCACGGTTATGAAAATCTATTGGTAGCAAAAATATCTACTCTAAAAATGCACCAGAACGTCCTTGACCACAGGTAGATCGTCGTAAACATAACATACCAATATCTAAATTATTATATATCTGCTATTCGATTTTCAGGAGTTACTAATGTATCGTCAAAATCCAAGGCTAATGAAAATCCAATTATATATAGTAATACATAATATCAACATCCTCTTACCTTTATCCCACCTAAGTAGGATCGGCACAACATGTTTTATCCTTTTCCATTCTCCCCTGCCAGATGTATTCTCAGTATTCACGCCTTTTATACGCATATAATTTTTCACACAATCCATAAACGCCTTTTTCGGCCTTCCTCTACCCTTATATTCGTTCACTTTCATACTCAAAACTTTTCTTGTTACATGACTTTCATCTCTCCTCATAATATTTTTTTTTTTGTGGGGAAATCCATCATAGACACGCCACCCTCCTGGGGGAGAGGGTGGGTAGTATGACAATCCTACTCACTCAAACCCCACGGTGTACATCTCCCGCTTTTGTTGGGGCGGTATGAGTTCTCTTGAGCACTCATCGTACCGCCTCAGCGGTTGGCCCGGTGTCAAAGAGCCCGTAGAGTGTGCTGCGCGGTGTCCGGCTCAACACCGCACTCGTGGCATACGGCGGTTGGCTCCCTGCGTGCAATCCGGTGCAGGCACCAACCGAAGCACCCGTGCCCGGTCAGCACCTGCACCAGACGAAACGACAGGGAGCCCCATCTTCTCGAACAGTCGATAGTGTATCTACCGTACCACGCGTCCGCCAGATCCTGCCTCCACCTATCTACCATCTCCTCGTGGAGTCTCCCGCGCACAACCTCTACTTCCCTGCGAGCTGGAGGCTCCTTTATTCGTTTCTTGACCACCGTATACTTATATACGGCGACAAGCTCCTCTGCCTCCAACTCCCATGGAAAGGAGCCAGCAAGTACCATGGCCGCCGCCGATGACACCATTCGGTACCCTCGTATCGCCCTTAGCGCTACAGTGCGCTGGGCATTACGCAGCGCACGTACGTTAGTGGTGCTGAGGGCGTTCACCTACAACGGCGCCCCGTAGACGGTCATGGACCTCGAACCCCATATAGAGGCGACGGCAGCTAGGACCTGCCCCCCCCCCTTTTTGGGAAGGAGTCGTCCAAATGTCGCTGCCGCCTTAACAATCGCGGTCCGAGCCCCTCAAAGTGAGCCCGTGCCATGCTTACCTATAACTCCTCAACTTCTCTGTCACTGGTGCTATTTTCAAACTTCCTCTAACTAAAATATAACATATCAATAATATATGTAATATATACATATAAATATCTAACATATAATAATTAAACTAATATGGGACTCCCTTGAAAATAGCCAGATTCCAATAAAAATAGATATTTTTCAAATTTGTGTATAAAGCCAACCAAGTTTTGAAGAAAGAAACATTAAAAATGCTTAAAGCCTTACTAATATTATAAATGTGAATATGAGTAGGTTTGTTTGTAACGTTTTCACACCTTAACTACTCATCTGAACATCATGTAATGGTGTATACAAGTTATCAGAAGTACAGAAAAGGACATAGGGTATTATCATCCATCTATATATATTAAAAAGTTTCACCTGACCGAGTTTCTTGCGGTTCTTCTCAAAGACTGGATTGTTTTCCGAACCAGTGGTAATTTTGATTCTTCTTAGGACATAAATTGAATAAAGTATTTTTTATTTTAATTTTGATCTATAAAAAACACTGTTTCTGAGGAATAGATCAAATGTAGATTAACGTGAGCGAAGCCACAAGCGCAAGCTAGTTATAAATAAAGATTTAAAATTCTGCTTGAGATCTCAGTATAGATGTTTCTTGTAAATTACTTAACAGTGATTTCTAAACAGAATCGAGGTCATAGAAAGTTCACACAAACACTCAAGGGAGACACAGACCTTGAATTTTTGAATCTTTTCTATCACTATGAATTTAAAGTTATTTTCGCTTACTTAATTTTTTCTATCTATAAGACAATGTCTTGCAGTTTGGAGGGGAGGATTGTACTCTATATTAATATTTCAATATTATCTCAACTCCTATCTATTGAAGACATGAGTTATTTCAGTCAGATTCAGATAGCATTAAGCCTTAAATGTTGGCCAATTGTTTACATTCCAATTCCACTTCATTTTATTAAAAAATCCGAGTTTATGCGTTTCTGAAAGCATGCTTTCCCTTTTTTTCGAACAGACTACGCTATTATCCTGACAGGCCTTCACAGGTTCACTGGACAACCTGAAAGTATGTTAAAACCTTAGAAAGAACCTTACGTGGGAATGAAAAAGTTGAGATTACTTTTGGCTTGTAAGTTATATTTTTTTTGTTGTTGTTTTAAAATTCGTTTCAAATTTCAAAATGAAAAGCAATCATTCAAGAGTTAAACCAAGGCAAAAATCCTTGGCAGAAACTAATCGACACGATTGCGATACATCTTTCACATTGGGATATTAAACAGTAGATTAGTGGTAAAGTAACCTTACTGACATGCTGTTCATATACTGAATGTTGTTGTCACATTTGATGACTTTACGCATACATCACGATTTTAGCGAAAGGTTTAATTTTTTTTAATATTAAATTTGAGTAAGGAAGCATTTTACTGAAGGAATTTACTGAAGCATTCTTATATCATAACGTTGATGACAAACAGTTCGTAAAGACAAAGCACAGCGCTTCGTCATGTTAAAAAATGACAGTGCTGCTATTAAATTTGACTTATACTGAGTCAACGAAGTCATTTGTTATACTAACGAGTTATGCATTGCACGAATTGTCTTTAATGCCAGTAATAAAATTATATGTAACAACATTTGTCAAAATGAATTTCAAGCGTTTATATTATACTTTTTTTTATATAGCATTATTGGACATAAGTTTTCTATATATGATTAAAGATCAACACTGTGGTTTATAGACACTTCACAGCCGATAAAGTGTTTAAGTATAATGTATGCAAAAGATTTCATATGCAAAGCCTAAATCCGAGTCCAGTCCATTAGCATATGTTGGCGGTTCTTGCGAAATCGCCATGTTATTTCGAAAGCGGTTATCTTCTTTGTTCAGATTATAGACTTTAACCTATAGTATTGCAAAATGTTTATTGGAAATGATTTTAAAAAGTGGCACATTTTAAGAAGACACGATAAAAATCAATTTATAGAGGTTTCAATTTGTAAAAGACTTTTTTTGACTTAGAAATATTTTTATAGGTAAATTTTTAATTCTACCTAATTTTGATTTATAGAGATTAAACAAATAATATGTATGGTTAAGAATTTTTAAAGTAAAACTGTTTTTAGTTGTTAATTTAAAATTATTCATTTATAAAGTTAGCAGAGTCAAACATTGATATACTTGATACTCATATGTAATTTTTCCAGTATTATAGAAAATAGGTGAGGATATACATATTATATTAACTTTTCAAAGGTTTTGTGTTCTAGTAATGGAGGTACCGATGCGTGTACGAAAGGGAAAATGAGTTTCTATCGAATTATAGAAGTTTTCGACATATGAAGTTTCAATTTACCGATGTTTTAAAGTATATGTATACGGAATAAATAATCATCAATAATATAAAAAGCAAATAAGTTTTTTATAAAGTAGTTTAGGCGACGCGACAAGCGGTCACTTATCTATATTTTAATTACCATAGATCAACCAACCGCAGAGGGGATATATTATTTATAGCTGCTCTTTACTTGTAGCCTGAGAAATATAAAATGGGTTATAAATAATAAAGGGACGGTGTCGTTTCTTGTACTTATACGTATATTATCTAGTGATTGGTTTGTTAAATGCATAAATTCCATTCCGTAAGCAGGTTGAACAAGTTTTATCAATTAGCTGTATACTGCGTGTTTTGACGCTACCAGCTAAAAGGTGCAATATATTTTATTACCCTTGATTTGTAGACGTAATGCCATTCTTAATCACATGCTTGAGATGATTTTATTTTAATTTCGCAGGCGTTATACTTATGTCGCACCGTGCCCTTTATTTTTATGCAGGCTATCCAGAAACAATATACAACTAATTTAATTTAGGTACAACCAATTTTAAACTCTACAGCTGTTTGAAATAAGGCCTATATCGTTTATAATACAAACTGCTCTTGTAGTTAGACGTTAAACACTTTTTAATGTATTCATACGTATAATAGTTAACGAAATAATAATAATTTGTACGTAATAGATCTAGATTTATGTTTTACTGAATTATATTAACATGAATGTTCGTACGTCTGAAATCGATAAACTTGAACATTGTTTGAATAAGTGTTTTATTTTCATAATAAAGGTCGCCACTAGGTGTCGCTAGAATGTATTTTATTGTTGTTAAGTTTAATATTGTATTTTAAGAAACGAAGACTCGTGTGGTTTCTAATATAACGTAATATATAAATAAAAATGGTTATATATGAGATAAGAATATCGTTATTACCGTAGCCTTGGTATTCAATGAAAAATGAGAAGTGAATTGAACGAATGAATTAATTAATTGAATGATTGAAGTGAATCGTCAATGCTTTAACCCAATTTCAAAGAAATATATTTTAGAAAAATGTACCAAAATGTCCTTGGTCATAGTTATGTATGTATCTACCTAGTCTTGATTTGTCATAAACCTACCAATATCTCAAGTACTATATTTTACCTATTGGATTTCGAGGATTCTCTGGTGTATCTTTGATATCCAAAAACCTAATGAAATGAGACCTCTTTTGAAATATCTCAATTCCAATTAAAAAAAAAAAAATCAAATTGTTTTGAAGATGACGAAATTGTAAGGTAACCAACGTTAAGTAATAAAATGTAACCGAAGCAGCGAACGAAACCGCGAGCAGAGCTAGTGTCAGATATAATTTTGTATAAAGTGCAAAAGTTTATGGGGTACCTATACATTGGTAACATTCATAATTAATCGTTTTTACCATAACAATTGATAGTACAAATAGTGGAAGGTAATCTATTATCACCGAACTATTTCCAATATTTGTAATTTAATAGATCAAGTATCTGTTCAGTTCTATAAATCAGTATCGAATGGACGGGTACCTAATTAATCTCCGTCTACGACACTCGCCTGATTTTATTACTACAAAACTACGACTGATTTTTAATTATCTCTTTAATTTATTAAACTATAATAAAAGCGAAAAAATAAATTACCTCCTTGTTTTTTAATTGACATTCGAATTATATAACTATACTAGTAACCGATCTTGATTCCGATCGGTCCACATGAAATTATAATATTAAACTTAATTACAATTAAACACAGCTCGGTGCCACCTAGTGGTGGGTTGCAGTAAATTGGACAGTATAAAAACTTACTCCGTGCAAAAACGATTGGGTGTACCAATTTTTAGCACCAGCTTATTTTTTCATCTCAATCTTTTTCAGTTCTCAAATTTTTTTTCCAATTCGGTTGTATTTTTTTCTACGTTTGTTACCTCTAAACTTTGTCATTATAATCCGATTTGGCAAATTCTTTTTTTTATTGGAAAGGGGATATTTTCAAAGGGTCTCCATTTTAATTTAATTAGACAATTAGAAAACTCATTTTAAAAACTGAGCACAATATTTATTTTGGTTGCTCTCTTTCTTTTTACCCCTACTGCGCGGCTAACTGTAATACGACATGCGATTGATGGACGAAAACATTTGAGGCGATGTAAAAATGTTTCACTTTAAAAAGAAGTGAAATAGTGTATTTGAAGTCGGTGCCAACGCAAATTCCAAAATTGTAGTAATTAGTAGACTATATCAATATATATCGCAGGACGCAAGTGCAGACTTAAACTTTTTACGTCTTTTTATGGCAAATTCATAGATTGGTTAGAAGGAGAGAGTCACAATCGAATAACCGGTATTTTGCCCATTTAGGGGTAGAATAATCTATTATATATTATTATTTTCTTATTATATTCTACATATTTAAATGGGAACGCCCCTGAGTATAACCAATTCAAATAACAAAAAAAACAACCATAATTAAAATTGGTTCACAATTGACAATCAATAAAACATACATAATAAATACATACGGCGGAACATATAACCTTCTCCTATTTTTAAACGAGTCAAAAAGAGAAAGTACACTGTTTAAATTTTTATAGTTCTTCCTCATTATTGACCTAAAACCCCGCAGGGTGTAAACAATTGCTTAGATTTATATTGATGAATGCAGATTATTAAAACAAACTATTGCTTACATGATTGACAGGTTTCGTGTAGTTGTTAATGGAAATTCCCTCGCGAAGTGGGTTGGGGTCATATGGTTGAATTCGTTGTTTACGTCTGTGGATTTTGGTCAGCAATATTATACACGATCCATTCTTATCGATGCATGTCGAAATTATGTGTATAATTTAGAACCAAGCAGACCTCTGTTTCCTCCCTTTATTGCTGTCTCTATGCAATATCTATAGAACGTTAATATTATTGAAGGACGAATAATTCAAGTGTCTTTTTTGTTCGGACTAACCTCCGGAAAGGCTGTGTTGATTGAATCGACATTTTTACTGGCAGATCTATAACTTTACAGTGTCATATAAGCTACATATCGTTACGTTTTTTTTTTATATTAGCTAAGCAGTAATTATAAATATTACGTTTGAAAAAAATAAATTGCAAATTATAGTCAATACATGAAAAACACATAATATTCATGAGATAATAAAACTATTTTGACGAGAACGAAGCCACGGGGAGTAATTATTGTTACATAAATATAAAAATTTAAACAGCAGCGTCAGATTAAATAAAACCTTGGATTTATCCCGAGTGATATTGAATAAAAGTATACTGTATGTGCAGAGAATTTATAACTTAAGTCAGTGGAACGAATATATAATACAGTCTTTTATATATGTGTCAGTAGTTTGATTAAGATGCTTTCTGCTACCTTCTACCGAGAGAATAAAACTGTGCTGTTATGTAAAAACGTTAATTAGTAAGGGAGGGATATGGACCCACGTCATCAAAGTGGCAGACGGGCACATTGTCCTGTAAGCTTTGAAACCTTATGTAATATTGTTTCATAAAAAAAGTAAGCCAAGTAATAAAAAAATGTCGGTCGCTTTTTCAAAAGGATTAACAAAATTTTGAGTTGTTATTGTTGAAAATGATTTTAAAATTGTAAACCTAAATTCAAAATACTAATAATATTATCTTTGAATGTTTTTTATTGCTGGTAACTTATTTACTAATTACATTCACAATAGAATTTCTGTTCTAAGTTTTTGTGCGTATTTGTTGTTTTAATAGGGAATTCAAATATAATTTGGATGAATTTGATGGACCCTATAAAAGGTATGGAATAGAAATAAATAAAAGGTTATCTTCTTCAACTATAATTGTAAAAGTTACGAATACTAGCTATTTTGGATTCCTGATTGCCATGTATAAAACTTCAAAGTACTACAGAGGATTAAGAGAATAACTCAACAACAAGGAGAAACAAAATAACTTATAAAAATCTTCTAAATTATTAAAAGAATCTCGGAGGATTTAAGCGTGTAATCCAATAATAAATTTCGTTGGTTACACAGCTGTGGACTTCCTTAGTTTCCCAAATAAACGCTGTCTTACTTTCGAATACCAAAAACGGAATGGAGCAATTTATCACGCAAATCTTGTTTGTTGTAGAGAGAGACAATTGTTTATTTTACGTAAGCGATATGAAGTTTGATTAGACAATCAGTTTTATCGAATATCGATCTAAGAGTAATCTGAACGATTGATCTTATTGATTTTTGATAATGTCTACTTACCGTATTTGGTCATGAACATACATCCGATGTAGAATTAATTCGATATGCATATTGATAGTATATTTTTAGTTTGTTACGTTTTCGCGCTTTTACTAGTCAACCGATTATCATGAAATTTTGCTCAGATGTTGTCAGTGGTACAGAAAAAGATATAGGGTACATTTCATTAAAAAAAAATATAGTGTTCCCGAAGGATAGATCAAATCTACCTAGCGGAAGCTAGTTTTAAAATATGGGATTCTTTACTCGTTATTTAAATACTGTTTAGGTCATCCCAAAAACCATTATAAGCCCAGGAAAACTGGATATTCGGTAACTATAACATCCAGTGTTTAGTGTACATACGTAGTTTGAAAAGATTGAAAACCATTTGTTGAATTTGATGTTGTGTGTTCATTGATTTCAAAATAGCGTCTGTTTGTTTACTTGACGTCTATATGAATACTTAGGTATTAAAGGTTTTGATGTGGAATGTCATATAACATTAAACGAGGAATTTTTGTATTTTAAGTATTTTATTTAATGTATTTCGTAAACGACTCTAACGATTTTGATGAAATGATGTATTTATATATGGTTTTGGTTTTTAACTGTATCATAAAGGTGTCTTCGCTGACAAAATGTGAATTTATATTAAAAAAAAATCGAATTATTAAAGCGCATGCCAGTCATATAGTGCCATCTCGCAATTTTTTTATATTAAAAATATGCTTCGCTCTCCTCTCACATCACCTCTGACAAAGAACATCATGATATTTTTAGATAAGAATCAAGTCTAAAAAATAAGACTAAAAAAATTGGGCAACCTATATCTTGCAGTTTTTGTGTGATGCGCGTAAAACAACAGAGCTATATTATTTTATTTATATATAGATAGATAGAAGACATGAGACAGAAACGCATATGCTTACCTACTTTTCTCTCATACTTAACTCGCATCATCATTCGAATTATAATATCTTGAGATGCAGAAATAAATGAAAAAAAGAATAAATGTTATTAAAGATTATGCTTTATGATTCTATTAGTGACGTTTTATCATAAGCGTTATACTGCAGCAGTGATGTGTGCACAAACAAATAAATAGACAGGCAGACATTTGTAAAAATGATTGAAATGTATTGTATTTCTTATTCTTAGTCACTTCCAATATTTTTTAAAATACAAAAATCGGAAAGTACAGACACGTAAAATGTACAGTCTTATTATATGTATAAATGATATATTAAAATCTTACTAAAAATGCGTAATAATAAACCGAGTAAACAAACATACTAGTATTGTATAATGTAATTTAGCTAAAATATCTAATTACGTGGCTTGCTCACCTAATGTTGGACTACAAATTGTACGTGACCGCACGAGCAATGTCTGCGACTACGCTTCTCTTTAATCTTTCATGTAACTTGGTCTACTAATACTGATTTAGCAGTGACCATAACACTATAATGTTATTGCAGAATCTATTCAAATCATTATTGAATATTACGAAAGTATACGTAAGTTTCCTTTACATAGCCTTTGTAGTGCAATTTTGTTGTCTGACTTTCATAATGGATGGATAAGGAATAAAATATTTTTAAATTCGATACCTGCGATCGAAATAACCTTTTCAAATCTCGATAGACTGAACTATATCAATGGTTAGACTTGGACTTGGGAAATTATTTTGTATATAAATAACAATGTAATAATTGGTACCAATCACCAATACTTAACGGGCTATCAAGGTAGTATATCATTTTAATTATCTATTAGGAAAAAAGAAAATTGTTAAGTTTTATGAAACCACGGTGCAAGTGAATCTTTTGAATTGAATCATAGGCGCCGCCATATTGGGCTTGGCTGCTCTGTCAAGCACCTTTCACTTTACCCCTACTCTCCAGCCGGCTGTAATGCGACATGCGATGGATGGCTGAAAAAATTGAAGGCGATTTAAAATTAAATGCCACTTTAATAAAGATGATTCGCATACGTGGAATTAAATCGGGTTTTGTTTTTGACATTTTTATGAAATTGTTATAATAGAGATCGCGATAACCGTACACT
This sequence comes from Antheraea assamensis, assembly GCA_035772565.1. Classification (NCBI taxonomy): domain Eukaryota; kingdom Metazoa; phylum Arthropoda; class Insecta; order Lepidoptera; family Saturniidae; genus Antheraea; species Antheraea assamensis. Next base: position 2,081,051 of record JAQQSE010000134.1, on the reverse strand, counting down.
TGATACCTTTGTCACAGTGACTCACTTTAGAGCTTCTGCTCCTGTTATAAGTAAACATAAAGCAAACAGTTGTACTATTATAAGTAGTAAAAATAATAAGTCACTAATTACGATAACCTTTCTTGTATTCGGGGTTAATTTGTATAATACATACGTGGTACTTATTGTTCTTTACTAGTTTTTTGTTGCTGCTTCGTCTGCGTATGTTTCAATATGTTAAGAATGAAAAGTCCGACTACGTATATATCGTGTTTAATTGCAAGCACTTTAGCGCACTTCACAATTATGAAGCGATGATAGCTCAATTGGTTGTGTGTTGGTACGCAGCATCGAAGGACGTAGGTTCGTATCCTAGCAACTGAGTCGCACCTTTCGGTGAAGGAAAACATCGTGATGAAACTATAGCATGGTGGTAGGGCTTTTTCTAAGTCCGCCTGGCTAGCTACCACCCTCAAATTGAACATCTGTTGTCATGTACCTGACATGTATTTGAGAGCCAGTTACCCTCTAGGTTTATCATGACTACCATCTTTGACCACATCATCATTTAACATCAGATAAGATTGTGGTCAGACGCTAATCTATAAAGTATAAGAAAAAAAGAGCTTCAGTCGTAAAATAACAAACAGACGGAGTTACATTTGTGTTTAAAACAATAATATTTTATATATTATTCTTCTAATACAATTAACATAATATCTATCAATTAACCTCAATGACCTTTGTAGAAATTAGTGTATTGATAAATAATTACATCTTTATGCACTTCAGTGATTTTTTTATCATTATGTAGTTTTGAGGTCAAAGTGTAGTTAGTGTAGAGCTTCTGCTAATAATATAATAATCGATATTGTTAATACAATAAGTTAGATTTTTCTCCAGCAAAAGACAAAGAAAACAAGTGGTGAACCACGAGATCAGTTTAAAAAGAGACGAAGGGTTGTCAAAGTTAAGACTGTAAAATGTTGTATGCCCATTACTGGTAATTTTAGTTTATAGCACGCATGTTCTAATAGAAGAAATGGCAATAAGTCTAATTAGTATTCTGATTCAATGTTAACAGTCGATATAAAGGGTAAGTTTATGACATTTATTGATGAATTTATCATTTGACCTTAATTAATTAAGGGCTACTAAAGTTGCGAGTGATCAAGATTCTCTTCGATTAGATAAGCAACACCACTCAGAGTAAAACAAGCAGCGGAAAGCTAAATGTATGCAGAAATAAAATTATTTTGGCATACTTTCAGTCGGAACGGCGGAAGAGAAGCCAACTTTTCACTTTAAATTCAGTTTATTGTTGAATCTCGTACATTTTTCACCGAAGCGGTGCCGTATTTATGCTCTGCCATCCGAACGAAAGATATTGAACATTCGCCGATTCTAAAAATGCATTAACATCAACTAGCCTAGACATCTTTTAGAGAACAACCGTCTATTCTATTATTTTAGAGTGTCTACGTGTGGAAGATATATTGAGAGATTTTAGAGATTTTTGTAGTAAAATACATTCGAAAATAGTAATGGTGAATATTTCAGGTATTTTGAAATGATATTATTTTTGGTAACATTCGCTAATCAAAATTAAAAGGCGCATTAATTAAGAATGTCATTTTAAGCCGTTGGGTATATATTAGGCGCATTTAAAAGAGGTAAGTTTTTGGTATGAATAAGCTTTTCTAACTATGCTTAGTGGATGGAAATCAAAGTCTAGAGGGAAAATCAAGACTGGAGGAGGGTAATTAAAACAATATACACTCTTTACTACTTTTATGGCTAGAATCCTTTGAATTAGGAGTCTCTAAGCATGTTACGAATGAGAAAGCTTTTGCAAGGTTTATGTTTTTTCTTGTCCTAGCAGTATAAATTTAAAGTATGCGCGAGATCATTAATGGACATATAGTAAATAATATGCTTAGATACTTATTAGACAGAGTGAAATAATAATCCACGAAGCCAGAATATTTATCAAAGTTGTAGGGGCTTTTACAAAGTTGTACACTTTTTTTTTCACAACGAGAAAATCCGTAACGAATACCCACCCCGTCGGGTATCGGGGGGTGGGTTATCTCCGAATCCCACGAACTAAAAACCCCATGGCGCCTTCTCACACCTATTTGGCCGGGGAGCAGGAATTGTCAATGGCACTACTTCTGCATCTCCGGCAGGTGTCGGTCCCTCATTAGGGGCCCCGTCTGCGGTCTTAGGGGTCAAGATGGTAGACGCAGCTATAGTGATGACACCCCTCCGTTGGCTCCCGGCGTATCCGACATAGTTAACTCCCGAAGCAGCCATGCCCCGAGAGCACCTGTGCTAGCCATGACCGGCCGAACGGCTTCTATGGTTGCCACGTCCCAGCTAGGTCGCTTAAGTCGTTGGTACCATTCGTCGATCACTAGGACCTGATGGCGCTGGGACCGGAGCACCTCGATTTCCCGAGGTGCGAGTCTCCGGCCCAGCTCCAGTGTTTTTTTTTTTTTTTTTTTTTTCGAACTGACCTACACTGTTGACCCGGAGGCCGCTACAGTTTTACCGGACTACTAAGGGGAGCGCTTAAGGCACTCACCCGATTGTTTTTAGGCGAAACATCTCAAGGGCACTCGGTGCACCTCGGCTTGAGCTGTCGCCGGATTCCCGACCTAACTAAGCTAGCTAAGCTATCTATCCATGCAATACACATATGTGAATTCGTGAAAAATGCATGTGTGACCATGTATGTTTCACGAATGTATATGTGTATTTGGTATCTGACTACTGTGTTATGTGACCTATTTCAGTCCGAAAAGGGCAAAAAAACAGCCCACCACTGAGTGCCTAGGTGTGCAAGTGTGTGGGGTGATCGTGTAAGTGTAGACCATGTGTTAAACCACTGTATTCGCGCGAGTAACATACTCGAGGGCTCCACACCGAGGGACTACCTAGGCTCGAGCTGTTACAAGAAAAATCGCGACGAGTGTGCGGGATCGAATCTTCATCCCTCGCTCACGGCGGAAGAGCAGAGAGAGTCGCGGGCGTGGGCGCAAACACGCATCTTTTCAGAGGGGATCGAGCTAAAAAATAAAGTACAATGGCACGGTGCCGATTTAACTAAATAATTACGTAACAAATCCTAATGTATCGGTCTATTGTATATGAACACGCGGGTTCGTACTGATATTTTGATTTACGCGAATTTATTTATGCGCGGCGCGGGTTAATTGTTGTACCGTGGTCGCGACGGCCGGGAAAGCGGAGATGGCGTTTAAGAGCCCGAGCTCAGACGTACTATTAACTAACGCGTTAAATGCGATTATCTCTTGTACATCGTGTACCAAAAGAAGACGAGCTATCCAGTCTATACCGGAGGTCGATACTGAAGCCGCGATAGGTGGCGCAGGGGTGGACAGAGCCTTTTGAGGCTGGGGCTTGGCTTTAGGAGCCGAGGGAGCTGGCGGGGAAGGCCTTACGCGCCAGGAGAGCGCGCTCGGCGCAGGAGCGGATGCTGCCGGCGCACTAGAGGTGCCCGGCAGGTCGGGGAAAGCCTTCTGGCTTTGCATGGGCGGAGGCGGAGGCCGCTTCGTCCGAGCCGGCGGGCCGTGCGCCCTGGACCGGGTCGCACGACCGCCGCGGCGGGGACGGGTCGAGCGAGGCGCACGGGGACACCCGCGATAATTCGCGGTATGACCCGTCTGCTCGCAGAGGACGCAGCTCGGAGGCTCGATGGAATCGGGAGTGCGGGGGCACTCCCTAGTGGAGTGATCCCCGAGACACTTCACACACCTGGGACGCAGGTGGCAGTGTCGGGCGGAATGACCGTACACCTGGCAGTTGTGACACTGCGAGGGTACCTGGGACTTGCGAGGACGCTCGACGAATACAGGGGACAGGCCGCAAACCGAGTTGAGGCTGAAAATAGCCTTGCCTTCCAAGGTGCGGTCCAGTGTGACCATCACCAGGTTGAAGGGGGCCTTCGTGCGGGGGTGGCGCATGCGCTGCACGCTCCGGACCGGGAAGTCCTGAACGTTCAGGCAATCTGAGATGTCGTATTCGGTGAGTTCAGAGGGAACTCCTCGAATGACGACACGGAGGTGACGCTCTTCCTCGAGAGCGTGAGTGAAGAAAGGGAGCTGACGCTCCCTGAAATATTTCGTGAGCTTGCGATGCTCATCGGGGGTCGACACACGGATAGAAATGCCGGCAACAGTGTTGACGGCGGATTGGTAAGCGATTTCTTTCGACTTAAGGTCGTCCGAAATCTCTACCCAGCGGGCTTTGTCACGGAAGGTGACGGGAGGCGGTGGGCGTGGCTTTTTAGCCGCGACCGCGGGTTCCGCAGCCGGAGCTTCAGCCGAAATCGCGGCAGAGGGCGTGGGAGAGGCTCGGGGCACCCGAGCGCCACCTATATTCGACTGCTTTGGGACTGAGCGTCCCGTAGCTGAGTCGCTGTCGGTCTGATTCGCGGCGCGTGGGCGTTTACCGCGGCGCGTGACGGTTGTGAAACCGTCTTTATCGGCGGACGACGTCGCGGGCGCGGGCGCGGGCGAGGGCGCGGGCGCGGGAGCGGGCGCGGGGGCGGGCGCGCGAGGCGCGTCAAGCTCCATGTCGGACTCATCGTCGGAGTCGCAGTCGGACGGCGCGAACGGGTCGTCGCGGAAACAGCGCGGAACTCCAAACTCACATACATTCCCGCTACGCGCGTAAGTGCGTCGGAGTCTATCGAACTCGGATACTAGCAACGGGTTATGCTGACGCGCGAACATATGGAACCTGATAAGGTCCTCGAGTTGAACGGTGTCGTCTAGGGCCTTAGGGGCCTGAAGGGGCGGCGGGATCGCGGGGGTGGACATGACTAACCTCCCTGCCTGAGGGGCAGGGGGGTGCGCCTAATTTGAATCTAACGGACAATCCGTGTCCGGGCCAAAGGGAAAACGCGACGCGACGCGAACGCGAATCTTCTCTTCAAACTGCACACGGCGCGGCGCGAAGAACGACGCTCTGCACGGCACACGACGCGCTGCACGACTCTCGAAGCGCAGCACGAGGCACGACGCGTAGCACGGCGACTCGACGCACTGCAAACAGTGTGCACGGCTTCGCACCGAAAAGTGCGGTTTAAATGGTGCACTAATGGAGGTACACCGTCGCTCTGAAAAGAGCGTACGATCGACAGTAGCCGCTCGAACACACTAAACTTCCGGACACACACGAAGATATCCGACAACTGCGCGCGAGTTGCCGAACTAACGGACCGTCAGAGCTACGAGCGGGCACGTGCGCACCCGGCCACTGCTCGAACGAGACTCCAGTTTCGCCCAGCTCCAGTGCCTCCACGCGTCATTGATATAGGGACGCTAGGGCTCTCGGTTCCAGGTCCCAGGGTGGGGATCCGGCTAATAGGGAGGCCGCCTCGTAAGAGATCGTGCGGTATCCGCGTATGGCTCTGACGGCCATCGCCATTTGCGTTTTACGCAGGTGGGCAAGACTGCTAGCCATCAGGCCATAAGGGGCTATACATTCAAAAGAATACAAGATATTTCTCATAATAAACAGGATCATAAACTTAGCTGTAAATAGACTATGAGGGAATTCGGATAACCGTAATGAAATCAAAACTCTGTCTAATAACTATTGTTAAAACGCCGCGCTCCATGAAACATCTTCATTGTGATGCGTCTTCAATGTTAATATTTACCCGTCAGTCTGTTTGTTTTATATTAGACACATGTGTAACTCGCGTACTGTGTGGCCTACGAATTGACCGCAGTTTGTTTTGTTTGAAAATAGAAAGTTCTCCAAACACGGCGACTGATTTTAAGACAAACACAATCGCATTAAAAGCAAAAGTTAAACGTTTGTTTTCATTCAATGTTATAAATTAAACCTTCTCCCAGTCGGTTCATTATCAATACTAACCTAACAATAAAGTTGTGGAAATTTAGAATTAAATTACCCTTGGGCTCAAATAGAACTTGATAGCCTTTTTGATGTTTTGCTTATACAGATATTATGGACAAAGAAGCGAGTAATTGTTAGGGTTAACGATTTATATTTGTTTGAATTCGAGCAAGAAATAATTCAATACAGCCATATATACTTAGACTTTAGTTGAAAATTCCTTATATTATCAGAAAACTTACTTAAACTTGTATGTAAAAACGAGAGATATTGACTGGCATCACAGCTAAAGCCAGCATCGCCTTAATGCGGTATGCCACTGAATAACAAATGTGGGATATGGCGAAAATGGGACGGCTGGATACTTGTGTCTGGGTGCATCATAAAAATCACGCAGATGTGAGCAATCACTTTAGTAAATTACTCGAAGATTTACCGTGCCGTGTGTACTACTATTAAGACAGCTGCATATGTTATTATGTAATGCATATGTTACATAAGCGCGGTGGATTAGGTAACTCGTACTTGTGTTTATATAGAGACAAGAGATTGTTTTTTTTATTGTAGAACTAGCTGATGCCCGCGGCTCTGCACACGTTTTTAAAATTGTATTAAATATATGTAAAATTGTGATGTAGATGTAGAATTAAAGAAATGCACTATCAAAGACATTTGCAAGTATGACACGCACGCCACCTATTGTAACATGTAACGTGTACATTAAATATGTAAATTTTAACAGTGTGCCGGATGAGATTTACCATCAGCAACATATTTGGAACTTTAATCGGTGCAACCATTTCGGAGATTCCACTGTGGATGAAGTCACGAGTTACAGCTAGTCTAAAATAAAATAGTCTAAATTATTCTTTATAAGGCCAGTTATCTACCAGTGGTAGTTACTTGACAATCGGTCGACCCATTTTGGATATTCGACTGTGGGCAAAGTCGTGGATAACAACTAGTCTAAATTAAAACAACCTGATTTACTCCTTATAAGGCCCGCTAGCGGCAGTAACGAGGTTTCTCGTCAAAAACAATCCAGCCGTTTCGGAGATTACACTGAACAAACAGACAGACTGACCAAAATTTAAAAACTCTGTTTTTTTATATTTATAAGTTGCGTATACACTTTCATATCTAGTCACTAAAAAAATGTTATTTTGACATTACATGGAGGCACGTTTAATTTTTATTATATGTATAGAAGATGACAAAGTGCCACTGTACATGATGGGACCGCGGTGAAATAAAAAAATCCCAGGCCGTCTACGTTCTATAGTCTTTTGGCATTCGTACCGGTCTAAAAGCATGTTATAATAAGAATAACTCATAAGTTTACAAATTAGTGACAACAATATTTTGAATACCACTACTTTAGTGATAAAAACTTTGTAACATTATCTGCGAAATTCACCTGAATAAAACTGCTACACGTTGAAAGTAACTCTCTTATTATATCTACTTAAAACAATAAAGCCTTTCCCCATCTACAACAAACCAGAGTCGCGGTTGGGCAGGTACAGACTCTGCCACCACGCTTGGTATCGGAACATTTTATGGGTTGATTTCGAAACGCGTCACTTTTAAGTGTTACTAGGGCGGGTGCTTCATCTATTGCCTGGTGGTCACGGCCCAATAGGACACAATTGTTATGTCCTAAACCCCCTAAATGTAAATGATATAACTGACGATACTGTAAAATTTTGTTGTTCACATTATTTACTAGTTGCTCGCTCCGGTTTTGGTTGGGTTTACTGGTATACTAAAGAATTAACCTTCCCTTAATAGCAAGAACATATCATGAAATAAATTTGCAACGGGACAAGCTGTACGTCAGTTTGTCAATTCTGTCGATATTTATAAAGTTATCGCTACTGTCTCATTCACTTCTTATATGAAGATATTTTTAACCAAAATTTTAGATTTAATTAAAATGACAGAGATCTACCGATGTGCGCATCACGCAATTTATTTTTTAATTTACTTCTCAAACACTTGGTCTTTATCTAGAAAATATATCAGGATATCTTTAATTAATATAAAGTTCAACGATATATGTTTTTTTGTCGCGGAGAAGTGGAGCGAGCGGTGTGGCGAGCATGCACAGGAAAGGAGAAACCTCCTCTCCCTGTGCATAAAATATAATAACGCTGACAAAATCGCGAGTATCAGCTGGTTATTAAATAATAATACAGACAATAGAATGTAAGGAAAAAACAAGGTATTTTGTAAACGAGCGTCCCATTTGGTAGATAGATCCAATTTATATACATTCACAATAAGGTATGCCCGTCTCACTGTGTGTAGTATTATGGTAACAAATTAGATAAAAGAGTCTCGGTACAAATTGACCCATCAGGGCCGTAATATAAAAATATAGGGAAGTGTTTTCTAGCTGAGAAGAAAACAAAATTAATTATTTAAGTGTGCGTTAGTGGTTCCGGAGCGGTGTGGTCAGGCGTCGTAAACCTATCGTGAGCAATTTTGGTTTATTACGCGCCCCGCGGTGACAGAGATTGGTTGTTGCCAGATTACGATAATATAATTACTGGATATTATTTATTAAAAATACACTTAAGAAGTATACAGTCCCATCGTATTCGGTTTATACGGACAGTGCAGGCTTGTCACCTGACCGTCGTGTTAATTTATTCTGAGACAAGAGTGTGAGTGAATATAATGGTCGGAAATAAAGTTGTGTAAACTCTCCTTAAAATATTTGAATGAAGGCGCTATTTTGCAAAAAGCCATCACTAAATCCATGACAGGACGTTGTTAATTTACACTTCCCCCTGGTACGTCTCACTATAGCAATCAGTCAATTCTAGGTGGAAGTGCAAAGTAAGGTCCACTCAAGTAGTGTTTTTATGTGTGTATTTTAGTTAAAATGCGCCACCATCAGTTAAATCAACTAGATATTAGGCTTCCATGATACAGGCACTGCCTAGTTTGGGGCCATTGTTAAGGCTAACATTTTGTAAAGTATTCTGGAAATAAAGATATTTGTATTTGTAATATGAAATGAATATAATTTTCAGTGCTTTTTATGTAATTTATTTTATTATATTAGTAAATTTGGGCAAATACTTCACCGACTCTATTTAAGTGACTTTTGTAAAAGTTGACAATTCATGGTGAACAGCCATTTTTTTAAATGTTTGTACTAATATACATGTAATTAAAAGAGGTCTTAAAAAGGTCTTAATTTAAAAAATCCCGTTTCCGTCAGATAAAATATCTATATATTTATTTAATTTTGTTATTTATTTTACAAAAACTGCACAATACATTTGTAGATATTTTTAAAATGTTTCATTTCATTTAATTTTTTAGTTGGTTTAATTTTATTTAGTTTTTAGTTACTTTCATTTTATTAAGAAGTAAGACATGTAATATGTCAATAAATGTATGAATTCTTTAAAATCAAATTAGAACTAATAAATAGAAAAAATCAAAACTCCTCAAAATTTAAATATTTTATTTCCAGTAGATTGGGTAAGTGTTACGAATAGTTATGTACGTAGATACCTAGATTCTTTTATATTCAGTCTTATTTTCAAATTTCATAGAAGTACATTCAAAATGTTTACGTAATGAGACAGTTTAGAATTACGGTTCTAAATAATTTCATGTGTAAAATATTATTCTGGCAACACTAGATCAAGTGCAGCTATTAGATGCTATAGAGTACATTTGTGGTTTAATATTAATAAGATTTTACCTGAATAACAGCCTACAATAAATCTAGAGAATTAGTAATTCCAATGGGTTGAGTTATTCAACTCTTTCAGGTTTTTAATACATATTTCAAACGTAAAAACTTTCTTAATGGGACCATAATTTACCGTAATTATAGGAACCATTTGTACGCGCTGTTTTAAAAGTATATTTTTAAGAGTTTCTTGAAAAGGGTTTTCATACTCATTCAGGGTGATGGATTGGTGTTTGATTAAGTTTCTTTCTGGTTTCTACAATGTAGAAAGAATATACACGAAAAACAAGTTTTCAGGGATTGCGAAATGTGTTTAGACAATGATTAAAACCCATATTTTAATCCTCTTTAATATGCAATATCAATTCTGTATATAAAAAACAATTACGTACAAACATGTAGACAAGAAGTACCTACAACAGTACCTAGTAAATTAATCTTTGCATGATTCCCCTATTGCGTACAGACTTAATCCAATTTCGACAGCAAATAAAGAGTCCTGAGGAAAAACGTGACATCAAGAATGAGACGACCAATTAGAGTTGTCAACAATACTTTGTGCTTAAATGTACATCATATAACTTTTATATAAAGTGTGATTGAATATCTTATATTAGACAAGAATATAACGTGTAAATAAATACAACGCCGTGTTATTATTTTCATAACATTTTTAATTTTGCCGGGTGTACGTGACAGTTGTGTCAGATGCTTGATCGCGACCAACATATATGACGTGTAACATCTGCCATTGTGGCTAGTTTAGGTGTGTCGTTATGCAGAATCAGGCGGCATATCCTTAATTTTAACTAATATTATAAATGTGAAAGCGAGTTTGTTTTGTTTTTGTTTTTTTTTTTGTAGATCAAATGTATGTTAACGTGAGTGAAGCTCTCTTCTCACATCTACATTTATTGTGACCATAATAAAATAGGAAACGATTATTCTTATAAACACTAGGTGTTTAGTGATATACGTTTTTCTGTCGTGAAGAAATGGCGCAATCAATTTTTTTTGTGTTTTTTACTCTGTACATGATATATATTGTTAAGATAATAAATTACGCAGACTAAGTCACGGGTATCAGTTAGTTTTAAATAACATGTATATTGAAATGAAATTGTTTCTGTACTGTATTATTTGAAAAGAAACTGCTTATCACCTAAACTCATGGTGTCTTACATCGTCATGCGCAAATGGCGTCTCAGGTTAAAACTCTATCATTTTTTATTAGAATGCAAAAAAAAACCATACTGAAAGGATGCGGTTTGTTAAAGATTTTAATATCAATATAAAGAATGTGGGTGTTTATAACAGCGCTCTAGCAGAACCGACATCGGATTGTTAAAAAAGGCTGTGTAGCACATTTAAATTTTCTGTTTAGAAATAGTTTTCTTTTTTTTATTTATTAATATTTAGACTTAAGGATTTCAGTTGTAAGTAGATATAAGTTACGATGGGACTGACATATCGGGGTCAAGTGGGGATGAGATACTCGTACCTCGGAACCGCAGGGGGTGGACCCACAGGCGAATACAGTTCCCTCGTGGAGCCTTAGCCTGCCTCCCAAGACCGTCAGTGCGTGGTGAAGAGCCACATCCTACACGAGGTGACCCTGTCTAGCAGAACACTACGGATCTAGGCTAGAGAGCCGATAAACACTCCTGGGGCTCAGTTCCAAAACCGGGTCGGGGCATATACCTCGGCAGACGGCGCCCCTCGCAGTACCCCTCTGCTTATCAGAGGGGACAGGGGATGGGGTAAGGACGGGCCTGCTTCGGTTCGCCCGTCAGAGGGTGGAGGGAGGAAACCTCGGTAAAAAGTCACCGTGGGAGAAAACCACGTTAAAAAGTTACGGGTGTTGAGGAGACAACCTCGTTAAAAAACAGACGGGAGGCCTTCGGGCAGAGGGAGGTAGAAAACCTCGTTAAAAAGTTACCGTGGGAGGAAACCACGTTAAAAAGTGACAGAGGGACGGCCTTTGGGCGGAGGGAGAGGGAGAAAACCTCAAGAAAAAGTTACCGTGGGAGGAAACCACGTTAAAAAGTGACAGAGGGAAGGCCTTCGGGCGGAGGAAGAGGGAGAAAAACCTCATTAAAAAGTTCCTGTGGGAGGAAACCACATTAAAAAGTGACAGAGGGGTGGCCTTCGGGCGGAGGGAGAGGGAGAAAACCTCGGTAAAAAGTCACCGTGGGAGAAAACCACGTTAAAAAGTTACAGACGGGTGTGCCTTCGGGCGGTGGGAGGGAGGAAACCTCAAGAAAAAGTTACCGTGGGAGGAAACCACGCTAAAAAGTGACAGAGGGGAGGCCTTCGGGAGGAGGAAGAGGGAGAAAAACCTCATTAAAAAGTTCCTGTGGGAGGAAACCACATTAAAAAGTGACAGAGGGGTGGCCTTCGGGCGGAGGGAGAGGGAGAAAACCTCGTTAAAAAGTCACCGTGGTAGAAAACCACGTAAAAAAGTTACAGGTGGTGGTGGTTGGAGGGGGAGACCCCTTGACTACCAAACCGGACCAAGGAGGGAAGGGGCTGGGGACCTGACTTTACATTGCACATTCGTTCGGTAGACGGGTAGGCAGCTTGACCAGGCTGTCGTCGCGGTCAGGGCGTTCGCACTGGGCCTTGTCGCCGGGGTGGCATGGTGCTTGCTTGTTCGATCCCGTGCCACTCCATAGCGCGACAGACGGTATCTTGTGGGTTTTTTTAGTCAGTAGGAGTCTGACACCCCACAGCTCCCCAGGGCTGTGGGTGTCCAATGAAGGATTTCTTCCCACATTAAAAAAAAAAAAAAAGGGACTGACATATCACTAATGATAAAAGTCCCTAAATTAAATAAAGAGAAAAAAAAAAAAATTAAAACTCCACTCTCAACGACTTCCTGTAACTTATCAAAAAGAGTATAACTTCAAAAATTTAACAATTTCAAAAACTTACTTTAATAATATATAATAAGATTTAGAAAAAAAGTTAAATAATAATTTTCTTAGTAATTAGAAGGATATTGTTTTAATGAATATGTCATTGTCATTTTATTATTCTCCTCCATTGAACGAGTCAAGCGTGTAGAGAAAAGAAATGCATTTTTTTATAATGAAATAATTTATATTGAATAAGTGGAGGAAAGAGTTGATGAAGTTAAAAAAAATTGTGTGATAGGACAAGGGTTAAGGAGAGTTGCTTTCTGTATCATGTGAAATGTATATGTAGGTATCTGCAAAATACTGAAGCTTTGTGTAAGTGAGTTAGGTACGATACCTGTAGATGATAATAGTCTGGGGACTATGTGGACTGTTTGGGCTTTCTAATAAGTTTTAAGTTCTATTGCTAAATATCGATATTTACATAAATTTTCGCATATTGTGGTTTGAGTGTTACGTGCGTTAGGAATGGCTACGTCAATGAAATATATTGTTTTATTCAATTTATCCTACACTGTAATGTCGCGCCTATTATAGTGGATGGTTTTGTCGGTTAATATAGTTCTACCCCAATACATTTTAATATTGTTATTTTTTACAATTGTTTTCGGCTTATATTAATAGTAAGGGGTGACTTTTTCTTTGATAAATTCACATTTATATGCTATTATATTATTATATGTTTTGATGTATGATTACAGCAGCATGATCATGTCGATGCATATAAGCAGTTTGAAAAAGAGTTTTACAAGCGCGTGTTATGTGTTATATAGTTTCAGAACTACAATGTCTGCATAATTATGACTATAATTATTTTTTGTATTTAAATTTTCGATTTATTTTTTTTACTCGCCCTCGTTTTTTTAATTATTTTAAATTTTTGCACGTATAACAATGTAAGCTGTGTCTACGTCTAGAGGAGTTTAATTTAAGGTATACTTAAAGATGTTGATTTGTTTGAAACCTGTTTTGTAGACCATATACTAAAAAAACTATTTTTTTTACCTATAACATATTTAATAATTAACCTCTTATCAAAAGCTACTTTCCTTACACTAAATACGTACATGTAAAAACTATTAAAGTTAAGAATGGATAGAAAGACGTGTATAAAAATCGTTAAAATATTATTTACGAATACACAATTATGTGTAACTAAAAAAAACAAGTTTAGAGAATGACGAGGCCACGGATGGACACACGGTGCGACCTTGTACGTTATGGCCATAGTTTGCATTAAAAAAATCGATACGACACCTGATACGAATGTTTTATTGTAATTTAACAAATGGAAGTTATTCATTTGTACACAAAATAAATCACCTGTCAACGGTAAAGATAATTCCAATGACAAGTGATTAAATGATTGTTTCTCTTTAATACTTAATAACAACTGTTATAATATTATTTTGAAATGTGGTGTAGGCAATGTTGTATAGTTCTGTACAACTTCTCAAAGCTTATTTCGTGAAAAACACGCAAATTATGAAGGTCAGAGCCGTAGGATCAAAAAAAAAACTAATTACTTTAAGCTTAATTTATTTTAACTTACAAATAAGTCTAAAACTAATAATATGTGAATGCTACCAATCCAAGATAACACTAACAAATGACCATCTGGTCCAATAGTTTATACTACAACAATGTAGGAACGGAGGAAACGAGTTGCCAAACTTTTCCACTGAAATTACTGATTCGATGCCTCGTATATCTGCCGTACGGTGGGACTCCACGGTTTGTCAGCAATTATGATGTGTACGAGGGCGTAACACGCAGATAAACGATGATGGCTTTGTGAATATCGTGTTCCGATACCGCTTCAATCAACGTAGGTTCAAATCCTTGCGAATGATGCGATGTCATGAAACCATAGCATAGTGGTAGGAGTTTTTCTAAGTTCACCTGGCTAGCTACCACCCTCATGTTGAAAATCTATCGCCAAGCGCCTATGGGTAAGTTCCGGCGGCTGCAATCGTGAGCGAGTCTCTCTCGATTTAGTGTGTTGACCAACTCGAACCATAACGTCATTTAGCATAAGTTGATATTGTGGTGAAACGCTCAAAATGATAAAGCATATAAATAATACATTTACCAACTAATCTGGTTAGTACCTGCGGCTTCGTTCTTGTGAAAATGGTTTTTTCCTTTCTCGGGAACGATATGTTATATTTGGATTAAGTGTACAGTGTGTTTGATTTGTTTTTATTGTGACTTGAACATAACAACTTAACTTCTGCAATACTTTTATCGATTTTCGGTTATCCTTTTTTAAAGTTATCGTTAGTGCTTAGCTCTATGGAAAAACAATGATTTGTTTCTAAAAGTAATACCCTTAAAAGTTCTCTATCAGCCAGTAAAGTCATGTCAAAATGGTATCTGGGATGTCGTAGATTATCCCTATGAAATTTTGGACTCTTTAAATAACAAGTTTCGGTTGAAAAGATGTTATAGGCGAGGTGATAACTATTTTAATGTTAAATATATAGTAAGCCAACAAATAGTAAGTAGGTAATAAAATTTTATATTGTTCTATTTTTAACATAAAACACGATAATGGAGTGAAGTTAACCTTGCCGTCTATATATACATCATTGTCACAGAGCAGACGAACGTAAAAACCTTATCAAGGTGAAGTAATAGAGAAGACTTATGAGCGTTTACGTAGGAGAAATTATGGTATTTAAAGAAATGGTTTAAAATTCGAATTTAAAATCTAGATTCATTTAAAAGTAACATGTGTTATCTGGAAATGTATTTAAAACATTATGGAAGCAAAATAAGAATGCCTGTTTTCATTTATTATCCATAAACTCTGATGAAAACTAAATCTTAGGATATATTTAAACCAAGACTAAAATGTGTTTAAAATATATACGTCATAGACGTGTTAGTTAAGCGGTAGCCGCGCTGAGTGTTGTGAGTTGTAATCCCACACGGAATAACTGTTTTTGTGAGCTATAAATTATTGTTCTGAGTCTTGATTTTTTTTCTTTCCGTTAAATGTAATGTTGCCAAGAATATTACGGTAATTACAGGGATCGATCCTTAGGGAAGGAGCTGTCTTTAGGAATAGGGAGAAAAGTGAAGAAATTAGATTTTCGTACATAATTTTAATACTGTATATACTTCTTTGGGCATAAATTAACATTATCAGTAAATATATTTGAGCAGTGAACAAAAGAATTGAGTAATCAGATATCTTTAAACGAAATTATATATAAATAAAAAACAATTGTCGAGTGTTATGTTTGTAATTATCAGGACAAGGTTTGTATGAAAGAAAATATTTGAAAAATCGTACGAAATAATGAAAAATTTGTGCAAAAAATAGTAGACAGTAAAGATAGATAGAAAGGATAGATGGATATAGGATAGGAAAGATAGAAAGAGTAAAGGTCTTCAAAAATATTGACAGATTGGCATTGTTATTTTATTTCATTACATGATCCTACTGTAACCAATTAGTATATTTGCTAGTTAGCTAGTTATCATTAGTACATACATCTTTGTGAAGCCAGGGTGGGCAGCAAGTTATCACTTATCAATCAATATTTTTAGAACGATTTTCATTTTTTATATCATTGGATTTTGTCCGTGAATATTTGTATTCATAATCTTATTGGACACTGAATTACAATAGAATTCAGTATTAAAATGTCTTTAAACGGTTTTCTGATATCATTTTAAATGCTTGTTATTGCTTCTAAGTATCAAAGGCACGAAGTATTCGTATTGTTCGATACACGTCAGTGTGGCAATTCATTTTTTATCCTAACTTCGCATAATAAATACAAATCACTTGACGATGCATACCATCACGAGGTTTTTCTTGATGACGTCACACAGATTTACCAGTTCGCGAATACCACATGTCGAAATCCGCTAACTATTCTCAAAAACGCGAACGGCCAAAAATGTTAACACCCACTTACCTACCACATAATTTATTTCATCTTTATGAGTCATACTGGTGTTTGATTGTAGTTTACATTTTCGATTTTTGAAGCGACGTGAACCCGGATTTTTGGTTCATTTAACTTAATTCTTATGAATGTACTCCATAGGATATATTTAAAGTAGTATTGTCATCTACGGCTACCTAATTCAAAAGAACAATTCAACCGCAGAACTGGCCATACAACGAGTATGTCAGAGGAAGTTTGAACATAGTACCAGGGACAGAGAAGTTGAAAAGTAATAGGTTAGCATTTTATGGGTATATCACGAGGAGAGATGAAAGCCATGCAATTAGAAAAGTTTTAAGTATGAGGGTGGAAGGATATAGGTGTAGAGGACGGTCGAGAAAGGTATGGACAGATTGTGTGAAAAATAATATGTGTAAATACTAAGATGACATCTGACAGGAGAGAGCGGAAACCGAAAACATGTTGTGCCGACCCTACTTAGGTGGGATAAGGGTAAGAAGATGGTGAATATGTATGAAATGATAAACTTTTATCAAAGGAATATATGAATGAGGTTCGTTTACGAATAAAAAAAAAATACAGTTTCTGTCCATAAACGGTTGTTAGCAATGAAAAATATCTGAATTAAAATGTAAATACTGCGTAATTGCATACAATAAACTCACAACGAGTAGTTACTTGTTTGCGCGTTCGTTTTGCAAATGTTGGAAATACGAAGCACTTAAAACCTGTTTAATAGTGTAGGATTTATTACAAGTACGGGAGTATGTTAATTTATTTTTTGTATTAGACACAACGGTACAGAATTATTCATAGTAGAGTTCTTAAAAAATATAATTACTCAATAGCAAAAGAGAAAAAGATAAGGTGTCCTAAAGAATAATTTGAAAATAAAAGTCTTTTTTTATAATAATAGGTTTCATCATAACCAAGTTCATTTTTAAATAGGTAGCGACCATGCAGGTTATACGTGCTGGGTAAGTAAAAATACCATTCATACATTTTACATATGACCCGTATTAAAGATTATGTAGTCCGGACCGAGTCGCCTCGAGGGAAGAACTATATAATTGTGAATGTAAAAGGGTCGAGGATGATATTAAAAATGTAGCGATATATGTTTTCGAGGTTGATTTAATTATTCTAATTCGTTACTGACGTGGACGTGAAGTGAGTTTGTATTAAAGCTAATCTCTCAAACACTTTTTGCATTGAGGTATTAATATTTTTAAAGCAGTTTGTTTAACTTATAACTTATATTATAAATTATATTATATATTCTAAATGTGACGAACGAACTCATCGTACATATATATCGTACATATATTTGTTACGAATTTACTTCTCAATTACTAAACCGATTATTATTAAATTTTGAATACACGTTGTTAGATATGTAGAAAAGGGCATATTGTATTTTCATTAACCCCTGGACTGTCGAAAACCGTAAAGGTTTATGTTCCATACAAACGGCTGTAGACCTCATAAGGCACAGGTTAACAGACTGTTGGCAACATAAGCTTAAAAAGTCTTTGAAAAATAATAAATGATTATGAATGAAAATATTTTTTTGTATGAAAAAGGTATTTTAAATTATTTTTTTCACTTCTAAGAACTTTTTTTGCTAAACCTTGAAATTTACAATATACGATGTCGTGAAGACATAATCCGACATTTTGAGATCTCGAACTTAAAAATCATCAGAGTGGTTAAAAAAAGTGTACTGTTCCCGAGGTATATATCAATCATACGTTAACGCGAGCGAAGTTGTGGGCATAAGCTATTACGTATATGTATACGTACGTAACATAGTCTAAAGTAATATAAATATGTCTACCCAGTTTTGCATGAGATTTTGCGATATTACGACATATCAAGATTACGTTTGACATATCTCATGGCATATATTAACTAGATGATTCCGGCCCGCTTAGTGAAGTATTAAAAACAAAGTAAAAAGGTCAATCGAATTCAATAAATAAGTAATCTAGAAACATTTACGGAAAATAACGCATCGTATGAGCATAGTTCTATGCCGATACGTTCACAGTCTCATCTGATGTGGTGATAATGTTGGACATAAAACTGGTTTTCAAGTGCAGCTGCCAGAGCACAACTAAAGGTGGTTGGTGATAAATTGTCAACATATGCGTTATGGCTAGCCAGAGGGGCTTTAGAAAAAGTCATGCCAGTGGGCAAAAAGTATTCCAAAACCATGCAAAAAGTATTCTGACATCATTCAAAAAGTATTCTAACACCATGCAATAAGTATTCTAACACCATGCAAAAAGTATTATAACACCACACAACAAGTGTTCTAACACCAAGAAAAAAGCGTAAAAATTTTGATATAGTTAACTTAGTCTTATAATTGTTTATGCTTTGTGACGACATTCGTGCGGTTAAATAATGTTGAGTTAAATTTAATTACCACATCGAGATGCTCAGAAAAAGACGTTTTTTTATTAACTTTAGAAGAAATTGTCGAAATACATATTTTTTGATGGAAATATCTGCGCTGAGGGTCCCGAGCAGGACTTCCTGTTTTGCAAAGATATTTAGACATATAGTGTTAATGGAATAGGTGGGTTATGCGTGGTTTTATTGTGGGTACAAAAGAAACGTTGTACTGACACGAGTATTTATTAGGAATCTATTAACTATTTAAGTTTTTGTAAAATTACAGGAAACTTTAACGTCTTAGCTAGTCGACCGATTATCATTAAATTTTGCATGGACGTTCTCAGGAATACAGAAAAGGACACAGGGTACCCATTCAGAAAAAAAATGTACTACTCCCGACGGATAGAACAAATCTACACTAACGCCAGTGAAGCCACGAGCAAAAGCTAGTAATTCCATAAGGAGAGATAGTCACTTTTGTTATCAACAAAAGCATTAGTAAACTCTGGTAAGCATCTAGAAAGTATATGAGTATTTATAAGAAGCCAATATGTAGCTTAATTCGAACTCATGACAACTACAAACCATGATACTTCGTTGAAATATTGTTTGAATTAATGTTACTTTAGCGTTTAGTGGAACACTGTCCGTCTGCATTGTGGATAGTAGTATTTAGTGCTTACGCTGTCTCGTTGGATTAAACAATATTAAGACGGACATTACAAGCTCACTGCATCGGATAACAAGGTAAGCTAGTAGCCAATATATAGCTTAATTCGAACTCATGACATCTGCAAACCACTATACTTCGTTAAAATATTATTATTTGAATTAATGCAGCTTTAATGTTTAGTGGAACATTGTTCGTCTGAATTGTAGATAGTATTTACGTTGTCTTGTTGCATTTAACAATATTAAGACGGACATTACAAGTTCCCCACATCGTAAAACAAAGTAAGCTAAGGTTGTTTTATGAAGATGAATTTTGATGAAGGTTAATATAATTTCATTGTCGTTAATATCAATTACTACCATTTGTGATACTCAATTTTTAAGTCAACTAATATCGGAATTGGCTTGAAATTCGAGATTCTCTTCGTCATAGTGGTTCAGTGGTTTGACTGGCGTAACACAATTCGATTTTTGTTGGTTCGAACCTCGACGTGTAGGCAACGAATCTTTCAGAATTCGATTAAATTTAGTCATTTGAATTGGAAACTATAGGCTAATGGTATAGCAAAACGGCTAGGAAACTGAACACGAGAAATGTACTTGTAGTGTCACCGTACGTGGGCAAATATAGAACTACGAATTTCTTGATATTTAAAATCCAAGAGGTGGTAGAGCTACGCTGAAGCTATTACTGGTTTCAGCGTGAATGGGTCGGCTCACCCGGGGTAGTACCACCCTCTCACAGAAAACCGACGTGAAGTAACAGTGCTTGCACTGTTGCGTTTCGTTCAGTCAGTGAGAGCGCCGGAGGCCCACATATATTAAAAGGCCGGCAACGCACTTGCGACTCCCGTGGTGTTGCTAGTGTCTATGGACGGCGGTGATCACTTATCATCAGGTGACCCACCTGTTCGTTTGCCCCTTACCACGCCATCCCACGATGTATTGGCGATTTAAAACTTTGAGAAATCCACAGTTCTATATTTTTCCCACATACGGTGGTACTACAAGAACATTTCTCCGGTTCAGGTTTCCTCACGATGTTTTTCCTTCACCGTTAGCCAAAAGTGTTATTAGTTTAAATTTGTAAAGGTACGCGAACTCACAAAAATTTGTTGGTACATGCCCGGGTTCGAACCTGCGGACATCGGATTGATATTCCACCGGTTAAACTATTAGAACACCACAACTTTAATTGTAGTGATAGGTATAAAATTGACATGTTGCAAATACTTACGGGATCTTAGGCAACTATATAATGTTAATTCGTTCAGAAATCACCCATATTTAAAGACAAATATTTTAAATATTGCTTATAGCTACTATGTACTTACTTTATCTTTACATATATGTTTATAATAAAATACTTAACAAGGAATGAAAGGATAATGTTTTTATAGATTTGTCATTAAATAAGTTATAACTATTTTTAAACATTTATATAGAATTAGAATCAAAATTAGATAATAATTTCATCAAACGTAAGTAAATTCGTAATGATGACATAAAAAATATAGGTATTAAACGTCAGAGAATTTACAATTGTACATTATAAAAGAATTCGTTTTCCAATCGATTGACAAGAGCTTTTCTCTAAAGAAAGGAAATGAGAACAAAACGTGACCCGTAAATCCTGACAAGTAATATTCCGTAAGCGACGCAAGGGAACGGCGAAAGGTACCTATGTTCGATATAGGACAATATTAAGAACTCGAAATGGAACCTTCGAGAAAAACATTCACGCTAACTACTATATTACCGTGCGAGGTTACCTACTTTAAATTGAATTCGACACAAAGACGGAAATCGGATTGGATTTACCGCATTCAGTAAATATCGTTTGACCTTTTTCGTAAACAACATCTGAACTAAAACGATCCATAAGAGTAGAATGATTTTAATAGACTTTTAAAAAATAATAAACAAGCTTACGACCCACCTGAGGGTAAGTTGCCATTGTAGCCTATAATTATGTGCAACCATCCGAAACTATTCTCCGCAGTACTGGAATCAATCTTCAGAAGACTAAATTGGGAACATCTCGGGTTAAATATAGATGGCGTATTAATGTCGCATCTGAGATTCGCTGATGATATAGTGCTACTGGCAAAAACATCAAAAGACCTAAATGAAATGATAAAAGGACTTGTGACAGAAAGTGAAAGAGTAGGATTGACATTAAATCCGGAAAAAACTAAAGTAATGACAAACGGAATTAAACATACCATAGAATTAGGGAACACTAAAATTGACTATGCTGATGAGTATATCTATTTGGGACAGCTTATAACACAAAAAGAATCCATGCTAAAAGAAGTAGAGAGAAGAATTACAAATGGATGGAAGAGATACTGGAGCTTGAGAGAGGCTATGAAAGATAAAACTCTTCATATAAACACAAAACGTAAATTGTTTAACGTCTGCGTACTACCTGTTCTTACATACGGCTGTCAATCATGGACTTTAAATCAAGAAATATTGAACAAACTAACAACTTGCCAATATGCAATGGAAAGGAGTATGCTAAATGTCAAAAAGTCTGACAGATTGAAAAACTGCGTTATCAGAAATAAAACAAAAACTACAGATGTAACAATCAAAGTTAAAAGACTTTAATGGAGATGGGCTGGCCACCTGATTAGAGGAAAGGACAAATGGAGTAAAAGAGTGACACGGTGGTACCCCAGAGAAGGTAAAAGAAAGAGAGGTAGACCACAAAAAAGGTGGGATGACGACATCAGACAAGTGGCAGGAGTCATGTGGAACAGAGTGGCTGAAGAAAAGAAGGAATGGAAAAGGTTGGAGGAGGCCTTTGCCGACTGGCAAACAGATCTAGGGATGATAACCAAGGAGCAGATATTAGTTTAAAGAGTTTATCTAGCTAGAGTCCAGCATTAGTTTTAAGTTTAAATTTACTGTAATTATTTTAAGAGATCTGAATAAAAGGCTATATTATTATTATTATTATCCTCGCAACGCATATACATATCTTTTTAGGATAGCTTACTATACCTATCTATCTATAAAAAAATGGTCACATAAAATGAGATAATTGGAAGAATTATTTAGACGGATACAGTATTAATCTTTATCAAATTGAATACATTATATACGACAGATATAAATTAATACAAAATGATGAATTTATAGAAGAACAGTGACATGCCAAGGCAAGTACGAAAATTCAAATATGTATTTATATACCACATACATACTTATATATATATATACAAACATATATTTACATACATACTAAGAACTCATCTAAATTTAATCGAAAAATATGTAAAAGTAGCATAAAGAATTAAGTTAAAATATTGCGTGTCTGATAAACTTTCCGTGTCATTAGTAACATTAAACTGAAGCTATTCACGAAGATGCTAATGATCGAGCGATACAGAAATAAAAACTAGTTAAGTAAGTTCATTCGGTATTCGGTTCATTATGTCTACGTATTTAGTTTATAATTAAAGTATTTTTTTATATGTCTAAATTATGCAAAATATCCATTTATTTATATAGTTTTATATTATACTAACTGGTCACCCTTTTTTTTTTTTTTTTTACGTGGGGAAAATCCGTAACGGATACCCACCCCGTCGGGCAGCGGGGGGTGGGTTATGTCCGAGTCCCACGGACTAAAAACCCCACGGTGCCTCTCACACCTATTTGGCCGGGGAGCAGGAACTGCCAATGGCATTACTTCTGCTCCCCGGCAGGTGTCGGCCCCTCATCAGGGGCCCCGTCTGCGGTCTGAGGGGTCAAGATGGTAGACCCCTCAGGAGGGGGCGGGTGTTAAACCCCCCCGACGAACTGTGGGAGTCGCTCGGCACAAGCGACTCCACCACGCGGGCCTGTGCAGTTTGACGCTGCTCAGGGCGACGGACGTGCCCGCCCGTCCCGTCGCCCACAGGCCCTTTTTACGGCGGCATGAGGTCGTCGCCGACCCGTCGCCGCCGTGTTCGTCGACCGCGGGAGGGGAGCCTGGTGGTCTGCTCCCTCTCCCTCTCCGCCGCCTCCTTCGCGAGCATGACTCGCTCGCAGTACGAGGCGACGGAGATCCACCCGGCCTCGCTCTCGACCATCTTGACGATGACGGTCGAGAGCGAGAGATCCGGGCCTATGGCCGCGACGAGCTCGCGGCGTGGCTCGTCCCAGGCGGGACACTCCTCCAGAGTGTGCTGCGCCCGATCTTCGGCGCAGCCACAATGATGGCACCCTGGCGTTGGCTCCCGGCCGATGCGACACAGGTAACTGCCGAAGCAACCGTGCCCCGACAGCACCTGTGTCAGCCGGAAGCTCAGGGTGCCATGCCGCCTGGTGAGCCATTCAACCATGACCGGTCGAACGGCTCCTATAATAGCCACGCCCGAGCTCGGTCGCTCAAGTCGTCGTCGCCATTCTTCTATCACCAGGACCTGGTGGAGCTGGGACCGGAGCACCTCGATTTGCCGAGGTGCGAGTCTCCGGCCCTGCTCCAGCGCCTCCACGCGTCGTTCGTACAGTGACGCGTGGGCTCTCGCTTCCAGGTCCCAAGGTGGGGATCCGGCCAAAAGGGAGGCCGCCTCGAAGGAGGTCGTGCGGTATCCGCGGATGGCTCTGACGGCCATCGCGCGCTGCGGTCTCCGCAGCAGGGCGCTGCCAACGGCCGTCAGGCCACACGCCCATACGGGGGCCCCGTAAAGGGCCACCGACCGCACGACCCCGAGGTACAACTTCCGGCAGACGGAGTTGGGCCCCCCCAAGTTGGGAAGCAAACGGGCTAATGCGCCCGCTACTCCCATTAAACGGGGGGCCAGCTGCCGGAAGTGTTCCTTGAACGTCCATCGGCTGTCGAGGAGGAGGCCGAGATACCTCATACTCGACCCGACACCGATGGACTCGCCTCCCACGACGATCCGGGACCCTGCGGGTGGCGCACTCCGAGGCCCGTGGAAAAACAGGGCCTCGGTTTTACTGAGCGCCACCTCTAGTCCCAGACGCCGGATCCTACCGACGACTTGAGCGACTCCTGCAGTTGCCAGGATCGCGGCCGCGCGGTGCGTCTTCCCCCGGGATAACACCAAAGTGTCATCAGCATAACAGACAATGCTGACGCCCCGGAGGAGCGCACCGCGCAACACCCAATTGTATCCGATGTTCCACAAGAGGGGGCCCAGGACAGACCCCTGCGGAACACCGGACACCACGTCTCGCCGACTTATCCTCCCTCCCTGACCCGGGAAGGTGACGTACCTCTCGCAGAGGTACGCCCCGACTACACGGCGGAGGTAGCGAGGCACTCCATGATACCGGAGTGCCTCTTCAATACAGGCCCAGGACAAGGTGTTAAAAGCGTTGACGATGTCAAGGGACACCGCCAAAATCACCTCGCCCCGGGCAAATGCTGCCTCCGCCTGGATCTTAACTGACATCACCGCATCAACGGTGGAGCGCCCCTGGCGGAAACCGAACTGGTTTTCCGCCAGGTCCGGCCCTACTCCTGTTAAGTGCCGGACGAGGCGGCCTGCGATTATTCGCTCGCAGAGCTTTGCCGCCTCGTCCAACAGCACTATGGGCCGGTAGGCAGACGGACTGTCCGCCGGGCGCCCCTCCTTCTTCAGCAGGACCAAACGGCCGGTTTTCCAGATGGTCGGAAACCGGCCCTGCTGAAGCGATGCGGTGACGATCCGCAGTAGTCGGGGCTCGAGGGCCTCGTAAGCCAGGACCCAGATACGGCCAGGTATGCCGTCGGGTCCTGGGGCGGTGTTTTTCGCCTGGAGGCGTTTCACCGCCGCCCTCGACTCTTCCCGGGTCACCTCGGGGACCACGTCGTCCTCGCCGCAGCCAGCCGCGTTGGGCGTGGGCGGAGCCATCGTGGGAGGCGTATGCTCTGTCCTGGAAGGGAACAGAGCAGCCAGAATCTCGTGGAGGAGATCTGGCTCGAGACTCTGGGTTACCGGGGGGCCGCCCTGACGTAGTTTCCCGCGTACTACGCGGTACGGGCGCCCCCACGGATCCCGGCTGAGGGTCTCGAGCATCTCCTCCCGAGCAAGGGCCTTCCCCTGCTCGATAGCTCTACGGAGCGCCAATCTGGCTGCTCTGTACCCTTCGTAAAGCTCTGCCTCCCTTGCGGACGCGACCTGCGAGCGGCCCCGCCTGCGTCGCTGACGGGTGTACTGGCGACGGACCGCCGTGCACGCTACGCGCAACTGCGCGATTTCGGCGGTCCACCAGTACACGTGACGCTTGGCGGGGATTGGCCCCCTAATCCGGGGCATCGCCGCATCGCAGATTTTCGTCACGTCCGCTCGGAGTGACTCCGCCTCCAGGTCGACGTCGGGAGGCCTGTCCAGTAACTCTTCTGTCACCCAGGCCTGCACGACGACGGCCTCCTGAAGCGCCTCGATGTTTAGGCGCTTCAGTGCCCAACGCGGTCCTTCCGCCACGGGGGTCCTACGGGCTGGTCCGTCCGAGGTCTGGGTGGAGACGTCGAACCGTATGTAACGATGGTCCGACAACGTCTCCACCCCCTCAAGGACTCTCCAGCCCCGAACACGGCGTGCTAGAGCAGGGCTAGCGAACGTTAGGTCCACTATCGACCCGCCCTGCTGTCGCACGCACGTGTTAACGGACCCCCTGTTCAGGAGGAGTAGGCCCGATGTTATGGCCCACTCCTCCAGCACCCTACCCCTGACGTTCGTGGCCCGGGAACCCCAAGCCGTAGACTTGGCATTGAAGTCCCCGAGCACTAGGACGGGGCGAGGGTGGCTGCGGCCTACGACGCTTTGTAGGTCCCCGAGGAATCCCTCGAAGTCGGCGAGACTCATGCTTGGGGGTGCGTACACCCCCACTACCACTACGCCGCTGTGATGCGCCGCTACGTATCCCCGGCCCCTCAAGATGTTAGAGAGGGGGGGGGAGCCGGCGGCGGCTTGGGAAACTAAGGCCACCGAGCCATCGAGATCACCCGCCCAGTTATCATCGGGCGGGATGAAATACGGCTCGGCCATCACAGCGACGTGGATCAACCACTGCGCCATGCTCTGGAATAGAAGATCCTGGGCCCTGGCGCAGTGGTTGAGGTTCCCTTGGAGGAAGTGGAGTGCCGCCATTAGGGACACTCCACTTCCTCAAGCTGACCCGTCCTGGCCCCAGCGGCCCCTGACGGCAGCGGGGGATCCTGGGGCTTTCTCCCCCTCTCCCCCCTCCTTCGTTTTGCCTGCCTCGCAGGCGGCGCAGGCCTCCCGCAGGCCCTGCTTCCCATTCTATGGCCGGCGGATTTCCCAGCTGCTGCGCACACCGCACAGTGTGGCTGGGACGTGCATCCGCTGGCCTTGTGCCCCGGCTGACTGCACCGGAAACAAAGGTCGGTGCAGTCAACCGCCGAGGAACACGACCCCCCCAGGTGACCTTCCCTCAGGCACCTGAAGCACCTGAGGGGACGAGGCGGCAGGACCTGCACCTGCGCCGACACCGAACCTACCAGGATGCGGCGGCCATCGCCCAGCCGCTTAGCCACCGCCACCGGACACGTCACTACGGACGCCCAGAGCCCCCTAAGGCCGGGGCGGACGCCGTTCGTTTTTATGTGGTCCGGTGGACAGTCTCCGGCTCTGGCGACTGCGGCGATGACCTCCGCATCCGTCACTGATTCATCCAAGCCCGATACCCGCACATTGGCGCAGCGTATGGGCCTGGACACAGCCACCCCCTCGGGGACCGCCTCGCGGACCTTGGCGGTGAGGGCATCCGCCTTGGCGCCGCTGGTGGCGCCAGGCACCTCAAATAGGTAGCCGCCGTTGGCGGCCTTGCGCCACCTGATGCCCTCGATGCCAAGGTCCGTGACCTTGATATGCGCCTTCACACGCTGCAGGACCTCCAGATAGGATAGTCCCGCCTCCCGCGCCCCGGACTTAAGCGTTATCGTCACTGCTGACGTCTTCGGGGCGCGGAGGTTCGGGAACTTATCCCCTCCGAAGGCCTGCTCCTTTGGCTTGGGTTTGGCGGGTTTTGCCGGCTTCCCCCTCTTGCCAACCTGCACCCAACCCTGATCTGCCGGTCTGGGTGCAGGGGCTTGCCCGCCGTCGGTGGTGGGCTTGGGCTTGGCCTTCCTCTTCTGGGGCCTTTTCCTGGCCCCCCTTCGCTTCTTCTTCGGCAGCTGCGATGTGGCGGGCTCCCGCGGGCTTCCCGCGGGTGTCGCCGCTGATGACTCGGCCACCATCGCAGCCGCCCTGTCGGGGGCCAGGACTGCCCTGTCGGAGGCCAGGGGTGGCCGCAAGCGCCTCTCCGGGAGGAGCCTGTCCTCCAACGCTTCGAGGCGTGCGCTCACCATGACGCCCACCTGCGTCATTATGGTGCGCGCCATCACCTCAAATTTCGCCTCGGCGTTGGAAGGAGGAGGCCCCTCAGCTCGCGGTCTGCGCTGCGGGAGAGGAGGGAGGTCTTCCAGCCTCACTGGGGACGGGGTCAGCGGCGGCTCCGGAGGAGCAGCGCGTGCGGCCCCATTCCGCTCGCGGACCTTGGCGAGCTCCACCTCCATCAGCGCGAGCTTCCTCCGGAACTCATCCAGCTCGCGCTCCTGGCTCGCGTTTCTCTCCTCGAGCTTGAGGTTACGGGCACACATCTCATTGACTGCATCCGTAATGGATGCAGCCGCTTCGTTTAGTGCCCGTATGAACGGGCCCTGGAGGTGCCCCGACTTCTTGCCGACGTTGACCACTACGTCAACGTCGGCCAGTATCCTCTGTTGGAGGTCCACCAACGGTTGGTCCCCGGTGTTGTCTGGGACCACAATAGGTTTTTTGGTGGACCTCTCCTTCCTCTCCTTCCGGGCGCGGGACGCCTGCGCCTCCAGCTCCGCTTCCGCCTGTTTTCGGAGGTCCTCCTTCTTGAGGCGCTCCTCCAGCTGCTTAGCCGCGGCGAAGCCGACAAACTCCCCCGTCGTTGCCAGCCTGCCTCGCCCCTTCTTCTTCTTCGCGACAGGAGTGCAGTGCCCGGTCGCCTCCTTCTCCGCCTCCGAGCCCGAAGATTGCGACCTCTGTCGCGGGGACGGGTTTGGCGCTCGAGGTGTGGGGTCTGGCACAGCATCAGCCACGGCGTCGGCGTTGGCGGGGGTCGCCTCGCCTTCGCTCGCCGTGTGCATGCGTGCCGGACTCTCCTCGCTGCCCTCGGAGAGGGTCTCCAGTGCTGGCTTGCTGCTCACTGCCTGCTCTGCGGGCAAATCGGTTGTCCGTGAAAGCGTGGCCTTGGTCGTCGTGTTATTTGCGGAATCAGTGGTCCTTGAGCTTGCTGTGGTCAACGTGTTATCTGAAGATTCCGTGGTCCTTGAGCTTGCTCTGGTCCGAGTTGTTCTTACAGAACGCAGGGTTTTGCCCCCCCCAGAAAACGAGGGGCTGCCCAGGCCAGAAGGCCTGGGGAGGGACTCTCCCCCCGCGGAGCGGGAGGTACCCTCCTGGGGTAATAACTTTTTTAACCTTGCCTTCATCCTTGACACCTATCTAACGTCAAGTTTGCAGTACGCCCGCCGGGACCAGTGTTAAAACACCAGCCCCGCCGGCCGCTGTCCGGTACTGGGCCGTTGGGGCTCAAAACTGAGCCCTCATCCGCCCCAGCCCGGTACTGGATGCGCTGCGCACGTACCACATCCAGGTCAGGAGTCAGCCGCCGGTCAACATGACCGACGTTGCCCGGGGTGCACCACGAGGAGGTCCCTGACATCGCACCCCTAACTGGTCACCCTGGCATTGCACGGACGTAATAGGATAAGGCCGCCAAATTTATCAGTTTTGTTTCGAGCAGATAATATCAAAATGCTAACATTCTTATATAACATTCCTGATGGCTGGAATCTGCGAAATGATTCATTTGCTTGTTTATCCAAATCATAAACTGTACTGAACAAGAGTATTTAATAAAAATATAAACTTAAATGCTACTTAGGATAGTCAACTTTATGCAAAAATACAGCGTCGTTTGTTGACATAGAATATCATTTTTTATATTTTTGACTTTAATAAATCTAACGTTAAAACCGCAAACAATATAAAATAATGAACTCCAATCATAATTAAATTATTTAGCGAAAATATTGCAGGTTTTATGTTCATTACTGAATATACTATAATTGTATGCTTTTGTATTATTCATATTTCTGTTACGAATTTCATACATTTATACATGGAGCTAGCTTTACAAAAAATTGGGTTACTTTTGTGTTGCATTTATATTGTCGTAACATAGAATGTTAGTATGTAATATTTGTGTGTAAAGTGGGAGTTTTGACGGCCTTATCCAATAGCGAAGAAAATACTACCCTGTAATTTAATAAAATGGCAACTAAAGAACTGAATGTTAATCTGCCAATATTTTTGAAGTTCTCTTTATATGCACGCTTTTTGACCTAAATTCTCTACGTTTCCGTAAGATTTTTCAAATAATTTATTTCATACAAATTTTATCCGGACAATTACAAACACAAGAAAAAAAATAATTGGTTAAATAGGTGCTGCCATTCTGAAGTAATGCGCTTCTATACTTTCCGCGCTTATTTTTTATTTATATAGGTTATATATTTTTACTTCTAAATATATCCTTATAAAACAGCCTATATTCTTATTTATATCGTAGGCTACATCTGTCACAAGTTATATTGCCATTGGTTCAGAGGTCTAGTGCTGAAATGATAGTAAACCTATAGATATCATTTACTAGCTTTTAACCGCGGCTTCTTCGCGTTAATGGAGTTTTTTTTCTGTAGGTACTCTAGGCATCGTGTTGCAATTTATTCCTGCCTGGTGTGATGTTGTATTCCCTGCCGATGACGAGCGATGTGATATATTAAGTAATGCAGGACGACCGCCTTAAATAATATGTTTGTATTCCTTTATATTTGTCCATTTGTCCTTGATGCACGTGTTTTTATTCAAATATCTACAGAATAAGTTAAGTTAAGCATTAAGCGGATTGTTTATTAAAACATGTTTCTAAAGCTGGTTATTTAACACTATTGGTAATAAAAGGCGGTTGTACGAATATAAAACTGATTATTATTCAAACTGGTTCATCAAGGTTAAAGGACAACTCGATGTCAAAGTTATGTACGATACAATAATTAACAACTATGTAAATTAAAAACTTCTAAATATAACGTACACAACAATGTTAAATTAAAAATCTTGCAAAAAAAACGAACATTTAAGTGGCTGTTTGTAATGTCAAAATAACAGCTCTTAAATAATTAATGGATAAGCAAGTGTATATGGTCCTTATAACAAAAAGTAATGTTTTTGTCCGTCTGTCAGGTTGTTGCGGCTCATCTCCGAAACGGTTGGACCGATTTTAAAGGAGTTTTCACTGATAAATAGTTGTAGATATAAGGAGTAACTTAGGCTGCTTCTATTTAAAAAAATAGGGTTAATATAAAAAATTAAAGAAGCAGTATCCGTGCGCGCTCCACGCTTTCCCTTTTCAATGAACAAAATTTTAGTTAAAATAAATCTTAGAATGATGATAAATTTGTGTGAAAAATCGTGAAATTCATTGTTTATTTTAGAGTAGGTTCCAAATCGTATTGGAAGAACTCGTTATGCATTTTATCTAGCATCTGTAATATTTTAAAAAGGAGGTGTATATGTGTTACGCGTTAATTAATAAGTGCGCCTCGAAATGCCTGTTAGATTGATTTACAGTGCCATTGACGGATTTTAAACGTATCTTGATAACTTACAAGTACACTTTTTTGTAGAATGGTTTTAACAAAGTTGCAATAAATACAGTTAACGGTAAATGATACTAGAAAACAGTCTTATATATCAAGGAAATCAAGAAATTACTGGTTTTTATAATATTCAAAAATGTTATATGCCCACTGAAAAAAATATAAAACTACGAAACATATTTATAGTTAGTTACCTATATAAAAAACCTATTAATATCTCGAAAGTATTTTAGATAAAGTTATAGTCGAGTCGTACGACTTATTAAATATTTTCTATCATACAAACCTTATTCTGACAAGTACAAACACAACGAGAAAAGAATTAGTCAAATACGTGCGTAGTACGTAGGTATATATACATTTCGCAATTTATTTATATTTATATATAGAAAATTTACACAATAAGTTTAACAACATTAATTAGCCACGAACCAGTCATGAGTTTCAATTACTGATAACATCTGTATCGATAGAAATGGAAAAGGGGATGAATACATAATAATAAAATTGAATTAGTATATATAATACCTTTTGTTGATTTTAGTTGTCTACTTCTTTAGTGTTCGTTTAATTTTAATTACATGTATAGATTTTCATCAATAAACTTATTTAAAACATTAACATCGATGGCGAAAGGGTTATTTAACTAACGTAAAAAATGCTTTTGTTCATATTAGTTAACCCTTTTTGTAACAAATGTCATAAAATTCAAGTTGCTGCGTAGCTTTTTATGAAAAAATCACAGAGAACACAGAGGGTATAGTGAAACCTATTTAAAAAAAATAAATGACACATGTTTTAGTTTTTTTCTTAATCCTATTTTTACGGTGGAAAAATATTCGAAATTTTTGTGAAATTTTATATGACACGTTATGAATGGCCGCCAAAAGAAGTATTATTCATAGTAAATTAAATGTTAGTAGTTATTAAGGATTAAAAGATAAAGCCCTTTAAAGGTAAAACCAACAAAGTACGCATTTCTAACAACGGGTCATATAAATGAAAAAGAAATCTTTATTAAAAACATTGTATTTTATAAAGCAGTATTGCAAAGAACATTTAATACCTTTTAGAAACAATGACGTCATATTGGTAGCGTGTTTGACCATCGCGACGATAGACGTAGGTTCAAATCCTAGAGTCAAAGCTTAGGAAGAAAACTTCATGATGACACCATTAGGTAATGGTAGGGCTTTCTTGATGTCTGCCTAATTGCTAACACCTTGAAGTTGAAAATCTGTCGCTAAACACCCGTAGGTGTATTCCGGCAGATGTATTTCCCTTATAATCAATTAACATCAAATTAAATTGTGGCCAAATCTAAAACCTAACTACATAAATGAAAAAGTTAGTTTGTTTGCATATAAGTTGTCGGAAGTACACAAAAGGACATGGTGAAGTCGCGGGCAATTACTTATAACATATATTATTTCATTAATACGCAGATGAATGTTTCTTGATGGACATGGAAACAACGATACATAGTGGTATATAATAAAACAGTAAAATTTAAACGTCAATCTGTTCATCAAGTAATAAGACACAAAAAAGTTGTTATACTTTACTACAAGTCCGTGAACATTCTCACGACTTTAAACGTCGTTAGAGGAGAATGTCGTGAATCGACGTCAAGATCTGGTTCAATTGATTCGTACAGCTGTCTCCGTTGTAATCCTGCGGCTCGACATGATGCAATCAACTGTAAAGCCTTTAATTACCTAATTTGTCATATTATCTTAAAATTTTTCGCTTTTTAAAAGACACTCGTTAAGAGATAATTATTTATTTCATACATATTTATTTCACACAGGACGTTTGAGTCTGTTAATTTGATCCGTTACGATTTGCATGTTTCTATATAATAAATATCTGATCAACGTCTTGTTCCTAACTTTCATATTACATTATTAATATGTCATAAAAAATCCTCAAATTTGATTCAATTGCTGCTAGATATTAAAAATGTATTCTGAGAGCAGGCCACATAATGTATACTGGTATTATAAAGATCAAGAGACTGTGTTCAAACTCGGTTATCGCTGAATTATAAGTCAGATTTAAAATATTCTTTCTGCATTTATTGATGGCCGATGATTATATGTTACATTACGATGCTTAGGAGCGGAGCAATTATCATACAAAGTATTGTTCAGAAAGCATGCTAAGACAGAATGAAGAATTAGTACTTGAGGGTCGTGAGGCGCGGCGTGGGGTATTGAAGACCTTGATGGTAATGCCAATAACAGCGTGGTACCATGCTACATGAGACGGGTGTGTTGTCCACTTTATCTAGACAAATAGTGCTTAATTCGTTTTAATTAATTTGTATGGAATATGTTTAAGCATACCTAACCGGGTTGACAGGTATTAAACATTTTTAATATTAACTTGTGAAATCGCGAGGCCTGAAAATCTAATCAATATAGGATGTACCGATTTCTCATCCGTAATTATGCATTAACAATCGTATAGAGAATATTAAAATGATTAAAATTAATTGTGCACGATTGAATTAGATTTAAAAATGAATGTACTTATATTTTAACATTGTTCAAGTTGCAAAAAGCATAATAATTTTTTTAAGATTTATAGATGTAAACTTTTAAATATTTAAGTATATTTATGTGTAAGTTACCTCATACAATAACTAATTTTGAAGTCATAAGGAAAATGTATATAAGGCCAGCACTTGAGATCTCAGTTCTGATTAAAAAAGCAGCGCAATTTTTAAATAAATATTATATTTTGAAAGAGCTTAATTCAAAGATCATAAAATTAAGATAGAAAATATACATGTTTCTGTCTTATTATTTGTAGATACACTGTGAAAAGAAAATAAGAACGCCAAGAGCCACTCCAAATTAAGAGTCTGTATAGAGAAAATGCTTAATATTGAAATATATATTTGAATAAGGAAGAAATATTAGGGCGATGCAGCTAGGGTGAGATCTGAGGTATGAGACGAGTAAAATAAAATGAAAGATGAGACATTTTCGTGTTTCTTTTGTTACTTCATTAAATTGGTTTACATTCAGGCAGTGCAATTAGAAAAAGGTGTTATATTTATTGCTTTTGGAATAATATACAAGAGAAAATAAAATATAGCAGATGATACTCAGTTTCGTATTAACCCCACTGGGTCTCGTGATCATCATTATTCCTTACTTTATTGTTCAGATGTATACTTGAATAAAATGCGACTGTACATTTTCTTGTCTTTTCATTTAATATAGTTTGTACGAAATAAATTAATGGTAATAAACGATAATATCGACTATATTGCACTTATTATATACAAAAAACTTGTACGTGAAAATAAAATAATTATTGCTAACCGAAGTTAAAAAATATTACCATGAAAGTTGGCAAATCTAAGTATTTTTCATGCTGACCAATTTGCTCTAACCGTCACTAGATGGCGCTGGAGCGAATACACTTATATATAGATCAACCAATCATCATTAAAATTATACATCGCAGGTATGTGAATACGGATAATACAAATAATAATATCAAATTCGTAAGGAGCAAAAGCTGCCGCAAGTATAATGTAATAATTGCGTTTTAAATGTTATTCAAATGAATGAGTGAGTGAGAGTCAAAAAATCTTTCGATGATTCTTCATTCTTCTTCATTCGAAGAAACATTCTTGAAGACCAAACAAAAGTCTGAAGATTTATTGTTTCTTATCGTGTCGTAAATAAAGCATGGAATTTAATTGAGCAGATAAAAGACCTCTTATCGCGTAAAATTTAATAAAATTTTATTGAGAACATTCGTGTTCGTATTCCGAACTATTTCAATTAGAATTATGGGGTCAATTGAATTAATAGACGTGATAAAGCTGCTTGTTTATAGATCTAGACGTACTCAAAACTAAAAAAGAAATAAAATTAAGTATTTTTATTATTTAAAAAATGTTAAAGGGAAAAGGAAACATTGTTTTAAAATCTAAAACGACTAGAATATTCTATACAAATCTCAATATTTTTTTAAATACTAATTTTAATATTCTAATAATGTAAACGAAAAAATTATTTCGTAATCTACGCAATGTCCGTTCAGTGACTTAAAAACTTAACTACAAATGTAAATGTGACGTATACTTATCTATATATACCAATATGTACTAGTTTTTTTCACTTTTCGCCGTTTTTATACGTGGATGGTAATCACTTTTAATTTCGCCCATTAGTTCTTAACACTACTATCAATTCACCACTTCTGAAAAATATGGTGACGATATATTAATTGCCGTCACTGCCAATAAGGTCCCTGCGGTTTGTTTCCTAAATACAGAATTTAAGCTATTCATGGTATAATAAAAAAAAGTGATATCAAGACAGAAAAGCATCGGTGTATTGTAAAAACAGTAGCAGAAATCGTTTTAGACGTAATTCTTTCTAGGGACTATAAGACACATTATCCTCCATCAGGACTTATACTATTGGGGAAACAACAAGAAAGAAACGCGCTAATTACTCTAAGATCATGTGAATATGATTTTTTTTAGCCAAGAGGCGTGTTGAAGTTTACTTTGCGGCACTCGTACGCCAAAACTATTGATTTTATGAAAAAAGCTGTTATTGCATAAATTGAAGGAAATGTTTTCTAGTTTAATTGGTACATATAAATTTTTATCGTAAAATGAGTTAGAAGGAGATATTGTAAAAAAAACTGCTATTAGGCGCCATTTTTCTAATATGGCGGCGCAAGCGGCAAAGACACGAGGTGGCAAAGTTGAAATTCGGAAATAGCACATCGAAATCTATAACATCACAATTTTCAAAACTTCCGGAAAACTTTCCAAGTAACCTCTATCTTTTGCACCAAATGACTATATTAGTTTCTAGGCTACTTCATTTTTGACTTCCATTAACCCTTTGCTATTTTTTTAATGCGCAGCAAAGCGGACGGGATATAGATAATTTCTAAATATATTATGGAAACCAATTATGCAAACCTTTTTTTTTCAAATACATTTACCGAACCACCGTTTTTTCATTTTAATTAGCATTCTCATAACATTGCTAAGATCCGTGTTTAGTTTAATACGTTAAGTGTAAATATTTTTTGTGCTCATCTACATTACAAACAATGATTATCATGAACTTTAATGTCGGGACTTTGCTGAATCATTTTACTAGGTTTTTTGTCTTTACGGGTACTTAAATTGAGATTTTATAGTTCTCTTGCACTTAAACTTGCAATAGACTGTGCGGTAGAATATGCTATTGTGTTCGTTATGATTCCGGTCACCACATGTGAGTTCTAACATTCGCTATAGTCACACGTTTAGACCTGTCGCGTTCCAGTCTAATATCTAAAAGGCAGTAGGAATCTGTACAGTGTATCAGACTGGATCGAAACTACTATACATTTGGTGATCAATTCATACTAAAGACTTTCTTTTGTTTCATTGCGTTTCGGGATAAATCAGTGTATAGTCAGCTGCCGAAAGTCACCTTTCTATGGTAATCGTTAATTCTGGATTGCACTGAGGTTACCATCAATTACAGTGTCGTCATTTTGTTATTGTACAACAAAAAAACCGTGAGTTTCTTATCGTGGCTTGCGTAAGAGTTAACTGGTAAAAATGGTCACGTAAGCAAAAAGCGTTATGGGTATATGTATGGCATACAAGTGTGTGCGAGTATCAAAATTCGAACAGCCTAGCATCGGCCGCTGCCGGTTGTACAGCCTCAATACGGAACACGTCAAATTTATTAGAACTTATTTTCATTTAGCATTTTTAATATAATTTGTAATTCACTATTTTATATCCATTTTTTTATAATAATGAATATTACAATGATGATGATATATTAAAATGAAAGTTTTTTATTTTGATTCCTTACTCGTCATTTGGATTTAAAAAAATAACCATGGAGTTTATTATATATTTTCTACGATAAGGTGTTCAAAAATGTGAAGCACAGGCTGATAATAACCCGACGGAAACCACTTTAAGCTCGCAAAAGTCTTAAGTCATGCCAGTTCTTATTTACACAACCCCATGACACAGCTTCATTGTAAATATTCGCTGTCGTATTATTTTAAGGCCGAGAACATGTGATTGCTTTTAGTATTACCATTTAAGACGGATGATTAATGATTATTGTCAATATGACACGGAATATTTAATATGTAATTCTTGTATTCGAAATATTATGACATCTATTTAAATGACTAGTTGATTTTTTTTAGATCTCACTATATGCTGTTGGCCTGATAGGCGTTCACAGCTTCACCGAACTATTAGCGCATATAGTACTCGGTCTCTTGGCAACAATCTCAAGGGTGTCAAAGTAGCCGAATCTCGGTTTGGCTCGGTTTGCCTTATATAACTCAAACATGTATTTTGTATTTGTCAAACTCGCTGGTTAAGACGGACGTCATTGTATTTGATTCGAGAAGTTAGTATATAGCGGACGCAGCGACGTTACAATATGTGTAGTGTGGCTTTATTGTAGTACCTAAAATATTATCTACTAGCTTATGCTCAAGTATTCAATCAGGTTAATACAGATTTCAAATAATGCTCGGGAACAGTACCTTTTTGATGAAAAGTACCCTATGTCCTTTTCTGTACCTTTCATAATGTGTATGTAAAATTTCACGATTATCAGTTGAGCACCATAAACAGCAAGAAAAGCTACTCACATTCGCATTTATAATATTAGTAAGGATATAAAAAAAAATCAATTAGCAAATATATGTAAGCGCAACACTTCAAAACGGCTACACCTGATTGGTTAATTCTTTTATTTTTGTGTTTGTAATTGTCAGGACAAGGTTTGTATGAAAGGAAATGTATGAAAAATTGTACGTAAGAGTGCAAAGATTGGGTTAAAATTCTCCATATAAAAAAGTGAGTAGGTAAGTGAAACAAGACAGTAGGAAGACCTTTAAAAATATTATCAGAATTAACATGTTGATGTATAGTTGTTCAGTTGCAGTTATTCCATTACATGGTCGTGGCGTAAAAGTGATGGTTAGTCTCCTTTTCTACTCGATACATAGCTGTGTATAGCCGGGCCGCATAGTTAACTTTAACATACAAGACCCAGTAAGCAGACGACCTGTCATAAGTCGTATTGTTGAATTAAAAAATATTGAGAGGCACTGGAATGCTGAATATATTATGCGAGACACCCAAAAACATATATATAAAAAATTGGTCAGAGACTTAAAATAACAAATTCTAGATTTCGACAACCCCTCCCCACCTACCGGGCACAACTATAAATAGAAACCAATTCTGTGATATAAAAGATCATCAGAATAGGTTAAAACATTCAAGGATAGAAGAATTACGAACAAACCGGAATTTTATATCTAAATATTTTTTACTGGAATAGTTTGATTTGTATTCTTTAACGAAATGAATTTTCTCACGCTATTATTATGAGCTTAATAATTTTAAGATAGTGACTTATATCTTCGTTTGTAAATACCTTGATCGATTGATTGCTTTAATAATACTGGTTGATTGATTAATATTGACCGTGAAAATGATATAAAATGTTTTTAAATACTTGTATAGTTTATTGATTTTTATTTAGATTCGAGAGTCGCAAATTTGTGCAAATACTTGCGATATTCATAAGAAAAACTAATTAATTTCGAAATAATAATTTAGTGTATACAAATGAATAATAAAAGTCTGTACTTTAATAGCTTCCTGATTTTCTTTTAAAATAAAAAAAAAAACTAAAAAACATGTTTCTCACTTTGTTCTCGTCAGTCTTTTTTTAGCTCTTTTTTTTAGTCATATAGTACTCTAATAATTAATCATCATAATCTTACCGTTAAACCACCAAGTAGAGTCAGCACAACATGTTTTCCTTTTCCACTCTCCCCTGTTAAAAGTCATCTCAGTATTCACACCTTTTATACACATATCATTTTCCACACTATCCATCCATACCTTTTTCGGTCTTCCTCTACCTCTATATCCATCCACTTTTAACTTCAAAACTTTTCTTGTTATATGACTTTCATCTCTTCTCGTAATATGCCCGTACCATGATAACCTATTACACCTCAACTTCTCTGTCACTGGTCCTATTTTCAAACTTCCTCTGATATACTCATTCTTAATCTTATCCATTCCATAGTGCACTAATAATTATCGTAGTTTATTTTATTTCACTAGAATATGTTAAGTTTGTAATTTATTATTCATAAATATAATTAATTTAGTCTAAAAGAAAGCTGTTATTAACTATACTTAAGAACACAATTACTCAAATATATGTTTTATGTTATTTAAATATATTCCATTACTGTTGTATATTCAGTTTCAATAAATTAACAATATCAAGAATAAAAGAAGAAAAACATACTGGAAAATATACAAGGAAGGTAATAAAAAGTGTAGCTATTATTGAAAAAGTGTTATATTTTTAAATTGAATTATCGTAGATTTTTGTTTTTATGTTAGCGCAAAATTATAATTATTGTTAAAAATAATTGATACCTATATGACGTAATAAATTCGTATGCACTTTCAAACATATCTCAATCTGTGTACGCTCCTTCCTCGTGTAGTTAGTTTCTCTTAACGACGCGACGGTATGTAGCTCACGACTGTGCTCTGTTAACAAGGGCTTACGCCTATGGGTGTTTAGATACACTTCACACTTATCAACAGATCAATCGATATATGTTTAAGTCGGATTATGTGTTTGTACAGAGTTATTTTCCATCAATACTCTAATGTTATTTCGTACTTAAGGCGCAGATGTATTTGTGTTACTTTTTTATTTACACGATGTTGCATAGAAATATTCTGGCCTCTATTTTTCATGAGGTAAGTTGGAAGTAACAGTAATATGTATTTTTACTAGCATTAATTTAAATTTGAGATATCCCTCGGGAACAGTACTTTTTTTAAAATCAATTGTTCGATCAGTCAATTAATAAAATTAAAATAACTTCTTGTCTATAATTCTGGCAACGTGTATGCGAAATTTCATAGTGACTTATATGCATTGCTAATCAAGATGAAGCAAATAGATGTGCAGTCCATCTGCTACCTAACTGGTATGTATTTACCAACCTAGAAAAGACTATAACCGTCAGATGGAATAACCCATTATTATTGGCCTCAGGGCATATGGCCTTTTCAAGGTTGGCTAAAATTAGCTATAAACTATTCAGTTGGCCTCTATACCCGTTTGCTATTTCGTAACATGAAACAGAAAA
Source organism: Antheraea assamensis (assembly GCA_035772565.1). Taxonomy (NCBI): domain Eukaryota; kingdom Metazoa; phylum Arthropoda; class Insecta; order Lepidoptera; family Saturniidae; genus Antheraea; species Antheraea assamensis. The sequence continues at coordinate 2,040,635 of JAQQSE010000134.1, read as the reverse complement.
TCATGCTATAAAATAAGGTGACACCGGTTATAACTCGCTATAATTTAATAGTAAATTGAATGTAATGGTAAATTACTTATTATTCGTTGGACTGTCACACACATGTATGAAATAAATTATCATAAAGTTAATTATTACAATAAATGTAAAAATGGTCTTTTTTCATTACGCAAAGTGGGTAAAGCTCTTAAAAGCGAAGAGTCTGCATTTCCCGAATTTTTATTGTAAGAGGGAATTACCTATTTTTTCTTGTTTTTTTTTACCTCAATGGGCTATATTTTGTTATTAATAAGAATTATTGCCCATTGTGCCTTTATTTCAGTTTCATGTTATTGTTTATTAATTATTTTTATTTAGAAAAAACAAGATTACAATTTAATTTTATCTTCAATCTTAAATCTAATTAGTCTTTCGGTCCTAAACCATTCACGAGAATTCCATGTTTGTAATATATCGATTTTATTACACTATATGTATTTTAAAGAAGCGATAAAGTATTGCTAAAATTAATTTCAGAAGGTTATTGCATTACTTATTTCTGTTTAGGTTTTATATGCTATATATGTATAAATATAATCATGACATATAATCGATTTTTATAGCTTATTTCAGCTGTCATTACTGCGTCATCAAACGGCGGTACATTTATCTCTCAGTAAGCTAATTACACCATAAAATAAAACCACATAAACTATGTAAAAGGAGAAAATTAAAAGTATGATATTGCAAAAATACAACTTACATTGTAATTTTATAATAACCATGAAATTCGATATTAAAATATTTTCGTGGCGTTCGTCTGTAAAATATTACACAAAGTAATAACCGAGTTTCCAAGACTTTAAATACGGTAAGGAAGTATTTATTAAAGCAGATTGAAATAATCCCGGCAGGGGACTAACTACAGTTTGAATGCTTTGTATCGCTACCTTCACCCTACTAAGGTTTCTCAGAACTAGAAATAAATATTTAATTTCTCAGATATTTACTTTTTAAAGTATACATACAGTATGTGGTTTCGAAATTAAAATTGTTGCATAAAGTAAATGATGATTTCACGTTAAAGTGATGAAAGGTCCAAGAGTAGTGTATAGTCCGGATCGGCTTATTACGCTGGAATGTCGGTGAAGGAAAACATCGCAATCAAGTTATAACACGTTGTTAGTGAACATGAAACTAAATTTTGCCCGCGGTTTCGTTCGGATTAATGTAGATTTGACCTATTCAGCTGAAATAGTACTCTTTTTTAGGATTAAAATTACCTTATGCCTTTTTTTTCTGTACCTTGGCAACATGTATACAAAACTTTATATTAATTGATTGTATAGTTAAACTTTGAATTCGTAACAAACAAACAAATACACATTCGCATTTATAATATTAGGATTGAGATTATTATCTGTACTTTACTAGGTAATTGCCACATATTGACTTTGATGAAAGTCACTGTAGGTCGCCGAGAGATTTGGACCTGACCTTGTCGCCGGGGTGACATGATGTTTGCCTTGCTCGATTTCGTGTCACTCCATAGCGCGGCAGACGGTATCTCGTGGGTGTTTTTTTTGTCAGTAGGTATCTGACACCCCACCGCTCCCCAGGACTGTTGGTTTCAAATGTCTCCTACATTTCTTCTCACATTGAGAAAAAAAGGTTGACGAGAGCTCTGCTTTTTAATACGCAACTAACCCTTAGTACCTACTCTATCTACTCTTAAACCCTAGTATAATCAAACCCTTATTATATCGGTTAGGAAAGGCGAATATTCAATGTAATATATTATATCTTTTCCTATATAAACATGAGTGAAACCGCTAAAATAAAGACGATGTACAATGTCACACTCACTGCTCACCGATTAGTAATGAGATTAAATCATTTAAATAAATTTTCGAACCGGTAGTAGGGGTTCCAGAAAGAATACTGCCTGTATACGAAGTACGAGTAATCCAGTGACGTTAATTAACACATACGTATTGTATAAATAAATGTGTAGTAACAATCGTGAGCTCTGGTGATTAACCTATATCGAGTTTATACGTCAAACACTTCAGAGTATTAGGTTTATTTGTTTATGACATTTGTACTTTTTTATATTTTATAGATTATACCATTTCAACCACAATCTCACGTGATATTAAATGATAACGTCGCTCAAAATAGTAAGCACACTAAATCTAGATTGTATTGTCTCTCAAGTGTAACTATAGGAACATACTTATAGATGTTTGAAGAATCACACGAAGGTGTTAGCTAGCAAGGGGCGGGTTTAGAATAAGCCTTACCAATATAATCTGATTTCATTACGACGTTTTCCTTCGTTTAAAGCTCCGGCTTATTCGCAGGAATTCACTAATGTTTTTAATATCTGTTGATTTAATTATTGTATTGTAATAAATAGCTGAATGAATTTTTGGTGGGATCCTTATTCTGTCATGTAGTGGTTTTTATATTTTATTCATAATCTTGTTTTATTCGACTCTATGGGTTGTAATATTGGTGGCATTTTACCTAATATATCTCATATATCATATATATCTCATATATCATATAATAAAATAAATCCCAACAATAAAATGAGAACTGTGAACTTAGACAAGTGTTATATAATGTTTAAATTTAAATAGTGTCTATTTCTAAACAAAGCACTCTTTTGTGATCAAACATTTTTGAAACAAGTGTTCGACGTTTATTTAACTATTTTGTAATAACACGGATAGTATTGTAGGCATTTTTCAGATGTACAGTTCTGTAGTAGGTACATCATTTTTATATATCACAAAATGCTTAGCCAGCGTTATTAATATAGAAGCCCTAAAAATAGGTACTTTTTACAACTACTTTAGAATACGTCGACACCTAAGCCTAATAGACTAGCGACAACCGTAAGGTTCTCCAGAATCTTTATTATGCGTACGTTGCTAGCGTTGTGGAATGGGTTACCCGGTACGGTATTCTCTCAGAGTTATGATATGGTGCTTTTTAAAAAAGCATTGAAACACGTTCTGCAAGTCCTGCAACACAACAGTAATGCCCCTGGTGTTGCAGTTGTCTATAGGCGACGATAAGCATTTAACATGAGATGGGCCATTTGCCGTTTTCTATTATTATAATAATATACACATAAATGTTCCAGAAGAAATTGTCTAAATGATAGTGAAAAGCAAATTAAAATCTTTTAGAAAAATTAGCCTATGCAATATTTCGAGAGGTCTTGAAAGTCCATAGCTCTTGTATGCGTCTGATATTGCAATGGGTTTCGTCGCATATTGGTTTAGAAGGAAACGAGAGGGGGGAGATGTATTAGCGAAGCGAGCTTTAGTAGACGGTTCAGAAATAAGTATTCTTCCGCACTATTCTGAAATATTACGTAAATTTAAGATAAGATGTTACGATATGTGGAAGGAATACTTTAATGTAGATTCAAGAGAGAAAGGGATTTGGTACCGTACTATACAGTGTCAGCCGCCACCTGTACCTTGGTTCACAGAAGTTAATGTCAACAGAATTTTACTTACTACTTTTAGGTTACGGTTTGGACATATTCCATCGGCAATATTTAAATTTTTAATGAAAGTTATAAATTCACCAGTTTGTAATGAATGTAATAAGGTTGACGACATCTATCATTTTTTATTAGCATGCAAAAAAAATCATATTGAAAGGATACGGTTTGTTAAAGATTTCAATATTAATATAAAAAATGTGAGTGCTTATAACAGCGTTCTAGCAGAACCGACATCGGACTGTTCGAAAAGACTGTGTAGTACATTTAAATTTTCTGTTTAGACAATTGGTTTTCTTTTTTTATTTATTTATATTTAGACTTGAGGCTTTTAGTTGTACGAGTAAGTAGATATAAGTTACGATGGGATTGACATATCAGTAATGACAAAAGTCCCTAAATTAAATAAAGAGGAAAAAAAGAATCTAAAATTCGCATTTAATTATACTTGAGTTGTTTCGAGGTTATTATATATATAGATATAATATAATATATATTTATAACTAAATTTGTGATTTGCGAATCTATATTCAGAGCGGTCAAAAAGTTTGGCGTGGATTGTATCTAATATTTAAAGTATGTGCTTTTCATATACTTTAAAATGTCAACATCACCATCATTTCCTTATCCTTTTCCCACCTAAGTAGGGTCGGCACAACATGCTTATCATGTTGTGATGTATGATATGGTTTACTTTTTACGATTGGCCGTGATCGCCTCACGTCATCCTTTCTTGGGATTATTTTGTAGTACTACTGTAACTTCAACTTTCTAACTTCGTATGAATGAAAAAAAAGGATATTTGACTCTTCGATAACAGGCGTTAAGGATTGAAACGACGCGCTTGTGTTACGGTATATCCGTGTATTGCAGGTCTGCTGTTGCCATGAGGATTTCTTCCTACAAATCTGATTCAGAAGATTCACTGGCATTTTTTTTCTTTTTCTTGTCCTTAAGCATTATCATTAAAGAAGAAAATTATTGTAAAGCTAAATATAAATTATCTTTTCAATTACACACAATTTTTGTAAATTGTATAAAATAATATTTATTGTATTGACATCTCGTTGACAGACTAGAATAGATAAGATACTTTAAAGTGTGCTTACGCAATAAAAAATATATATTTTTATGTAATACATTTTAACAAATCAATATAAAGAAATATAAACAATTGTATATAAATAGTTTCACTATAAATATTGCGTTTATTTAGCCCATTTATCTGGTGTATATTATTTCAAGATAATTGTTTTTAAGGCATAAATTCCAGTAGCGCGCCAGAGCTGACACGCGATATCTGTTTCACTATATTTTATAGGCATTTACTAATCGTTCTATATCTACCAGAATACAGATTCCATTGAGAAGAAACCGGCGGGAATTTCAGTTATTGTTCTTTACAAAATCGTTTTCGTTTAAAATAATTGTAACAAATGTGGTCAAACACTGTTTCAAAACTAAGTTATTAATTCAGATTGTAAATAATAACTTGCAAAATAATGAATGCGATATTAAAATTAAAAAAAAAACAATTTAGTTAATTTTAATTTTATTACATTCGAGCTGCGTAACTTTGACATTGAAAATCCTTTCTAATACTATATGAGAATGTGAGTCTGTTTGTTTGTCACAATTTCATGCGTTACCTACTCAATCAATCATCATGAGGCATACACGTTGTCCCGGGTACAGAAAAAGGGCATAGGTTACATTTCATCCAGAAAACAAGTACTGTACTCGAGGGATAGGTCAAAACTATATTAACGCAACCGAAGCCGCGAGCAAAAGGTAGTATTTTTACATTTAATTAAGGTTCAAAATCAAAATCAAAAATACTTTATTCAATTTAGGCCCTAAGAAGGCGCTTATGAACGTCAAAACTACCACCGCTTCGGAAAACATGCCAGTCATCGAGAAGAACCGGCAAGAAACTCGATCGGGTTTATCTTTTTAACATATACTTATATAATTAAAATTCATTATACATTACAATCGATTTTCGTGGATGCACAGAGTGGAGTCAATTCCAGACATCACTATCGTTCACATATTGATCCACTCTATAATAGCCCTTTGACACCAAAACCCGCTTAACATGGCATTTAAACTTATAGTCTGGCAAATCAGTAATATGCTTTGGGACTTTGTTATAAAACCTAACACTATTACCTAAAAAACTATTACTGGTTTTACTGAGTCTAAAACATGGAACAACCAGTTTGTCACAGTTTCTAGTTTTTAAATCATGCCTGTGTTTTACGAACTCCAGCTTATCCAAGTTTTTGCGAGCATACATTAAATTATCCAGAATGTATTGGGAAGGCAGAGTTGACTCAAGTTATCCCATTACATCTTTATAATTAAAGATTTATCTCTTATCCGTTCTGTACAAAAAGGCAATTAGGCAATTATTTTATTGTTTTTTTTTTGTATTGAAGCCTGACAAAATTATTGTACAGTATCTAATGGTAGGGACAATGTAATATAAAGAAAAAAAATGAGTGATGTCCAATACCATATATCGCTAGTGTAAACAACGGCAGATAATCAGGATAGCGACAATATAGAATACGATTACACTCTTATAATAATTTCAATACAATCCGCCAGAGTTTCCCCATACAACTGAACTTGGCCGTGGTTACGGCACGATTCATCCTAAACAATGTGACACACCGGCTTTCATAGACAAATCATGTAACAAACTATTTAATATTTTATACTGAACACTAATATTACCATTTATACTGAAATACTAATCAATGGAAATTATCATTAATTCTAATGACCAAAGATCATTTCTAAATACTATTTTTAATTAGTACTTCCTGTGCCGGAAGTCTGTAACACTAGTCACCGCTACACAGTTACTGTGTCGGGTTTATTTAGTCGGCTATATATCCAATTGGGTAACTTTGACATACAGCTTGATTAATGAATATACATTGACAATCTCCTAGGCACAAATCTCCTACATGAATCTGAGAAATGTTCTTATACTTAAAATCAAAAATAATTTATTCAATTTAGGACCTAAGAAAATGCATGTCCGATTAAAAAAACAACCCAGTCATAGAGAAGAAACTCGATCGGGGTTATCTTGGTAGTATGGTTTTTTGGCTAGCTACCAACCTCAAGTTGAAAATCTGTCGCTAAGCACTTGATAGGTGTGTTCCAGCAGCTGCAATTAAGACACATTCCCCGTCTAGGTTAAGGGAGTTTGCCACCTGAGCCCGCATCACCATTAAAGGAAATCAGGTGAGAATGAAGTGAAATACTAAAAACTTATAAGGTATACATATATTAATTAAAATATTTTCAAGTACTTTATAAAGTTCGAGTGGCAACCCTATTCAAGGTGTAGGTGAAATAAAAATCGAAATCTAATATTTCGCATGCATAGTACAATACAATAACTATAATGCTGGGCACGTACTTAAATGGCATATAATTTTATCTCGAATTTTTGTGGGCGTTACTATGTGATTACCTGTAATCACTTATACGCGTAAGTATGTAGTTAGTTAGCTCCTTATTTTAATGTAATTGGAAGACTAAAGTTGCATTACGTTTTTGTATGTTTTGAAATCATGAAATTTACAGGGGATCATGAAAAAAATATTACTAGTTATATGATAATAGTTATACGTGGAATATTTGAAGTAGATTCATAGACAAAAAAGTTATGACTCAATAAGGTATTTTTTTAGTCTTTGAAGTGAAAACTTCTTTAAGCACATTTTGTAATTATGCCGAACTATAACGCTCGCATCGGTGACGCACTGAATCGTGTATACACGGCTCCAGTCGTCATCAAGCACGTTTACTGTCTGACAAGCAGTGCATCGTTTTAATATTTCTATTTTTATTATTAACTATTACAATAATAAAATAGCATTATTTATTTTTTGTATATATTAAATGTAGTATTTCAAGTGTATACGAGTATATTGTGCGTATTTCAATATTACAATTATTATTTTCATATAAACATTGTTAAATCCGAGTGAACTTTAATGTGTATTTATAAGTTTTCGCGTCTATCGTATGGTCATAAGCACACATCCTCTTTTTTATTATGTCACAAAGTAAATTATATATGCGTTTTTTATATTTATTTACACACATTTTTGCCACGCCACAGAATAGAAACTAAAATTAAATTTAATGCTCATTTTCGATATATCCACAGACAAAAAAATCTCTTATATTAGGGTTGCCAGCCATTTCCTTAAAGCCAGGACGTAAGGATTTCGTGTTTCGTCGTAACGTGAATTGGATATTTTCGCATTCGTATTATCTATTTCCCATTAATCTTAATGCCCAAAGTGACAACCTTATTTGGAACCTTAAACGTGACATTTTTTTAAAAGAAGTTTATTGTATTATACGTTAATAAATTTATAACAAACTTGTTAAATAACAAGAAAATTTTAATAAAAAATGAAACTAACTTCAAAAAACCTATTGTACAAAAATAAACCAGAACCTTTTTGACCGTAGTTAGGTAGGTTCTAACCTAGTCTTAGATTATGAGATTTTCTATTCGATTTTGAGGAGTTCTTTGATGTATCTTCAAAATCCAAAGTCCAATGCTAATGAAATTAAAATGGGAGCCCTTGAAAATATCTCCTTTCCAATAGAAAATTAGAAAGAAAAAGAATTTTCCACATCGGTTTACAAATGACGAAGTTATGTGGTAACAAACATTTATATTAAAACCATCGAATTGAAAATTTACTTCTTTTTGAAGTCACTTAAAAATAATTGTATTTGTAATTTTTTATTCGTAATCCAAGTTAAAAAGTATTGTCTATATAATATCTATTATAAGCAAGTATTTAACCAGAATACGTACTAAACACAGATTTGAACATAAATTCAGAACCTCGAGTTATTTATAAGAGAAGTCATTAATTCTTGTTACGCGGCTCATTATTACTCAAATATGTTGTTAACAAATCTGACTACAGTATTTATGAATAGGTTTTTAGTTGGCGACTGACGTGTGAAGGTTCTATGGTATAAAACCATTAGTCTACGTGTCTTGACATCACTTTTATACCTTTGTTATTTTCAAATATATAATATCTAAACAGTATTTAGAATATATGAAGAAGTGTAATAATTTGAAAGCTTGTTGAAAGAGGCTTACGAAATTAAGCTAGTGCTTCATTTTTAACCACCCCAGTAAGCAAAAAACTTTTAAAACATACGGATTATAGTGATTTTATTGGCGTGATACGTCTTATAAATGGATGAACGCCGGTTGCATGTACGAAAAACATGACTCATTGTCACGTTCCGCCTGAGACGAGCGTGCAAGCTATAGAGAGGCAGCAGATAAGCGTTCAGATTGTGACTCATAATTTATCGAAAAAATTGTAATCTTCAATTAAATCCTTCTTTGCATTATAGAAAATAATTATAATTTAGTGATATTAATTGAATTCCAATCATAAAAGTATGCAATTTTACTTTTTTTAATTGTCGCACGTAAACAGACAACCAATTTTTTTGTCTTGTTATTATACAACAAACATTGTATATTACAAGATGGTTGATTAACTCCAATGTATATTCAACTGTGTATACATCTTATCTAATATTATAAATGTGAGTGTGACTTTATTTTTTGTTTGTTTGTTACGCTTTCACGGCTTAAATACTTAACCGGTCATCAGCAATTTTTGTATAAACTTAGTTAGGAAAACAGAATATAGGATAAGGATATAGGGTACCTTACATTCAGAAAAAAAATAACATACAGGATATTAGTGTGAGCAAAACTGGGAGCTAAAGTCAATATGAACATAAATTACGTATCTATTGTTTTCTCGAGTTGATCTTCAAATTTCCTAAACCAATTTTAACAAGACTTTTACTGTCAGTTTGAAGATTTTATGTTTTTGGTTTTACAGTGGCTCAGTAGAAATGACAAAATTATAGTTAAAAAATAAATAACAGCCCGCAATTAGTCGAAACAAGGCACGTGCTGTATGTGCACGGGGACTACGTAGTCCCCACAAAATAATCAAACTATACTCATGAAAGTGGACTCGCGGGTAGCAGCTAGTTATTGTTGAATTAGTACAAGGCTTTGCTAGGATTACTTGTTAATTAAATAGAACGAACATACCAAACTACCAAAAATGAAATTTGAGGTTTTATCAGCAATCAATCTCGCGTTCTCCTTCAACGAATTGTTTCTCATTAATTAGTACCCACATACTAGAGGTATCAGAATTTTTATCATATTTCTAAAACATAATCCCATTATACTAACAGCTATGATAAATATTCTCCGTTTTACCTAATTATAAAAGCAGAGATTAGAAATTAATTAAGCGGTAAACCACGGCTTTATCAGTACTAACCCGTTAATTTTCAGTTAAGACATACCGGTAGTTTTTAATAATGAATCATACAGATTTATTTACGAGTTGCTTCGTTATTAATCTTCCTATTGAAACGCCGAACGCGGTGAGATCAAAGCGTGAAGGTATAAAGGGCATTCGTGGCCCTTTTTTACGATCACCGATCACGCCCAAATTTCTAATTAATTCATCAAGGCGTCAATATTCAAATAAACATTATAAAGTGTTGCGTTGCGTAATTTGTAACCATCGGCATAGTATTTTTTTACGGTCGTTTGACCTCCCCGTCTGGATTATAAGCAAAAAGTGTGTGTGCGTCAAGTTTTTGTGATTAAGTTCAAGGTGATTGGTGTAAGTAATAATTGATGGGAAACACCGGTTGTTTTAATGATAACAATCTGTAATTCGTTTATCATACACTATTGAATGATAATTCAATAATAATTGCCCCGTGTTCAATAGTGTTATTTCCACATGTTAGCCATATTGAATAGATAACGTTTTTTGTACACATTCAATACTGACAGTCAATTATGTCCGTTAATGTCGCGGTTCTTGTTCCTTGTAGCATTTTATTGTGTTATATTTTTCTCCAACTGTAGGTACGCGGCCTCAGGTTGCCGCGGGTCAGACTGTATTTTGGAACGAAATTCTTGAATACGGTATGTAGTAGGAGTTAATTGGTAGAAATCGTCACGTAAGGTAAAAGTGTTATTATGGTCCTTTCCCGCTTTCTCTCCATGAGAATTTATTCCCATATATGTCTTGATATTTTATTTTACGAAAATTATATAAAAATGTTAAAGTCAAAGTTACAACGCAATCAGTAAAGAACTTTTGGAATTTAATATTTTTAAGAAATGAAAATGATTTGTTATTAATGTCCCTACTTCCGTAAAATTGCGTAGGTTTGTTAATAAATCCCTTTATGTTTTGTAAAATCAATTCAAATTATACCTAATTTGATATACTCAGAGTGTTTACACTACGAGAAATAAACAACCACTGTCTATTAATCGCGAATATTTACCGGATTTATCTAAGCTATGTTAATTTTAAAATTATTTAGTAATCCCTACAGAGAAACGTAAACATATGAAATATTATAAAAAATATTCTTTTAGTCTGTCTACTTAACCCGTACAACCATTTTAGCGATTTTATGTCATCTTTATAAAATTAATATGATTGTATTGTTCATTGTATATATTTATAGTACAGGACGATTTAGTTGTCAAAAATTTATATAGCAAAAAAATAACAAAAAAGAATATAAAATGCAATGATTTGGAAGAGTGTCAGAAGAAATTAATGATTCAAGTATCAAAAAACATATATTGTCATGCAAAAGTAAATAGAAGTCCAAGCTGCACTAGACTGAATTATAAATACCGAATAGAAAAATTGCCGAGCAGTTGACGTTTCGAAGTGACCATTCGAAACCAGCTCAGATTTATGAAGGATATGATTTTAAAACAAGCGAAAGAGGTTTACAAGAAGAATTTGCGCTCTATCATTTCTATTAACCATATTAGGAATATGACATGATGAGAGGTCATAAGGTCATAAATGGAACTGCGTTGGACTAATGACTTCATGATGAAACATAAAATGTGAACAAACATTTTATTCCTTGTGCTTAATTTAATAAAATATAGTGTGTACTTATGTACACGCGTTAGAAGTTATATTTCTTTGGTGTAACAAGATAAAAATCTTTTCAAAAATTGTATCTTTCGCTTTATTCTACGTTTGTAGAAAAAATGACACTAACAATAGAAAAACGGTATTTTATACATACATGCTTTTTTTGAATAAAATGTTGACTGTAACTAACTTCAGGATGTCGGTTTTTCGTGACGGTGTGCGCGCGCATCTTAAAAATTTACTATTATCATTTCTCCCTAACGCGCCAAAAGAAGTATAACTTCAAAAAATAACTATTATCTCTTAGTCACTTCACAATCATATATTCAATATTTCTGTACAATAATATAATCCAACATTTGGAGAATAATTTCTATTAACAGCAAAAATCTAATGTATGTACCGAATTTTATGCTTGATACGACGACAGGTCAACAATCCTTTTTTCAATACAGGTAAAAATGTACACAACTTATATAGGCAATCTATATACAATTATTTATATGATTAATATGGTTTAAAAAAATACTTTCTATACTATAGTACGAGTATTAAATTATACCTGTTTTGATAATAATTGAAGGAAAACGAAGAAAAACCTATTTCGGTTAATATTAATTATGGCTAAGATATGTAAAATATATAAGTATAACTTTAAACAAGTAATAATTTTGATATTTTAAATTTTTTAATCTAAACATATCAATAACAATTAGTAAATAATCTCACTCACAATTTTTCCAAGATTTCTGCACATAAAAGAGAAGGAAACACACGCACTTGAAGTTTACGAAAATATTATAAAAAATTACAAACTTTTTGTATTAAAATAAAAACACAGTACACAAAACTTATATAGTGTTTTGTAATAAATCAAGTTTGAAAACTTCCGAATCACGTAAAATCAGTTCAAAAAAGCGCGGAGTAAAAACGTGCGCTCCAACAAAAGCTCGTTTCTGAACTGGCGACCGGCAGTTGCGTTGTAGAAACTGTCCGAATTCGTTAAAGGCTGTCTACATCCGAGTCGTTACAGAATACAAGCTTACGAGAATTGGATGAGATACCATTATTTTAATAGCCTTAAGGACTAGATATGTTAGTAAAGCGGATTCATAGAGTATTACGCTTCTATTTTCGTATTTTATATTATTTTCATAAAATTTTTCTTTAAAATATAATAATGTAGACGTTTTTATACAGCTTATTTGCATGTTATTCTCATAAAGGTAAAAACAAAAATGTATATTCGTTAAAAGGCAAGATATCTATAATAAGATGCGTATATCTATGGAATTTAATACGTTTCACGATTTGGTAAGCTGAATAATGACATTTATTGTCTATAACTGGTAACATGGACGGTGGCACATAAATATTTATATAATCAGACATAATTATCGTGCCTGATATAGTGGTTCATTATACTATTAGGGAGGTATTTTTAATTTTAGAAATGTTTAGCATAAATATGTATACGGTATAAATGGCTGACGACATATGTAGTAATTGTAAGTGTAGAAATTGTTAAATTAAAACAGCACGTTCAAAATTATTTACATATTTTTGTTGAAAAATATTTTATATATATAATTGTTGATCATCTACCTCCCTTCTCCTTAACTTACCTAAACTCTAGAGTACCGATTTCGAAAGTGCATTTCTGGGAATTTAAATCCAACTAGACAATCATTAGAAGACAATCATTAAACAATCATTCTACGCTGTTGTAATATCACAATATTTACTGTTACAATTGTTGTACAATTACAATTTATTGTACAATTTTAATGTTGTAAAGTAGCAACTAAATCTGATGTAAGATGACCATTGCAGGCTATGTCTTTGTATAACCAACATATATAATTGGTTTTCCTTCACCACAAACTCACTTGATGTTAAATGACAATGTAGTGTAAACATGCTAAATGTTTAGGATCTGAATCTCGAATGCAGTTGCTGGAACACACCCATAAGTGCTTAGCAACACCTTTTTCACTTGGTGTAGGTTCAGAAAGGTAGCTATTCAGGAAAAATCCATATCACCATGCTACGGTTTCTTTCACCGAAAATCTCATTGCAAGATTTGAACGTATATCGATTGACACGGTGTCCAAACTATTACTACTAGTAACTACTGACCCATCACCGTTTCACCTTCAATAAATTAGTACATTTGTTTTAATATACCGGTCCAGCGAACTGATAAATTATGGCTAATGTAATCTATACATATAACAAAACGCTAACGAGATGAAATCTGTACATTGAATATATTTAAGAAAAAATACTCTTGGACTGAGAATCAATGAGAGAACGCATTACTATCGTTTTTAGAATTTTTGTCTGTCTGTCTTGTCGGTTGTACGCGCATCGCGTAAAAACTACTAGACGGATTTTGACGAAGTTTGGTATGGTGATAGATTATACGAGTACACCGGTATAATATATAGGACATGTTTTACATATATATCAAATTCTTACTTATGTTTATCTTACCTATAAGAAAACACAACACAGAAGCAACTTACGCAATAGCTGCTGGACAGAGTTTGGCATTGCTGAATGTTGTTTTGAGTACCACACTGTGTATTGTAAGTCAGAATTATACATTCACAGTCTGTGCAACTACTAGATATTGTGGTGCTGTGCCTCGCCTCGAAGAACAAAATCGTTCACAAAGGTTCGATGTTGAGTTTTGATACGCCTTTTTATCTATGATTTTATTAATCACTCTGTTTAGAATTAAAATTGCACGCGGACGTAGTCGCGGGCACAGCTAGTCTAATCTATAAGAGAATATATAAGTTTCACTAAATCAGTGATCCCTGTAGAGAAATAATGGTCATTCCTTTTGTTGCTCTCAAACGAGCTTTCTTTAATTAACAGAAGATGACTCGTCGGTCTTAATGAACGTTGCAAAAAATATTGTTAGGCTTTTCCGTTAAACTTTTCTTAGTAGAGAGAATACATTATATCACATCGTTGGTTTATTAGTTTAAAAAGAATACGTTGTTAAATTTATGAACACTATGTTACATTGAAAATGAATTGGCTTACAATATCTCATGAAAGTAAATGTTGGTATGGAGATATGGCATGATGATAAATATATACATTTATATAGAACTTATAAATAGTCGAAGATAAAATAATTGACTACTTATTTCTCTCTGTTTGTCAACCGATACTGTTTATTTTTAATTTGTTTAGTACCTAGATATTGCTGAGCTTATTGTTACCAATATAAAAATTTTGGATATTCTTTTATCGTGACTTCGAATTTTTTTTTTGACCTGACTGCGCTGTTGGCCTGACAGTCCTATACAGCTTCACCGGGCTACAAAATAGTTCGTGCTGTCGAAGGAAAAAATCGAAGCCTTTATTTATTTTAAATCACTATTCGTCTTACTTCATGCAGATTAAGTTTAGTATCGGTAATATTTGTACAATACATAAGACAGTCACTATAATTAAAAAATAGAAATACAAAAATATCTAAATTATATTATATGAAGAGAAAACCTGGTACACTTTATTATGGTCGAGTTTTGACAACTGGACAACCACTAATATATATTATAGTAATAATCGTAGTCCTATTCCTAACTAATATTATAAATACGAATGTGAGTTTGTTTGTCACGATTTCACTACTTAATTACTTAACGGATCATCAAAAAATTTTGCATGTACATCGTTAGGAATAAGAGAATGATATAAGGTACTTTTCAACTAATAAAAGTACTGTTCCCCATGCGTAGGTTGACTTAACGTTAACGCAAGCGAAGCCGTCGACAAAAGCTAACTTACTTATATTACAATTACAATATGTATATTTTATTATGTGTGAGTGTATATTATTTTAAGAGGGGTAGAACCTACGTAAGTTTCGATTCCGAGAACACCACGGAATATTTCTGGCGCAAAGCAACGACAGTTCGAAGGGAGTGGCTTGCAGGTCATACATGTCGATCAAATGAAGTCTTGAGGAATAATAGTTTATTATTACTCAACTTAGAACGTTTTAAAAGTTCGTCGAATATAAACAGACGCTAGTAATAACCATTTAACATTAGTTAGACTTCATGTCTGTTTGCTATTCAGTCTAGTCTAATATAAAACCAATGGCAAATATAAGAATAAAGAAGGGATTAAATAAGTTGATGGAGTTAATTAAAGATAGTAAGTACCTTAGAAAATAATCTAAACTTAGTAGTAGATATACATATTATTTCATTGAGGCAATAATAAAGATCGGCCGTGTGTTATTGTCAAAATCAAGCGCGTATAAATATACAACTAACAGAAGAAAAAAGTAAATGCGGAATGTATAGAAACGCGTCACTTCAGAATAGTCGGCAACTATTGGGTTTTTTTTGTTTTGTTGTTTATTTGTCCGGACAAGGTTTGTATGAAAGAAAATAATTGAAAAATTGTACGGTAAAGTGACAAATTTGGGATAAAATGTCCTCATATAAAAAGTGAGTGAGACGGAAGACAGTAGGGAAATCTTAAAAAATATTGATAGTCAGTGGTACAGTTTTGATTTTATCTCATTGCATGATCGTACTGTTAAGGAAAGATTTGGTCTTATTTTCTTCGTTCGTACATTCGAAGCGTGCGAAGTAATATTAGTTTAAACAGGTAGTAATATTTAAAAGCTTGTAAAACATTTATTCGGTACCAAATGTTATTGAACACCATGAATAGTCGTTTTTCACCAGAGCTTGCACAATTTTATCCACGTCATATGTTACAGCCGACTCCGTGCGCCGCGACGTTCGAACACGCATCCCGCGTTTTCCTACAAATAGCTTCACATAAATTTACTGTCAACCTCCTTTTGGGGAAAATCGATTGTACACCTTATAGACGTACATAAATGATATTGTTTTCTCTAACAATGTTACACCTTCAATTTATTCAAATTAACGGTACTTACGTGGATGTTTAGGTACTTCAGCCGTACATTATTCCATGTTCTATGTTACTTTAATAATCACCAGAAATGTACAGCTAATTAGGGAATGTCGCGTAAGTAGTTAATTATAGTAGTGTGATATCATTAACTACTAAAAATATCGACATCTTAAAACTTAGACTCGAATTCTTGTAAATGAATTAACCATTCTTATTTCGATAAGGATTAGTGTTTACAGCGGTTGATGAAAAAGATTGTGACAATTCATAAGGAAAAGAATTGGTTTGAATGTCAATAATACATAGAAACTTGACATATTTTATTTTGAGTGTGCAGTAAAAATGCAACGCTCATGCCTTAGTGATTAGAATCCTTACGAACCAGACGGAACTTTCGGTGAAGGAGGATATGGTGTATAGATATTATAATTAAATATGTGCATCTGTGACACCCGCTCCCTGCCATTGCGATTAACAGACATCGAACCGAACGCACGCGCCGCGCACGCACTAAGTAATAAATGTCTATGTTTTGTTATAAACCAGAAGTCCTAAACGTGAGACATAACAAAGGACTTCGTGATTAAACTATAGCATGGTGTTAGGGCTTTTTCTATGCCCGCCTGGCTAACTACCACCCTCAACTTAAAGGTTTATCACCAAGCACCTATAAATACGTTTCAGCAGCTGCATTTAAAAGCCAGTTCCCCTTTTGATCACCTTGTTTAACATTAAATGAGATTGTGGTCAAACGTCAAATGTATAAAATATAAAAAAATATTATAATTTCACTTTACATCAATGAATGGTAACAGAGGGATGGATTGGTTATTTTTATTCAATTAAGAAAATAAACTTTGCTGATATGAGGTATAAATACATTGTAGGATGTTTTTTCCTAATACAGGCACATATCTAAGGTGTGTTCTGGTAGTTGCACTTGAGAGCCAACAATCCTCTAGGTGTAGTTTCTTTATTATCTTATGCCATATGATCATTAAACATATTAAGTGATATTGTTGTGAAACGCTAAAACCTATAGAGTAAATAAAAAATGCCTCAATATTCTGTTTTTATGACAAGACTAGAAATCATACAGACTACTATAGTATTCAAACAGGCTACTGTGAATCATTATCACTTCAAAATTGCCACACAAAGCGTTCTTACACCACTTTGTATAAATAACACTATGTCGCATTTAAGACATTGAAATATATTTCCCAATTAATATCCAATACCAGTGTCAAATTATAAACAAAAAATTTGAATAAATGAATAAATAATGAGCTTGAAATCGAAAACTACTATGTAAATATGTGTAGTACATTAAACAAACAGACATGCTGTCTCCTCAGGGCACAGTCTGAAGCTTGGTCAAGATTTATCATTTAGACTTTCGGTGGTAGTGACAGAAATTTTTTTTTTTAGAAAAGTAATATTTAAAAACTGTGTAACTAAAAATTAGGGTGGACATTACTCCGCATTTCCCCTTAGAATAATCGGAAATAAGTGGAAGTTAGTAAGGAAACTACATTTATCAAAATTAAAAATGCTTTATTCAATTTAGGCCATTAGAAGTATGTAGTGTAGAGGTAAGGAGAACCATCTATGTGTATAAAATGTGACCATCACAATATACGAAATTATGGTAGTGCTACAGTAGCAACAGGGTTCATAATTGTTCAATTATTTCAAAAAGTTTTATAACAGTAGTAGTACACACTCTAAAATCACTAAACGTATTATATAACGTTCACAATAATTTTATCACACTCTAAGTTATTTTAAGTTATATTATCAAAATTACTTCGGATTAACCCTGCACTTTGTCCATGCTATCGCCATTTTGGTGAGTTAGGAATTATTATTTCGTTAGTGCTTAGAGATAGACACTTTATCAACATGTTCCCCATATCAGATAGCTATCCTTACCTCTACACACCATGCTGGAAGGCGCTTGCTTTATAGGGATCTCTAATAGGCTACAGGATATCTTTCAGCCAGAAAAAAAAATATTTTCGAGAATTAGACCAAATTTACATTTACGCGAACGAAGCTGCGAGCAAAAGCACAAAAAGGGGCCACCACCTTTCCCATATTAATAATACTGCCACAAACAATAATATAGAATTTGTGTTGAAGGTTTATGATACCAACATGGTATTACCTATAGTAGATAGATGTAGCGACCCTTTACCTTCCCTTGGGAAGAGAAACTTACCTAGTCGCAAAATATCTATAGCCTGGCTTAAATCAGAATTTACTAATATTGCCAGTCAAGGAAAAGCGAACGGAAATATTACTCTAAAATAAAACTAAGAAAGCCTTGTTTATCCATGTTTACTGATTCACGATGAGTTAATGGTCTTTACGGCTTATAAAAGTTTAACAGTATGAATTTAAATATCTCGGACACATTATCACGACTGAAATAAAGATGTTAATGATATTGAAAGAGAACGTCGGGCGTACGCATTTGGACGAAATATGTTGATTCATAGCTTTGCTCGTTCTAGTGCTGAAGATAAAATATTTCAAGAATTTTGCCAATATTACTATATGCCTATGGGTCAACTTCAATAAAGGGACTATCTAAAGCGTTGAATCGGGTATATTACAAAACTCTTCAGGTTATTCTTGAATTGTCGTGATTCTGTAGCGCTTATAGAATGTTTGCATATGACAGGGTTGATGAATTTTATGCTATCATACATAAGAGAGTAGCATTCATGATAGGTAGGCTTCCGGATAATGAAAACATTGGTCGATATGTACGATAGTCTTTTTATGAAGCACTAAATATCGGGTTGTTGTATGCTCTGGTTTCATGTGACATTTCATCTTTATGCAGCTTTCAATTAAAATATAATAAATTAATATTCTTCATTTTTTTTTAAAACCTATTTAGTATTCAATTCGTTTTTTTTTGTACGCCCGTGTCTATTAATAAATAAATGAAAAATAATAAACGTTGCGCAATAATTGTCGATGTCATCGTTCTACATGACGACAATCTTGTCAAAGCGGAAAAAAATAAAGAAATGAAATATCTTGACTTGGCTAGCGAGGTGGTTGATATATGGCCGTGGACTCGGCAGTCATTTTAATAATGGTCGTTTCGGCCCACGATCTCATGGCCAAAAGTTACGACCAACATCTCATAAAACTCTCATCGGGTAGCTGGATCAAGCGTAGGATCCAGAAGGAAGTTCTTCTTGATACGGCATACATCGTGAAGAAATTCCTCTCCATATCACCATAACCACCGTTAATTTGGCCTTTATTTCCGTTGTCGATGGTACATCGTTCGTTTTTATATTTATACATTTTTATTTTTGATAATATATATATTTATGAATGCATGAAGTGTGTAAAGTATTAAAATATACTTTATAGACATTTTTATATAATCATACTTTAAAGAAATCATTTGAATAACCCTGTAAAAGAGTAATAATCTTTTAAATAAGACATACGGCTCATATTACCACCAAAGCTTGTAACGAAATGTTATAAAGAAATGGAGATATACGATAACGCCGCGATGGATTCTCTTTACGAGGTCATGCTGCATGCAAAAGAGCCTGATAGCCCGTTATTTTCCTTCCGAGAAGACTCAATATACTCCACTAATTTACGACCGAAGGAAACAATGTTTCTTTGATGGAACAGTGGTAACAATTTATTTTATGTCACATAACAATTTTCTAGCAATTAGGTGTGTCTACAATAAAATTAGGCGAAGGAAAATGCTACGGTATCGTGTTGTGTGAGGGAGTGTCACGATTATACAGGGTGTTAGATAACAGTTATGGGGCCGCGTAGCGATTAAAATGTTTTATGTGATAAAAGAGTTATTATATTTCTGCTTTATGACTGACTCCCTCTGCGAAATGAGGTTATAGTGTTAACAAAAGAATCACGCTACACCCTTCAAAATATATTATTGGGTTGCTGATACCTTCGACATTGTTTGTGTTGTATATTATTGTCTTATTGTTTTAGGTACAGAGGAGAGAGCATTAAAAAAAATAAAGTAAAAATATACTTTGCTTATAAAATTCCTATAAACTTTTTATCGTAATTGTAGATTCTTAAAACTTCAAATTAAATGAAGATGTCGTGACGATTTATTTTTTAGATAAGGATCAACTTTTCAAGAAGTAAACCAAAAATTTGTTCTATTTATGCTATCTATCTATATATGGAGTAGTTTTTGCGGGATGTACACAAATGATAGACCTTTATCATTTTATTTATAGAGATTATGGAGAAATTAGTTATTAGTTAAGGCAAACACAAAAACGGGTCATTTTAATTTCGTAAAATTAAAAAAACTAAGTAGATTAAAACTTTGCGAGATTTCCTCATCTAATTCTTCACGATGCCGCTAATAAGTAATGATAACGTTTTTGCGGTGATGGTTCAGTGAACAACGTGTTCGGATACAGCGTACGAGTATATCAATGTAGGTTCGAATCCTTGTAAATATAACGGAGCATTCGGTAAAGGAAACCATAACATGTCGGTAGACATTTTTCTAAGCTAACCTGGCTAACTTACCCTTAAGTTGAAAATCTACCACCAAGCTCTTGTAGGGTACATGCCGAGACATCTGCAATTGAGAGCTAGTTCCCTTTTAAGTTTTAGTGTGTCCACAATATTAGACCATATCAACATTTAACATCAGGTAAAATTGTGGGGAAAAACCAATTAGAATTTAAAAAAAAAACGTAACATTATATATACATAGAGGTTACAAGTAGATGTATGTATAGGAATAACTAGTATCTATAAGTAATGTTCGAAATTAATTCTAACAATAGTTTTAGTACCGTCAGGAACAATTTAATACTATTTATGTTGTTGTCACTCTAGTCAGGTTTTCTAAATTAATGTACGAAGTGAATGATCTATGTTTTGTGAAGTGTCTAGATGTCGTACTGGGAATTGTGTTTTTATTTGTATATGTAATTTATGAAGTATTGATGATATGTTTTGAATATAAAATTATATTGCATCAATATGATACTATTTAGGAGGTTTTCGGATACCATAGACTTTTGTTAACCTATACTGTGGAGAAATAGAAACAAAGTTGAACACTTTTTAATATAGCAAGCCGAGGGATATTACAACTTGAAGGTAAATGAAGAGTTGATAACTATATAGAAAATATCCGCTATGAATAAAAACTTTATCTCAAAATATCCATAGCGTTAACATTGTACCATAACAACATTAATTTAAAGTAAAATTTAAAAATACGCTATTCAGCTTAAGTCCTTAGAAGCCATTTATGACCGTCAAAACACTTACAATCAGTGCTGATATATTTAGTAAACAATCCTTGTTAATATTATAAACGACAAATGTGAACTTATTTGGTTGTAAACTTTCTAGTCTTTAACTACTTCAAATGTCTCAAAATCAAACAAACACAAAAGTTGTGAAAATTTGCAAACGGGTTGTCAGAGCTAGAGAAAAGGACATACCTTCTATCTACAAAAATTTACTGTTTCCGAAAGATAGAAAAATATATTTGAGTTGGTTATCCGTCACAGCAACTCAGCCAATGGGCATGATGCTTGGAGTACAGAAGAAAGGACCTGTGGTATCATCATCATCAAGGTAAGAGTAACCTTATCTCATCGAAGTATGGTCGGCACGACGTGATTTCTTTTTCCATTTTCCTCTGTCAAATGCCATCTCAGTATTCACACCTTTTATACGCATATCAGTTTACACACATTCCATCCACACCTTTTTCGGTCTTCCTCTACCCCTATATTCGTCCACTTTCAAACTAAAAACATGACTTTCATCTTTTTTCATAATATGCTCGTACCATGCTAATCTATTACTCCTCAACTTCTCTGTCATTTGTGCTATTTTCAAACTTCCTCTGATATACTCATTCGTAATCATATCCATTCTGGTTACACCAAACAACTATCTTAACATTCGCATCTCTGCCACATGTAATCTTTACTCAATCGTCTCTTTCGTAGACTTGACTCGGATCCATATAAAAAATAATAATCAAAATCTCCGAAGAAAATGTAATATCCTGAAAGAAAAATTACATTATCGCGAACGAAGCCTCAGAGAAAAGCTAGTTATTAATAAGCCTTTAAGCTACATAGTGAAATAGTAATTTTTGATATTAGTGAATCATCGTATAATACCAATTTAGCTTCGGTTGCACCAGATAGCTCTTTAAAATCACAGACGATAAAAGCTATAGCAGTAAGGAACTCGTTCTCGATTGCCTCGCAAATACTCGTGAGGAATCCCGTCATAGCATCTACCCTTAGATATTCAGATGCATGTTTTTCTAGGTGTATTTATAGGCCGTTGTCATGACAGTGATCTTAATGTATTTTCATCTCTAGAGAGTTACCGCTATATCTAGGTTTTTCCTCAACAACATTGTCACATATCGTGCAAACATTTTTCCGAGCTCATATAAAAAACTTTATTTATATCCCGTTATCAAAACTTGCATTATTAAATCGTAAAAGTTTCTTCACGATTTATTATAGTTTCAAAGAGTCACATATCAGAATCATAAATGTATAAATAATGAAAACTAATATGGTGATGTAGGGCATTTCTTCTATGCTAATCTCTTATTTACATAACGTTATAATAAAGAGTTATAAACTTTATAACCTTTTGTTTCTCTAGAATTAGATAAAATGTTTAATTTATATAACTTTTATAGCGTAGGTATAAAAAATGTACACTAAAATACCAATAAATTAGTTCCGGTTCAAAGTATTGTATTTAATACACATAATTCATTTAATTTGTTTGTAATTACGAGTGTATTATTTCTTCTATTCTTAATAGGTTTTTTATTGACCGCAATCTCATGTGACGTTAAATGACGATATAGGTCTTAGATGGTAAGCACGTTAAACTAAGTGACGGATCTCTTCTGGAAAGTAAATCTCGGGTGCAGGTTGCTGGGACTCGAGACTCAAGCACACTTTCAAGTCAGATTTCCAATATGAGCTTGGTAGTGAGTCAGGCTTTGTTTAGAGAAAGCCTTCTTAAAGCCATGTCTTGATTTTATAAAGATGCTCTTCTTCACCAAAACCTACAAATCATTGATGCAAGTATCCGAACACGCTAACCACTGAATAATCAGTCGCTTTGTAAATTGTAATTATTTGTAAAATGTTTCACGTACTTATATCAATCTGTAAATCTAGATGTAAGGTTGAAGTGTCGTGTTGTTCGTCCGAGCAAAACTCGAAAACAGCTGAACTAATAATGACGAAACTTTTACAGGTAGATAGAAGACTTTTCAAAGTATTATGTTGGTCACATATCATTTTACAATTATTTATGGGATCTACGCAGTAATAATGAAGATTAACAGAGATACGTTAAAATTGGTAAAAGGGTTGTAAGGTGTAGTATCAAAGTTACGATTGAAGAATAAAGACATGACACATCTAATCGAAATGAAGAAGGTAGTTCTCGTGAAACAAGAAAACTACACCAGCTAATATTTAATACAAAATGATTCTCTACACATTTATCTATATATAAATAGGTAAAGATATCGTAGTTCAGTAACTATTTCTCATTTTTTATTTGGAATTGCTTTTCTTTTATTTTGTTTAGTAGCTATTGACAACTGGAAATAGTTTCTTTTCCATACTATAGTCGAGTCGAAACCTTTATATGTAAGTATCTATTAGTCATATTTCACACTCCTCACATTTACAATATTTGTACAATTCTCAAAACAGATAATTATGTTTATATATTAAACACGTGTAGATTTTTTTTTCTTTTACTATGGTCGAATTTCTTACTTATTAATTAATTTATATTCAATAACATTATTTTTACTATTACTAGCGGGACTGATGTATGTTGTCCTGTCCTGATAATAACTAAAAACCATAGAATCTGACCGCAGTACCATCTACCGGGTCCAACTGTGTATCTAAGCAATTACCTGAACACATAAAAAAATCATCAAAATCGGTCCAGCCATTTAGAAGGAGTTCAGTTACATACACACGTACAGAAGAATTATATGAAAAGATCACCTTAACATTTTTTTACTATTACTCGACTATGTATATTTTTGGAGTATTTTGTATACCTTTCTCTTCTAGTAACAGTATACATTCGTGACGGCCTCAATAAGACAAAGGAGGGGATGGTTAGTAATGAATGAAGTGCTTTTCAAATGTTCGTTTTGGGAATTCCAATGGAAGTGTGGGACGGCTGGGAAAGATAAACTGATGAAACGCCGCTAAGACAGCTTTCGGGGGCTGTTTTTAGAAATTTATTCTGTAATAAGCCACTTACGTAAAAGATAAAATGTAAAAAGTAGGTAATAAAGCGGCAGGTAAAAGTACGACGACTGAGAAATTAATAAAACTTTTGCGGTTTCCAACTTGAATACTGATATTATAGATATTGAAAAGTGATGTGATTAAATAAGAAAGTTTGCGACATTCGATTCTCTTTGCGGCTTTCAACCTTTAAAGACGAATGAACCTAATTCCTAATTTAACCTTTAATGAAGAATGTAATTCTGTGGGCACTATTAGAATTAATATGGATCATATATTATTATACGGTATGAAAGAATATTGACGAAAATACCTTCTTATCGTTTTTAAAAAGTCTATGAAAAGAAAGCGGTTCTTAACTCGGTAGTATTTCTTTTTTTTTAATTTAATCATAACCTAGTCTTTTATAAACATATTTCGAAAATTATTTTTTATTTTAAAAGATATATTTTCAAGGGAGGAGAGATATTTTCAGTCACTCAGCTTATTTTCAGACATCAGTTTTTTTTATTTACTTGTTATTAATTAAGGGTTATAGTCAAAATTGTTAAATGATATTGCCGACATTGAAAATGTATAGAGATTACAATTATAATAAAGCTAATGCTACACAAAATAAATAAAATAGGTTATCAAAATTAATTATTCTTTGTTGGAACGACATGATAGTTGTCCTCTTTGCCTGCGTTGCCTTCTTTTAAAAATCTGTTTCTGGTATACTATACGCTCTTTATGCCTATAATCGTCAACATTTGTATAATATTCAATACTGATAATAATATACATATATAAATACACGAAGAAAACCATCACTAGTAAAAAAACTGCTTGTGAATTAAAGAATTTTAGTTTCATTTCTTTACTTAGCTGTGTTTACACAAATTATCTAAAGGTGCAGTCAGTAGTCTATATTTCAATAAAAATCAAAAGACTGTAGGCTATTGTATAAAACAACTTATAGTAATACGACTGAAGTATGCTCGTGCTTCTTTTAAATGTTTTAGCCTCTTTACAAAGCGTAGATTTTACCCGGATGAACATTCATATAAAAAGCCCCGGTTGAAACATTTTTTGTAGTTGTCAGCGCGGGCCATTTGCACGCAACGCCGAACTGTTAGTGTCACAGCGGTGGGGTTAAAGCAGGTCAACATTGTAATCTGATGGTTGTCGTAACAATGCAATGATAGTTGCTAACATTCGCCATTCTAAGTATATCGCAATAATTGAAGATCAAATACTTAATGACAATAAGATATTACAAGGACAAGTATGCTTCGTTCTTCTTCGTTCATGTTTCTATAACTTCTAACGTTGCCTGAGACTATACACTCTTTTGTTTTTATTTGATAAAAGTTATGAGCACCGACTTCGCTCGAGTAACAAAGAAAATAAGGTCATATCATTCCTTTAAACTACGACCATGTAATGTAAGCGATTTATTTTTATTTTTTTGTTTTCAAACTGCCTACGCTATTGGCCTGAGAGGCCTCTACAGCTTCACCGGACTACTAAGGAGAGAGCTAAAAGCACACACCAGATTTTATATTGGCAACCAACTCAAGAGGGTACGTTTCGCCTCGGCTTCGACTGTTGCCTAGGATGGCGAATCAGGCTAAGCTAAACTAAGCTAACTATTCGTATATATAGGAATTCGTGAATTACACATGTGTACCAAGCATGTACCTTACGAACTCAGACATGTATTTCGCTTCTGACAACTAAGCTAAAAGAATTAAGTGAGTAAACTAAAGATTTCAAATAGCATCTAGAGATTGTTTCAAGATTGTAATCGATTTAGTGACCTTGTTCAGAAATGAAATTGAAAGAGATGGCACGAGAATAGTATGAATATAATATAGTGAATCTTCATTAAATAATACCTAGATAAGAGAAACTTCTTTAAATGAAACCCATTCGGACCCGCCAACTTTTTTTGCTCCAGAAAGCGCTCTTAGTGAAATTAAAACCTTTTTACCTGAGACTTACTTCCTACAGTTTTTTAATAGTGAATTCTGTATTTAAAACATTTTAATTTCCTTGCTCAGATTTTAGAGATACACTTTTTTTTTTCGAACTGACATACCCTGTTTACCCTGGGGCCTCTACAGATTCACCGGACTACTGGGATACACTAATGTTTGTACAGGTTAGGGTGTTTTAATGTAAAACGTTTAATAATGCTTCAAAGTAGATGTCAGAGGAAATTTAAACTGAAATAATTAGTTAAATAAATAATTATAATTTTCTATCTGGATATAACATAAGTCACCTGTTGGATGTTACAGCAGTTGAGGTGCGATACCGTCATCTAATGGAAAATAAGACTGATAGCATAAAAAACCTTTAGAAATCAACACTTAGGGGGCGACCATTAGTTACGTGAGACGTTTGTGAGGATTTTTAACCCCCTCACCCTCCTTCCATGGTGAGAAGTCGTGAGGTTTGTCTCAGCACCCTACCCCTCCCCTAACCTCACGCGAGAACCTGTAAAATTTGTATTTTGCTTTATTATTTCTATTAAGACTTATTATTCGTGATTGTTTATCTTTAATATTAAATAGTACTTAAATGGGAACTACTAAAATATATAGATTAATTGTGTAAGATTTCAGTATATTTTAGTCTAAAAACATATTTTCCTTTGCATTCATTTAATTTTCTCACATTTTTACACTATTTTTTGACTGAGAAAATTACTTGATATTTTCCGAATCTCATCTCTCTCCCCTACGTGAGATTCGGTTTGATTAACCCCTTGATGTCCTCGCGTAATTAATGGATACCCCCTGAGAGTGCCAACTTTCATTATGAATGGTCATAAGATCTTGAAATTTATCAATGTGTATATGGTAAATAAAAAGTAAAAAATGAAGTATTCCTGCATTTTAAACGTATATGTGTAAACGTAAATCGCAATAAGTTCATACACGAAATATGAAGCCATGATACCTCTGTGGTTACCGTCTTTAAACACCACGTCGAACGTCGTAGCTTCGAGTCTTTACGAATGAGACGAAGCTTTCGATAAAAGAAAACGTTGTGATTAAACTATACAATTTTTGTAAAGATTTTTATAAGCTAGCCTGGCTAGCTACAACCCTCAAGTTGAAAATCTGTCACCAAGTACCTATGGAAGTGTTTCGGTAGCTGCAATAAAGAGCCAGTTTCTCTACTTTCATGTGCTTAACATCTTGGATCACATCAGTCATTTAACATCAGGTGAGTTTATGGTCAAATTTTTAAAATCTACTAAATTTATAAAAAAGTAACAAATAATTTCGCTCAGGCAAAGATGATACAAGGCTATTATATATAAAAGAAAACACTGTATAACTACCCTAACGCTTAAAAAGTGGAACAATTGATATAACAAGTAGATATACATAGTGGCCTACTATAGGCTTCAAAAAAATCTAAGTCCGCCTGGCTAGCTACCACCCAGAAGTTAAAAATCTATTGCCAAACGCCTTTTGGTGTATTCCGGCAGTTATCCTTGAAAGCCAGTCTTCCTCTAGGTTTAGCGTGACTACCATCTTAGACTACATCATAATTTAACATCAGATGAGTTTGTGGTCAAACGATAACCTATAAAGTATAAACAAACACAATACATACTAAAATACCTATTAAATTTTTATATTAACGTGACCGGGTTTTTATAATCACGTGTGAATTACAAAATTGAACAATTATCGTTAAAACGCCAAGTCAGTATCTCATAAAAAAGGTTTTTTTTTCGGAATTTTAATTAAAGAAAATAAACAAATCGTACATGTGTGTAAATGGCGCATGGCGGTCGTAACTCTCCATTTTTTACGTCATTCTAAATAAACCGTTGTGTAATTTCAAGATACTTTTATTAAATGGTTGGTTTTTTTTTTATTAAGTTATAGATAACTCTGTCTCTTTGAGGATTCTTTAAAATGAGTAGCGATACTATTTTATTTAAATACGATGCCTTAAACCAATAGTGAAAGTGGTAAGATGTCGGTTAGTCTAATGGTACTACCATACCTACGTGTATCGGCATGAAGTTTTGTATATGGTCAGACTAAATCCAGATGTGGGAAGATATTATCGTTATGCGTTACGAACTACCGGATTGCGTGACGATACACGCAGCACGATAACAGGGGGCCGCGTTTTCTAGACACATCAAAGGAACTTGGAGGCGCTAATTTTGAGTCACTATTGAAATAACAATGGTGTGCAAACGTTATTCTACGCCTTTATCGGAATTAATTTTGAGGTTATTTTTAGCGGCACAAGTGACCGAAGCTTCGTCGCGCAGGTATGGGACTAGCATAAGAATTACCTGTTGGAGTAGTTAATGCGGCAAAAAATCCTTAACTTAATGACATATTTAATGACCACAAAGTTAAACTGGATATTTTTCCATTATAAATCTTGCCTACACTTCTTAAATGATTTTATTCTTTTAAGTTACAAAACATCTGCCAGATTTGACGATTCCTAAAAAAATATTTAACGATTGAATTAATTGTATTTCAAAACCACATCTGGAAGTGTATAGATGTGAGCCAGTCTAAGCGTTGTCCATCACGGGCTTTGATGGAGCGAGAAGGTCCTTTATTTAATGATGCATTTAATGGCCATAAAGATGAAGGTGATGCTCCTCCATTACAAATGATGGCCACACGCACAGGACACGATGATGCGCGTTGCTTGGCACTTTCAAAGTGTTAGATTATCTATACTTTTTGTAATTCAAATAATTACTATTGCATTATGATTTGTAAACATAGAAACCATTAAGAGGTTTGTGATAATTATAATAAAAATATGCAAATATTTAATTAAAAATTAAGTCCAATATATAAAATGGTCTTAATGAGATGTCGTTAAATATTAAAGCGAAGGCGCACATGAAAATCTCTCGGGGACACAAAATTTGTAATCATTTAGGAGCTTAGTTTTACGTACGTCCGAGTGAACAATAATTAATTATGTTAATAACTTTCAGGATAACAGGACCTTTTTCGAAGATATACAAGAAAGTTAAACAATTAGAAATTATTGTACTTAAATCCATTGATTAATTACTTGTTTTCGCAGATTGCGATTATTACTCGAAGAGTCAAGTTATACACAAACTTCAAAATGAACATAAATGCGGAAGGGTTTTGTTTGTTTATGTGTTTTTTAAGATATATTAAAATGTTTTGATGAAAAGTGAGAGAGTATAGACAATTGGCTGTTTTGTGGAGATATCTGCTGTGAAGAGATTGCTTTGGAAAATGTTTTCCTAAACAGTTTAGTTATTTTTTGTTTGTCTAAGCAATGCTAACATTGATAGTATAATTTATGTTAATGTAATAATTTATATTAATTATAATTTTCAGACACAGCTCTGAGACTGGTCTGCGAAATATCTCCTTGATGCACCGTATAAGTTAGAAGGAATTACACTGTTAGTCTTGTACACAGGCGTTGAAGCGGTCACCAGTGAGCATTCTTGAGGTACTCAGGAATATTAGTTTGTATTAGTTTGAGCCTTTTCTACCTCCTATACCACGTTTGGAGTTTGAAGATTTTTGACCCCTTTTTATAACCTAACAAGGTTATACGTGTGACTTCATACATGTTTTTTATTATTTCAACAGTATATTTTATGTACAGAAAAAAAAGCATAGAAATTGAAAGTAAAAACATATTTTGCTTATAAAATTTCTTTGCAAACAATAGTATCCGTTTAGTTCACTTATCTTGCGTATGCGCACCACATCACTTGCCACTTCGCCATAACAAGAAGACATACAGTGCTGAACACGTAGTGGTTATAAAAATCGTACATTCTTAAAATGGAACAACTTTATATTAAATGAAGATATCGTGATCATTAAGATAAGAGATAAGAATTAAGTATCTAAGAAGAAAAACAAAAAAAGGATGTAAATCTATTCAGTAGATTTTGCGTGAGGCACGCACAACGGTAGACCACTCCTATTTTAATTGTATCAAATTACAAAAGATGCGTCGATAATTCGGTGGTAGGGATTTAGGTCAACGTATCAAATAATGTAGGTTCAAAATATTCAAATACTTCAATGACTCTTGAGGACTTGTTTAGGGAAACATTGTTTAAGGTCATATCCTCTTTCGATAAAGTCAGATCATGTTGGTTAGGTAATTAACGTAGTTGTTAGTTGTGAGTCTATTAGCTGTTTAGTTACCATAATACAAGATATGCTAAATTTGGACTTGGTCTTGTGTGAAATTGTTTCTTATATAATTAAACGTAGTTTGACATGTCAGTGGCAATTGTGCCACCTTAAAGAAATAGGGGTGAAAAAAATTAGACTGCGTTTTTAGCGAAATATATTTAACTCGCTTTTTGATTAACTTAGATTTGAGAACAGAAACTGATAGGTAGACCAAAAATATATTTTTAAATGCAAATAATATGGTGTAATGTAAGCCCTTTGATTAAAAGTTTGGTACGCAAACGGATTCAGCTATGAACTCTGTTTTCTGATCTATGTAATTTTATCTTGTGTATATTTCATAAGACAAATAAACACACAAATAATATGTGAGATAAATTACATGAGACATTACGTGACTTGCAACTTTTGATAAAATATACATATTTATATTATTGTGTTATATTAAAATGCTTCCTAGTATCCGTGGCTTTGTTACCCTGGAAATAATATTATTATTCCTTCATCCCATACCTACGTGTTTTGCAACTACTAAGTTTTGTATATGATTGCAATCAATGCAGGTTTAGGAAGACATTATCGTCATGCGTAACGATAGACGTAACACTGTAAATAGACACTGATATTTACACATAACGAAGGAGTTATGCGGACGCTAATAGCGAATTATTTTAATGACACAGGTGTGAAAGCGTTTAATCTGTGTCTTCGTCGAAATAATTGACGTTAATTTTAGTGCGACAAGCAGTCTATGCTTCGGCACGCAAGTATGAGAGTAGCATTACAAATATATCACTAACATTATTATTATGTTATATTACAAAACTAAATGGTGTTCGTGATTTTGAAAAAAATATTTTTTTCATGAGATCTTTGGTCTGTGTTAATCGTAGGTTGATTTTTATGTATTTAATTTTAATTACCCTTTATACACAGAGTTTAATGTACTTATACTCAATTTTAGCATTACTACTTAACCTCACACGAAAAAGCGTTATATAGCCTAAATCATATTCTTAAAAAATCTCTATCTATCAGTAAAACTATTATCAAAATCGATTCACATGTTTCAAAGATTCCCTCGAATGAACAACAGATATTTGAATTAAATTTATGTATGTAAATTGAACAACGCACTGGAGTATTATTTGCGTAACATATTTGGCTATACGTGAGATACATAAGTACAAAACCTATTGCTATAATTTGCTTTGTCTGTGACACCGAGTCCTTGACGTGCCGGTTTTTTGGATTTATTTATATTAAGTCATAATATATTTGTATACGGATATGTCTGTATGAAACACATTTAATCCCGTAGAAAATAAACACATCACTTTATTTCGTATTCGCGCTATATTTAGAGTAAATATTTCACTATCATCCCAGAGAGAATATGTTTGGTCTTAAAAAATGTATTATAAAACTCTTGTTTATTTATTGGTGTAGTCAATTAAAAAAATACATAGAATAAAATATTTTTGAATAAATTCACACACGAAGGAAATGTTAGTAATGTAATGTTTATCTAAAAATGTAATAACTATATTTCATTTCATTACAAGATTTTCATGCAATACATTTTAATTAACTTATCACTAGATGTCACTATATACACAAAAACAAAAAACGTTGAACCGACCTTCGTTAAAACTGATATACCTAGATGTTTGAATTTAAGGAATTTTATTCCAGAACTCAATTATTTGTTATAATAAATAACAATAGTGTCCGGGTATCACGCTGATCGATGTAGGTTCGAATCCTAGTGATCCTAATGAGTCGAAGGAAACCATTGCATGACGTTAGGGATTTTTCTAAGCCTACCTGGCTAGCTAGCACTTTCAAGTTGAAAATTTGTCTCTAAGCACCTATAGGTATGTTCCATTAACTGCACTTGAGAGTCAATTTCTCTAGGTTAACGTGTTTAACATTTTAGACTCCATTGTTTAATAACATCACGTGAGCTTGTTGTGCCTAAAACGTATAAATCATATAAAAAAAGACAAACGCGTACGGAGCTGCGGGCAGAACTAGTATAATATTTTTAATTTATGAAGTACTTTTTTACGCTCGTTTTCAATTTTAATATTTACGTATACTCCAGGAAAATGTTGTACAAAAAATATGTAAGGAATAATATGATAAAATATTTGGTTTCCGGAACAAGGGATGGAAATGGAATTTTAATTCATTAATTAAGTACCCATGAACGACATATTTGATAAATAATAGGAAATATTACACATAATAATATCCTGGGGCCATAATTTGATTTTCATATTAGTTATTATGTTATATATAGCCAGTAGCTGGTGCTTATGACTTAGTTTTCTAACATGACCTAATATGGAATTTTATTGGCAGTAAGTGTGGTCTGTCTTTAGTTATTTATTTTTTTATTTAGTTATTACAGATACTATAATACACTGAAGAGTTCAGTAACGTGATGTTTTCCTTTATGATAGGCTAGAACTTTACAAATGGGTACCTACTATGAATCTATAAAACAAGACATTAGCGAATGCGTCAATCACACCGTGCTGAAATGAAAGACAAAACTGGGTGATTTTATGAAACCACGATGCGAGTGATTTTTTTTGTCGCATTTTAAAAATTGACCACAATATTTATTGAAATCATTGAATCATTCTGAATTGAGCTATGGACGCCGCCATATTGGTCTTGGCTGCTCTGCCGAGTAACTTTCCCTTTACCCCTACTCCGCGCCCGACTGTAATGCGGCACGCGATAGATGTCGAGGAAACAATTTGAGGGGATATGTAAAAAACGTTTCATTTAAAAAAATATTTTTATGTAAGTAAAAGTATCGAGTATAACATTGATCTCACAAATTGCGAGTTTAAAGTAAATGTAATGTATGCTATATTTTTTCATTGTTTTTAAATAAGAGATCAAAGTTTATGTTCTAATTTATTTAATAAAAACTGTTCTAGCGAAGACGCAAACAAAACAAAATTAGTGATTCAATTGATGGATGGTGTAGATTTAGTTTAAAGTACCAGCAAAGTGGTTTGAAGGTGATAGTAATCTATAGATCTAATAACTGATACCCACCTCTTAGTCTGCGTTGTCCTGCGCATGCGCACCACATCGCTTACCCTTCTTCTCGACATCAAGGAAATGCAAGTCACAAATTATTGTAATAATGTCTAGATAAAGACCAAGTGTGTAAGAAGTAAATATAAAGAAACTTGGTCAAAAACTATCGAGAACTATATGATTTTATCGATATATACTTAATAATAAATGAAATATTTGATTAATAAAAGAATGTTTAAAGCTTAACGGCCTTATAATTTAAATAGTTAACACCACAAAGGGAACAAAAGTTAACTTAAATACTACCTGTTTGTAATAAATAAAATCATATAACAAAAAAAGACGAAAACTGGTTACATTAAAAATGCATTAATTGCCATAATTTAAATTCATTAGCTCTCGCTTACATCTCGACTATAATTAAATAAATATTCAATAAATTCGTGAGATGTCAATAAATAAAAATAAGTGTAATTAAAGGGCGAACGTGGTTTTTAGAACCAGTTCAGCTGGCGGAAGCCATCCGTACAGTAAAGACCACGTTTCGTTAACTTTTTCGATACCGGCCCGGCCACCTATCTGGCGGTCGAGGGCCGAATTATTTACGCCGCTCGCTTTTGTTTTTATTTATTTGCGCGGAGAAATTGTTCCGAAATGTTTCATTCTTATTAAATTACCGGATCGGCGATAAAGTTACGAACGAAATGAGCTTAGTCGAGGACCGCGGGTATAAGCCTACTATTGGTTTTTATTCTTAGATTTTTTATAGTTTTACGATTATATTTATTTTTTCTATTAGTTTGTACTATGCGTCAAAAATCTCCTTGTATTTTCTATTGATAACTTATTTGTATTTTTGTATTTAAAAACATATATTTTAAATGGGACATATTCTATGTCACAGTTTCGAAAAAGGCAATGTAAGTAAGCACATGTAAAATCTGCAAATATAATATTTTATTATATACGTGTATTTCTTCTAGTCGATTGACTACATAAGAACCTGGAATTAACACTATGTTTTCGTCACTACCTTTTATATTATAACAATGAGAAAGAGAGTATATGTGAGGTCGAAAAAATACATTTTTTTTTTAATATTATTGTTAATTGTATTTAAGTACAGTTCTAGTCAATGTTTTTGGCCGCTGTGAATATAGCCAAAAGTTCGGGCTTGCGTATGATATAGTCAAGAGTTTGATAGCGAACAAAGTTAAAATATTATTATAGGAATCTAAAATTGCGTTTTTTTATTCTTACGTTGCCTCGATGGTATACATATAATATTATTTATTTTTATTATTTATATAATATTATTTATATTGTAATTTTAACATTATTATTTTTTGATTTTATTCATGTGTTAATTAATTTATTAAACTTGTGTTATTTTGCTCTCTCTATATTTTGTAATATTCTTGGCAATTTTGTGTAATATTTTTCGGTTATTGTGCACAAGTGAAGTGGGTGGGAAATTATACTAGGGAGCTTGCATTCTGAGATGCCCCAAAAAACCTCTGGAAAGTTCTGACAAGGTGGCCATAATCTTGTTAGGATATTGAAATGATCACAAGACACTTACCCATTTTTTTTTTCGAACTGACTACATTGTTAGCCTCATAAGGACTCTACAGTTTCACCGGACTACTAAGGGGAGCGCTTAAGGCACTCAGTCGACGGTTCAAGGATTTTTGTTTTCGAATTGACATACCCTGTTGTCCCTGGAGTCTACAGATTCACCGGACTACATTATTACCCACTTGACAATAGCAGTAATAATTTATAAGTATATAATACCTATTTGTAACAAAATTTGTGTTTTACGCAGAGATATTGTGAGCGGTTGAAAGGTTTGACGAGGACTGTGGTAAGCGTAAGTTATAATAAAAGTCGAAAATATTAAATTCAAATGTTTTGTGTGTTAATTTACCTTATACTCTGTACGATAAAAAATATGACAATAAAAAATAATATGTGAGACTTGTATTTCGTAAAATATCTCGTGTAATATTGAACTAAGAAATATGGAAAAAGCTCATGAAACTCCACCGGGACTTCGTTATCAATTTTTAATGTTGTCTCGTATTCACAAAAGGAGTAAGTATATAAACATTTATTTATAATATTTCCAGTTTTGTTGTACGCTTTTTATGCAGTTATTATTTTCGGCATTACCTTATTTTATTGGAATATGGCAGTATCTTGTGATTTCTAAAGTTATTGCTCATAATTTTTAAGTTTGTACAATTCCAAAGAGTATCTTTCGTTATTAATATTTAGCTTATTATTTTATTATTATTATGCTTCTTGTGTATAAAATGTTACCAACATCAGCTGATTTTAAATTTAAAAAAAATAAACAGGTTGTTAATATTCATTTTCAGGAGTAGCGCGAAAAGAAGTAAGGTACTTTACGTATTTCGACAATTTTGAAATATTTTTTGAGCTATGCTTTAGAACATCATAAACTAAGATGATATTTACGTAAAAGACTCGAAACTAAAATATTCATTTTTTTTGGGTCACCGTATTGAACACAGAAATCACACAATACTCGTATCTATTTGCCTATAATGACACATTAATTTATTACAGCATATAGACATTATAATTACAATAACAAATAATGAGTAACGCTTGAGGACCTTCGTCATTCGATCCGTTACCAGTTAGTCATCATCTCTACAGGTTAATAAACCATAAATAGGTATGATAGTAACATTAAAAAATGGTAAAACTAAGATAATAAATCAATGACAATTAAATACTTGAAAAAAGGTATTGAATTTAAAGTAATGAATGCCTTAAAACAAAAAAAAACCTCACGGATGTCAGCAAAAAATGCAATACTCCCAGTCTTAAGATTTAATTATTTCTGCCGCACCCTCTACCGACAATAAAGTTAATACAAAAAGTTAGCACGAGTTACATTTAGCATATTGTTCAGTAAATAAACATATTCGGATAACCCACACATTCAATAAAGTTTAATGTGTTTGCGCGAACATCAATGGGCCCCGTTACTTAACACCTTCGGAGTGTTAAAGTAAAATGGATACGATTCAATTATGAATCAGATAAAATTTAATAGCACACAATTTATATAGCATATTTAAAAGAACTTACCTTATGTCTTTTTCTGTACTCCTGATAACGTGTTTACAAAATTTCATAATAATACATACGGTTGAATAGTTAAGGCGTGAAAGCGTGATAAACAAACAAAGTCACTTTTGCATTAATAATATTAGTTAGGACTAGTAAAAGTAGTAAAAGTTGTGGTGGTCTAGTGTTTTGCCCGGTAGAATATTAATCCGATGTCCGCAGGTTCGAATCCCGCATGTAACAACGGATTTTTTGGAATTCGCGTATATTTACTCAATTATTTTTTTTAATGTATTTTATAGGTTAGTGTTTGACCGCAATCCTATCTGATGTTAAATAATGATGTATTCTAAGATGGTAATCACGCTAAGCCTAGAGGGAGTCTGGCTCTCAAGTGCAGCTGCTAGAATACACCAACATGTGCTTGGTGACAGATTTTTAACTTGAGGGTGATAGCTATACAGGCCGACTTGGAAAAAGCTCTACCACCATGCTATGGTTTCATCATGATGTTTTCCTTCACCGAAAGCTCCGACTCAGTTGTTAGGATTCGAACCTACGTCGTCCTTCGACGTTATGTTCATACACTCTGCCAACTTAGCCATTATCGCTTTAAGTCGCTTAAATTGGTAAAACTAACAACACCGACGGTGAACAAAGATATCGCGAGGAAACCTGAAACTGAGAAATGTTCTTATAGTACCACCGTATATGCGAAACATATAGAAATGTGGATTTCTCAGAGTTTTAAATCGCCAATACGTCGTGGGCTAGTGTGGTGATTATGCGCATACCTTCCTTCGGGAAGAGGCCTATAGCCCCGCAGTGGGTCTCTTACAGGCTGTTAATGATGATGATGACTAGTTATGATTTAAGTGCGGGACAGCTATTGTGAAGTTCGATAGAGGAAGCATACTTCTACAAGTATTTCTGCCGTAAAGTAGAAATAATCTTGCTGCTATAGCTGACTTCAGAAATGTAGTACTATTGAGTCTGGTGCAACGAGTTCTTAATGCCTATTTGTTATTTATATCTTGTACATATAATAAAAGTACAATTCTGTGAGGCTAAAAATTACCGAACGTACCGGTACAGGACTATGACCATTCGGAATTTTTCCTAGATGGTTCTAGGCTATTTTGTTATGTTCTAAGCTTGTTTAGTTTAATTGAACCTTTACTATTTTTTTAATGCCCAACGAAGCGGACGGGTATTATTTAGTCATAATGTAAAAACAGCTGTTTCCAATCTCAGTTTTAATTAAGCGAAATGTTAATGAGG
This sequence comes from Antheraea assamensis, assembly GCA_035772565.1. NCBI lineage: Eukaryota > Metazoa > Arthropoda > Insecta > Lepidoptera > Saturniidae > Antheraea > Antheraea assamensis. The sequence goes on along the minus strand of JAQQSE010000134.1, from coordinate 2,002,225 downwards.
AAACGAACTCGTCAAATAACAGAAACTTGTTTATTAAGAATATAATGTGTATAGGTACAAGTGTTTATTTTATAATATACAGGTATGTTAATATCCTTGGAATGAATGGTTTTTGAATTAGCAGATTAACGTTCAACCGAGAGGTCATGGTTTTTAATCCCACACACTCGTACGATTGTGTTATAAACACATGATTTTTAGTTTTCTATTCGGTTATTTAATATTTGTAGCATACATATGTATACTGTTAATGGCGTTTCAAGTATTAAATAATGTTTATATTAACAATAACCTACGTAAACGTATCGTTTATTGCAAATAACTTTATTTTTCTTCGATTTATTATACGTAAATCATTACAACATAAAAAAGTTGATAGTAATCCTGTTTCCACTATTATTTTACGACAACCTTTATTACGATTCAATGAACTTTTTTCTAATCTTAACAACAAATACACCTACGTAACTTATTTGCTTAAGTAAATGGTAATAAGCCTAGCATTATGATTAGTATAAGTTACGTGTAAAAAAAGATTTTTTAGTACTCTACAATAGATATGAGTAAAGTCCTGTCTTTTAGTGTGGTATCGGCTAGGTCACAGTGAGTTGTAATAGTATGAAACTATGAAGAATAATTAATCTACCAAATAGGTGTAGTTTAACGGAATAGAATCCCAGCTAGATACGTCATATTCTTGTCACGACAAATCTAATCGCATCCGTTATGACTAAGAGTAAGCTCCAAAGTTAGATACTTGTTTTTATGGCATAAACCGTTGATCCAATTAAACTTCTTAAGCCTCCGCATCCCTAAATAACATTTTGGTATGTAGCTATTAATTTAAGTTGACAAAATAAAAATAGTTTTCATATTTTGTAACTTTGTTTTCCAACTTACAATAGAATTTTCAAACCATCGTACAGTCGGAATCCGACACTTTTATTGATGGAATCTATGAAAAATAATAAAGCCGGAATCCCACATGGTGCAATGCTTTATTTTCATGGTTGTAAGGCTTGTTTGCATGGTGGTAGGCCTTTTCTTAAGGCTACCTAGCTACCACTCTCAAGTGGAAATTCTGTACACGTGTATAGGTGTGTTCCGGCAGCTGTACTTGAGAGCCAGTCCTTCTAGGTTTTACATGTTTAACATTTTGGACTAGACCGTCATTTAACATGAGGTGATTTTTTTTTTGGAACGCTAAAACTTAGGAAGTATAAAAAAAAAAGCGTAAAGAAAAAATATGTGAAGAAGGAGTTGCGTGATAAGTGAACATTTTCTAGTGTAGACTTAAGCAAGTGTCACCATAAACCTCAAATTTACAGTAGTAGTGGTAGAGACTTTTGAAAGCCAGATTGTATGCTGGATTCTATTTAAATCTACCGATCATTTTCGAACACATTTTTACATAACAACGGGTGATATTGTAGTTCAACTGTATATCAACTGGACAAATGTTTATCCGGTATTTTCGATACCTTTCTAAATAAATTTATTATGTAAGAAGACATTTAATTTATATCAAACGCGTTATTTTTCTTAACCTACGCAATATATAAATTGTAAAAGAATTCTACATCTAAGCATTGAACGAAGTGAGACTACACCTACAAGAAATCAGTACTTTGATAAAATTGTAAAGTAAAACATTATTTACGATGTGTTATCATATCTATACTGAAAGGAGACAAATATATTGCTAATGATATGTGAATTTATGAAACAGTCTGTTGTAACTATATCTTCTTTGTGGAAGAAAGTCACCACTTAGCTTTAATATTTTTCATTATAATACTGTAGTTATTTATTTTCTAAAGATAAAATGAGTGTAAATTAAAAAGTGTATGTTTTTCCTTGTCTTTGTTTTTTCATTACGACATTCAAGAAACTTTAAATCGAAATACATATTGAACAATTTTTCTCTTATAACTACGTGCCGGTTAACACCTCAAAAAAAAGATCTTAAGTGCCATGTGTAAAAATGTCAAATGGAATCTTCACGTTGCGAGAAAACGGCAATGACGTTCTAACTGGAGTTAGAACTCTTTATCTATTTGTGTCCTTGAATAAGCTCCCGCAAACATTGTTACTGAAACACCAGTTAAAGGTAGATTAGAAAACAGGATCTATCTCCGATAGCTACTAACATTTAACTAGAGTTAGATTATTGAGACCGGCCGTAAGTGTGTGGATTTGAGAGCTCTAATGAAACAGGATACAAACCTCAAAGACCATAGTACTGTACTTCATATCAGATGCTATGAATTGAAAGCCCGAACGTTGGCAATCCATTTCACTTACGAGAATGGTATTTTTATGTGACTACAAAGTACATGAACGTCGGAGTTGAAGTGTAATCAAAAGTAGTATCAATATAACTGAATATATATATATAAGAATTATTTATGTATTCATTAAAAACAAAATCATTATTATTATATTTAAACAATATGGTAACAATCTGAAGACGTAAATCTATAGAGATTAATGTGTGAAAATGGTTTTTGAAATTCGATACAAACTTGTGATAATCTCCAATAGAGATTAAAAATAACTGACTTATATAAAGGAATATACGAGGATCTCGAACGTTATACATTATTTCTGCAATAAAGTATTTATATAATTGGACCTAACAACACCGACGGACGAGTTCTGCGGTCGAATATTAAAAGTCGATAGCCCCTGTAAACATTTTACGTTAAACTTATCCAATATATAGAAAGGTAAGTAGTGCGTTGTTTATAGTAAACCTATTCGAAGTTATGTAATAATGGTCTCACCGCGTACACGTCGAACTCGGTAAATTGTTAATGAAACATTTAAACTTTCCGTATCGATCGCGGATGACTGTTAACTATTCGATTTTAGCGTTATACAAACATCACCCACGATGTTATATGACTCTAATTTTGCAATTAAAGTCTATCTACCTTATACTAGCAGGCCCGGCGGACGTTGTCTTACCCTGATAATAAAAAATATATACATACATATACATACTTATGTACATGAAATGATTAAAGTAATTAATGTAGTTAATTTGATAAGGATTAAAAATATATATCATATAATAAGTCCATATAATTTTTTTATTGCGTTAAATCTAAATTGCTTTAATTATAGTAGCTTGACGCGTATTATTTAAACTCTGACATAATGTTTTCACAAAGTCAATGTTAAACACAAAGTTATGATATTACGTCGAGAAATTTTCGTGGCTAACCTTACTTTATTCCGGGTTCTGGTAAATTGAATGTTGTTAAATTTTTAGATTAAATTCTTACATAAAACTATATTTATTTTAAACGGTCTACTGTAGTATGTAAGCGGTATTTAAGGTATTTGACCCATGTCTCACAAAGACGGATCAAAGTAGGGCACTGTTTGGATAATGTTAAGTTTTAATGATTCGTTAATGAGTGTAGACGATTCCTCAAAATAAGTCACATTTATCTACGTTTGTTTATAGATGAATATCCTCCAACAATAGATTATATGACTTAGTGAAAAAGCGAGTAAATCCACTATGTCATAGATTGACTTGTCCCATAACACAACGTTCAAGAATGGGTTAGAGATTTCCACACAACACGGTCTAGCAAGAGTGTTTTAATAACTAAAATATATATATAGTGGTAAATAGGAATATGCCATTGGAAACAAGTATCCCTAATAACCACGAATTAAAAAAATATATGTTATAGCAAATAAGTTAACCAGATGTGGTTAATTTATCGCAGTACGCAGTGGAATAGGAACGGGAGGTATACCAACAAAGTCCCTGCATAATTTACAAAAATATTTTGGCTTCTCAAAAAGCCGTTTTAAATTAATTATTAGAGTGATTATCCAAAGCGGTGTTGGAAGGTTTTGACAGATTCAGTAAGGCAGAGAGATAAGTGTGGTCAGTGGATGTGCGTCGGTCGCCCTGGCAACTCTTGTATAGGCCCATGTGGTTAACACGAATTACTGTTCGTTGTGCTTCCCACCAATTCGTCAGGGAACGGGAGGACCTTTCATCTTAAGACCACAAGTCTGGTTCTTGCTGAAGGGCCAACACCTGCTGGATCGGGTAGATGTACTGTAGACCCTGCCCACTCGGCTTAAGAACGCGACAAGAACACCCAAGGGGTTTGGTCAGTACAAATCTGGCATATCCACCTTTGTAACCAGACGAGGTAGAGATCTAAGAAAGTCCCGCCGCGAGTAAAAAGAAGGTGCCTTTTAAACCTACACTTGAGTCGTAAGATACAAATACTGCTCATGGCTCCTCCTCGTATTGCAACAAGATGAACCCGGCACCCAAATGTTGAATCCGTGGAATATTAAAAACTTCGTCTCTAGTTATTTAGTTCCTAAATTAACTTACTTTATATCTTTTGTGATATAACAATGAACATTCTGGTATATACAGTAGGAAATAATACGCTAATACATGCTAAATATGCAAATATAAATGCTCATTACAATTGTGTATTAAATTACAAGAAAAACTCATAACTTAATTACATATTTGAAATATAGGCCATCAAGGTTGGTTCTTCGACTTAAACTTGCAACACAATTAAAACGAAACTCTTCAATCAGACAAGAGACTAAGACAAGTATAAAAAACAAACCACGGGTATTACTCAATGTGTTCTTAGTAAAGAGATGCAATAAACAATGTCTATATGTTATAGTGGACTCTCAATTGGTAGGTTAATGTATGACGGCTGACCCCGCCATATATTATCGACACGCTAACTCGCGTTCCTTCTACTTGGGGCTAATGCTGTAAACTACATAATTATATAAAGAACTGGCTATCCCCGCGGCTCCGTGCGCTGTTTCATACAATTATTATTGTCAACCCATACTTATTTTTTCATTTCTTAAACTATCCTTCTGGTTTTCTTACACGTTCATAAATTGACCTATACTTTCCTTTCATAAAAAAATAGTGGAAAATTATAGAAAATATAATTATTTGAATATCTTTTAAGGTTCTAAAAGCATAAAAGCTATTTTTGCCCCTGTCCACTGAGGAGCCTCTTGTTTAGCCTGTCTTTACTCTTTCAGTCTTCAAAATAAAATAAAAAATTGGTCAATCCGGTTTTAAATTAAGCCCCGATATACAAACAGATAAACAGTGTTTTATAACGTCTTATTCGTGATCAGTAGTATTTAATAAGACCCTATAATAAATTCTGACAAAAAGATATAACTACCCCAGATTTATAAATATGGATGAAGATTATTTATATGAAATTATGAAAAACAATAAGGAAGTTTATAAAATAATCTAACTTGTTTGTTTGGTAACGTAACGATACTGGGTTTTTCAATGTTTGACTATTTATGAATGAAATGACAAAAGTTTTTGTAGCTTGTAGCACTGCCTTACGAGTCAAGAGAGCGATTTTAATTCAGGAATCACGGCAAAAAATTTCACGAAATCGCACGTAGCCGCACAGTTGGGATATTTACCAAAATCATGAACAAACTTTGCGAGTATCTAAACAAAAAATTGTGTGCTTTTATGAAACCACGATGTAAGTGAAACCTTTTTCGGATAGTGGCATTTAAAAACTGAGCACAATATTTATTTAAATTATTGAATCATTTTGTATTAAGCCATTAGCGCCGCCATTTTGGCCTTGGCTGCTCTATCGAGTGCCTTTCACTATGCCGCTACTCCGCGGCGGCTGTAATGCAACATGGACGAAAAAATAGGAGGCGATGTTAGCTAGGGGCTAGCTAGCTAGCTAGGAGTAATTTAGCGTGTGCTACATAAATCATTAAACTTACACGATGAAAACGTATATTACTTTTTAGAGATATAAATGCAGTTAAAGTTGCGGGTAGTCACTAGTCCGCAGTATGAATAAAGAAGATTCTTTTTTCAGTAAGACACTTTTGAATTATCCTATGTCGCTTATTCATCTATATAGTATACCTAAGTTTTGATATCTCGGCAAATCTCGGCTTATAATGAGTGACTATTTGGCCGAATATACTAATGTCTTAAACCCCTAAACTTAAATATCACACGTACCTCATCGTTATAAATCACTGTGTATTGAGTTACTGCTAAGAGTTATGGAGTGGGTTGAAAAAATAATGAAATAAAGTATTGGCTAACTTTTAGAAAATACTAGCAGCCGCTTGAGTATTTTTTTTTATAAAGGACAATATTATATATTTTCTTTGTATAACTTTAACAGTTTATAAGAGTATTATAGGTTGAGATATGTCGAGAACTGTCACTTGGCCAGATTTTTTCTAACATAATTTGCCAATTTAAACAATATTTTTATTAATTACACTTTACAAGTTATTTTGTGACATAAGCTATATTACTTTAAAGTTTGACAAGAATCCCATTAGTAATTTTTGTATGAAAGAGTAATCCATCCATCCTGATAAACTTTCTGGCCTATAATATTAACAGAATTTAACTTCCGCACAGTTATTTTCTATTGACTTTTTTATGTGGCAAACATATCATGGCTAACCTTACTTGATGGGTTGCTCGGGAGGTTTATGTGAGACTCCAACTCATTAAAACCAAACTGCACTCTTTCGATTGAGTTTTATGGAGCGCTTTCTCATGCGTCGTCAATTTCCCGCAAGGTTGACCTTACTCCTGGGGCACGTTATGCTTAGCCAAGATATTAATCTTGTATGTTATGATAGAATGCTGGTGATATTTGGGATTTTATCATACAATGCAAAATCCAACGGTCGATCGAAAATGTTTTCGCTCGTTAAGTTACTTCCCTCCATGTTCGTGCTTAATATCGTAGCTACCCAATAAATAATGATGTTTTGATAGGAAACGGTGTATAGTAGCGTGATTTATCGCCGTTTTGGAGGAACTACATAAGTCATTATTATTACATTTAGTCTGAATTTACTTACAATTATTTCTAAAATATTAGTGTGGACATTACTTAATACTTTGCATTTTCACCCGGAATTTATTAGCAGCGGCCACATTTCACTGCAACAAAAAACGTTTGTTTTTATCTGCACAGAGTGTACCTGAAAAAGTTAAATCTAAGTTTAGTGATACAAAGAGCGAAAGAGTAACTGAAGTAACAAATAGTAATTAAACGCGTCGTTAGTTGACTGTTGAACTCGACGTTGGCATTCTATTATATTCTGTTGGGTGTTGGTATTCTATAACTGTTCTGATTATTCTCACAAACTACTTTTTTATTAATGCTGCCTGGTCAACACCGAATAACATTGGAGCAAGGTATAACTGCCGTACCGTGGGAGAAAACCACGTTAAAAAGTTACGGGTGTTGAGGAGACAACCTCGTTAAAAAACAGACGGGAGGCCTTCGGGCGGAGGGAGGTAGAAAACTTCGTTACAAGTTACCGTGTGAGGAAACCACGTTAAAAGGTGACGGAGGGGTGGCCTTCAGGTGAAGGGAGAGGGAGAAAACCTCGTTAAAAAGTCACCGTGGTAGAAAACCACGTAAAAAAGTTACAGGTGGTGGTGGTTGGAGGGGGTGACATCTTGACTGCCAAACCGGACTAAGGAGGGAAGGGGCTGGGGATCTGACTTTCCATTGCACATTGGTTCGGTAGACGGGTAGGCAGCTTGACCGGGCTGTCGTCGCGGTCAGGGCGTTCGCGCTTGGCTTTATCGCCGGGGTGGCATGGTGCTTGCTTGTTCGATCCTGTGCCACTCCATAGCGCGGCAGACGGTATCTCGTGGGTTTTTTTAGTCAGTAAGAGTCTGACACCCCACAGCTCCCCAGGGCTGTGGGTGTCCAAAGAAGGATTTCTTCCCACATTAAAAAAAAAAAAAGTTATAACTGCCGTTTTATTTCTATTTTCAAGAATTGCCTCTGGTTTACCCCCGTGGTGGTATGTGGAAGTAGAAACATGCGCAATAATTGCAAATCATTTGCATCATTTGTATACATATACGAGATATAAACTTGAGTGTTAATGTATAGACGAACATTGTACCTATAAGAGCTAATTTTACACATATTTCTGTGTGTGGCATCCAGAACATGTTTTTCAAACTAAAAATAATATTTCCACTACTTCTTATAAATAATTATAAGATATTGAAAAAGATAAAGTTATTAATAAGTATGCGCTCAGCGAGAAACATTGAAATTTTACGAGACGTTATGATCATTAAAGTTAACGCGGACGCCAAAATGAACGCTGCGTGCGATCACTAATTTGTTGACAGGATTACGTTGTGGTTAAATATTTTTAAAGAGGGCCTTATGTGGGACGTATTCGTGTAGTGTGAAAATGTAACGTGCATGTCATGATTGGGATTCGTTGGAAGATAAAATAATTAAAAAAACGGCATAATTTCAGAGTAAACTAGCCATTCTCGTGACTCCACACGTGCTTATCATTATTTTTAGTAATTACTTAAATAACCTTTTAATTTTTTTTTTCCAAAATATAAAAACTTTTTCGATGTTGTGTACCTGCATATATTGTATTTATAAACATAAGGAGCGTGAATTATGACGAATCGATACTTATAAATTAAGGTTTCGTTTCTTTGATTGTATGAAAGAAAAAACTACTTCCATTTTTTTCTTTAAATTGATAATAGTAATTGATAAAATTAAAAAAGAAAAACGTTTAACAAACATACAAGAATAATGTAGTGAAATATTTAATCTTTGTCTATTTATAAAATACAGATTATTAACCTACTACTATCCAGAGTATTTTAACTCAATGTTCTGAAGAGTTTTTCACATGTATGATGAGGACGAGATGGTGAAATCTGGATGTGGTAGTATCGTCATCGGTTATCAAGCCCCTCAGTCGTGGGCGCACTTTAATAATACTAAGTGCTTTCGTGAACTTTCGACTCGTTTGTGATAAAAGAATGTTTAATTATGACTCTATTAATGGTAATCGTAATTAAATTGTTCTGGTATTATGTACATGTAGTTTTTATAGTTGGTTAGTCACGATATAATTATATAAGATATTTTGTATTATAAACAACAAATATACATAAATTATCTATAATAGTGTACATTACGTAGTATTAACTGATTTTTTATAGATTTATTTAGTTATTTTATGTTTTTTACATCTCTATCATACCACCAATGATTTTTTTCCATCTGAATCCATTAACCATCCATTTGTAATAAGATTAAAAACCGGGTATTATTAAGTATGTATTTAAATTATTATAATGTTAGCAATATTTTACTTAAATGTTATTATATAAAATATTTAGTATCAGTAATATGTAAACATATTCAAATATGTACAAATTTGATTAGAAATTCGTTATATTTGTTAAGTGTATGGAACCAGTAACAAAAAATATTATATTCGATTTCGTACGCGTTACTATAGATTTGATCTATCCTTTGGAGACACTTTTTCGTGAAATAAAAAGGTGCTCTATGTCTTTTTTATACCACTGACAGCGTGTCTGTAAAATTTCATGATATTCGGATGAGTTGTTAAAACATGAAGGCGTATCAAATAAACAAACAAACTCATATTCACATTTATAATATTAGTTTCTATTATATGAACAATTGTAGATTCGTTACTTTTACGTCGGTGGTATATAACAATGGATATTTGTATGTTCATATGCATGGAAATATATATATATGAATATACAAGGACTATGTGATTCCTACTCGCTTCGTTGGGCATTAAAAAAGTGTCAAAAGGTAAATCGAATTTAAAAGATAAGTATCCGGTATGTAACCATAAAAAAATCCGCATCGAATGGTTATATTCATATGCCGTTAGGTTCAGTTGTTTTGACATGCTTAAGCCTCAAAAGTATTTTTTCTTAATTGTTTTAGCATTATGTATAGATTATTTCATTATGTATAAATTATTTGATTATGTATAGATTATTTCATTATCTATAAATAATTGAACTATGTAAAAATTATTTCGTTACATATAAATTATTTCATTAGGTGTAGATTATTTCATTATGTGTAGATTATTTCATTATGTATAAATTATTTACTATGTATAAATGATTTCGTTACGTATAAATTATTTCATTATGTATAGATTATTTCATTATGTATAGATTATTTCATTATGTATAGATTATTTCATTATGTATAGATTATTGCATTACGTATAAATTATTTCATTATGTATAGATTATTTCATTATCTATAAATTATTTAACTATGTATAAATTATTTCGTTATATATAAATTATTTCATTAGGTATATATTATTTCAATATGTATAGATTATTTGATTATGTATAAATTATTTCATTATGTATAGATTATTTAACTATGTATAAATGATTTCGTTAAGTATAAATTATTTCATTATCTATAGATTATTTCATTATGTATAAATTATTTCATTATTTATGGCTTACTTCATTATTTATAAATTATTATATTACATATAGATAATAGATATAGATTAATAAACTTTATTATAATGATAGTTACAAACTTGCTTTTTAGAGGAGAGTTTGAGTAAGTTGAGTTTTTAACAACTCCACTATTCAATTATAAAACTCTTCAATGTCTCTAAATCAACATTGTGAATGTTTCAAACTAATATTACGGCAGAAATTGCAAGTCTCGATAGAATAACACATAACAATGGAATAACATATTCAATATGCAGAAAATGTCGTTCACTAGGTTATTGCAGAATGAGAAATGAGGTTTAAATTGTATAACGGTATTTGTCGGTAATATCAAATCAGTACATACCTTTTTCTATTCTATTTCTCAACCTTTTCTGTATTTAGCAGTTTTGGCTAGTTTTTTTTTCTTACCATCGATTAGTCGAAACCTTTATTTATAAATGTGTATTCATCCTACTTCAGATCCTTATTTCTACAATCTACAATATTTGTAATGTACTATAAAATAATATCTATAAAATAATAATGTAAGCGTGAAGGATAGTGATAATGCATTCAATATATCACCATACGACACAGATCACCTCACACATATTTTGTAGGTGGTAGAGCTACGCTGAAGCTATTACTGGTTTCAGCATGAATGGGTCAGCTCGCCCGGGGTAGTACCACCCTCTCACAGAAAACCGACGTGAAGTAACAGTGATTGCGTTTCGTTCGGTCAGTGAGAGTGCCGGAGGCCCACATATTTAAAAGGCTGGCAACGCACTTGCGACTCCCCTGGTGTCGCTAGTGTCTATGGACGGCGGTGATCACTTACCATCAGGTGACCCACCTGTTCGTTTGCCCCCTAAAATATAAAAAAAACACCCACGTGCACACACACGTTTCCGAGGACTCCGATTTCGACATGGACCTCGACGCCGTTCCCATGGTAGCACCTGCGCCTGCGACCATGTCCGCCGATAACGACGGTTTTACAACCGTCAAGCGTCGCGGTAAACGCCCACGCACCGTGAATCCATCCGACAGCGACTCGGCTGCGGGACTTTCCGTTCCAAAGCAGTCCAATGTAGGTGGCGCTCGGGTGCCCCGAGCCTCTCCCGCGCCCTCCCGCGCCCTCTCGGCCCTCTCGGCCCTCTCGGCCCTCTCGGCCCTTTCGGCTTAAGATCCGGCCGCGGAACCCGCGGTCGCGGTTAAGAAGCTACGCCCCCCGCCTCCCGTCACCATCCGTGACAAAGCTCGTTGGGTAGAAATGTTGAAGGACATTATGTCCAAACAGATTTAGTACACGTCCGCCGTCAACACCGTTGCCGGCATTTTTATTAGAGTCTCAACCCCCGATGAGCATCGCCAGCTCACGAAGTACTTCCGGGAGCGAAAACTCCCTTTCTTCACCCACGCTCTCGACGATGAGCGCGTCCTCCGTCTCGTCCTTCGCGGTGTTCCCTCAGAGCTCGCCACCGACGACGTCCTAACCTACCTAGAGAAAGAGGATCTCCCAGTCCGTAGCGTACATCGTATGTACCACCCCCACACGAAGGCCCCTTACAACCTAATTCTGGTCACTCTGGACTGGGATAGGTTTGGGAAGGACATCTTTCAAATTAGCTACGTGTGCGAGCTCTCCTGCATCACAGTCGAGTCCTCCTCGCAGGACTTATGAACCCTCGCAATGTCACAACTATATTACTCACGCTAGTTTTTCATTTACACAGATCATCCCACACACGTGCACACATAGGTACACATAGTGGTGGGCTGTTTTTTTTGCCCTTTTCGGACTGAAATAGATCACACAACTTAGTAGTCAGATGCAAAAATACACATATATACATTCGTGAAACATGCATGGTCACACATGCATTTTTCACAAATTCATATGTGTATGAAATGGATAGTTAGCTTAGCTTAGTCAGATCGGGAGCATTCGGCGATAGTTCAAGCTGAGGCGCACCGAGTGCCCTTGCGCTGATCGCCTAAACAAATCGGGTGAGTGCCTTAAGCGCTCCCCTTAGTAGTCCGGTAGAACTGTAGAGGCATGACGAAGCCAACAGTGTAGGTCAGTTCGAAAAAAAAAGCTAACAAACCATAATCTAAAATCTAAACACATTATCGATCTTCAATTAATATTAACTACATTAATTATAAAATTTAATTCAATTAATCAATGAATTAAATAACTAATTAATTAAATGAGTTAGATAAATCGATAGAAATTAATATCAGACGGTATTAGGGTTGTAGTGATGTGAATCGTTAACGTTCGTGGGACGTGGTCACGATTCACGATCACAGAACTATTTAACTGGTTAGAATTGAAACAGTTTCTGTATTTCAACTTGGACAATAATGAAACAGTTAATCTGTTTCGAAAGCGGCCTCTGTTTAGGACTATTTTAACTTTGACTATATCTGTGTATATGTCATATATATTATAAAGTTATATTAATATATCATAGCGTTTTTGGAGTTTATTGGAGCTTACTCCTTAACAACAGATTTTCATATAAGGTGCCCGGTATGAAAAAGATATGAAGAGTAAAATTTAGTGATCCAATAATTTAGTCCGGTGAAACTGTAGAGACCTTGCCAGGTCAACAGTGTATTCAGTTCGAAAAAAAACAAATAATCCAATGACAGCGTTACGTTTTTTGTGCGCAACTTTCACAAGGTGACGTATAGAGATTAATACAATTATTAAAGTCGGAACTTCATTTAGATATTGTTTCTGATAGAATGCTCTGACTAATTCTTTGAGGTGTCAACATTTCTAAGAAAGACCCTTCATCTTGTAACTATACATCTTGCTTTTGTTATTGTTAATTGTTAAGGACAGTTGTGCCATTGTTCTTGGAATGCAGTCTCTCTAGGAAATTTGATAGACTTTTGGAAACTCCTTATAACGAAAAAAAAATTGTTCCAAATGTAAAATGTAAAAAAAATACTTTACACTATTTATGAAAGAATAACTTTTACATGTTGCAACCCATCCAGGGTATAAGATAAACAAAGAAAAACACATATGCTCAATTAAAAACATCCAAGACAATACCCTCATTCAGCTACATGCAGTACAACTAGGTGATACTACAGCGCTGTTTTAGTAGTCCGATGGATCTGTAGAGGGCAAAAGATCCAACAGGGTATGTCAGTTCGAAAAAAAACACAGCACTGATTTTCAATGGGGCCATAACAGTGTACGAACGTGTGGTCGGTGGCTTAACATAAATATTACATAACTATATAACTTTAAATAACAATATACATCTTTACTTATATTCGAAGTGATTGTTATACTGTTTAAAATCGCCTTCATTACTGAACTTATTATTAAGTATAACTAATTACCTTTATCTGGTTACAACCCTTCAGAGTTTGATTACTGAGATTTATATTTATATTGTTATTGTTGACTACTAAATACCATATTAATAAAAAAAAAGTAACGAGTATATAATAGGAAAATTTAAATTTGCAATACAAATTATTATCGTCACGTTCTATGAAACGGGGTTGAACAATGCGGGCGGCGGCGTACCTATCAGTTCGCCCCCAATGCAACAGAATTCGAAGGGTTAATAAAGCCTTGATATTCGGGTAATATTTCTTTGAATAAATTATGATATGGAAAGGCGACGTCGGGATTTCTTGAATTGAACATTTCTCTATCGGCGCTCTCCGGAATTCGTATTAATTAAATTTATTGATCAAATACAATTACGTTATATTAATTATATAGGTAATTTAATAAAACGTTTAAAATCATGTTTTACATTATTATTCACAAAGGTCTAGCGGTTATAGTACAGTTGTATAGATAAGTTGTAATGTGTGTTTTTATTTACATTGGAAATAAATGAATGATGTATTAATTATGCTTATAATTATTGGAAATACTCAAAGACCATTCGATTTCACTTTTCTCAGAATAAAGGCAGATGTAATAGATACGTTTTGTTATAAATTCTTATAAAAATATCTTTCGAAAGTTATATATAGCTACAAGAAAAAAGAAATTATTTATTGCTTACACGCAAAACAGAGATATTCCCAAATATATACATTTACTATAAAATGTATGTCCTTAACAATACACACATTATACACATACACAAAGAGACCGCAGCGTTTTGGGTATTTTTTAGTTTCAATACAGATTAGTTGTTTGCGATGTTATAGATATCTTTTATATAATTATTATTACAAAAGATAATATTAGTAACAGAATTAAGCAGCCATTTCTTACATTTGTCGATTCGTATTCAGTTATTACAGAATCCAATGAATATAGAAGTAGTGCGCTTTATTCAAAATTTCCTATGGATATACTGGATTGGTACATTTATTTAAACATCGAATTCTTTCACTAGTCGTCACGATTGTACTTGGTCATAAAGAACAGATAACCTACCGTGTTTCCAGTCGTAATTAATTTTTAAATTACAATAAGTGATGACAAGTGATGATATTCGAGATTTAATTATAAGGGTCAGCGTGGACCCAACGTTATAATTACGAGGTATAAGAGTTAAGCGTACCTACGTATTCCCTCTCATCCATAATTTCGACCGCACCTTTATTTAATTTTACTACGTCCAGTGAACGCTTTCGTGAGCTTCGAACAAATGTATTTAATTATGACAATATCAGATATATCTTTATATTGTTTTAATAACTAATTTTTGCTCGCGGCTTCGTTCGCGTTAATATATTCTTGGTCTCGGGAACACTATGTACTTTTTCTTTGATGAATGAATCTATAAAGGCATAGGAAGAAAGGGAAACGGAAAATGTCTCTATGTCTTTTTCGGTAGGTATCCCTATCTACCTACCAAAAGTTCATGATGACCGGTTGAGTATTTGAAGTGTGAAAGTGTAAGACACAAAATCACTTTCGCATTTATAGCATTAATTAAGATTTTAATATCGTATTTACTAATAAATATGTTGTACCGATTAAGCATTATTTTGGAGAGTATAATGCTTTGTTGTCATTGTGCTTGGATTGTGAATTGGAACTCACTATGCGGATGCTATCGACGTTTCTTGAACATTAACAAGAGGCCGTAACTTTGTACGAATAATGTGAGACGCTCCTGAAAAGTATAAAAAACAACACGTAATTTTTAATGGCTAAACAAATTTGCGGCTTAGTTGCGGAGTATTTACCAGTAAAATATAATTGAAAAAATATCACTAACGGTCGAGGTATGATCGAATAGTCGCAGCAAATAGTAATGCTACTATTGCATGTATCACTACGAAGTCGTTTTCTATGGTTACATTATTGTAACCATACGGTTTATACGTAGGTGTGGGATGATACTATGGGATTGCGTGATAATAAATGCAGCACGATAATTGGGCCAGCGGTTTTTACGTATATCAAAGGAGTTTAGCAGACGCTAATTTCGAGTTATTAGAGTGACGCAGGTGTGACAATTTTTAACCTGTGCCTTTATCGGAATAATTTTTGACGTTAATTTTAACGCCAAAAGATTCTTTAAGCAGGTATGGGAGTAATATAAGATTAAACGAGGTAGTTACCCATAGAATTTTAATCGATTAGCCCGAGTAGAACCGAATGGTATTCAATTTGCAAGGTGATTCTCACTGTGTAGCGATAAAACCGAGCTCTAGTTCCCCATATCAGCATGTTTCGTTGTTGAATAATAAAGGAATTCGGCCGCTTTCATCCATTACGACGGTGTATTTCGACTTTAGCTAGCCTATTTAAACCAAACGTAAACTACTTTTGAAATATTTATTAGATTCGGATCAGTAATATATTCACATTACCTAATTACAAAAGTAGTATAAAATGTACCTGCGTGCTAGTAGGTCTTATTCTAAGTCTGTCTGGTTAGCTACCACTCTCAAGTTAAGAATGTGCCGCCAAGCACCTGTTGATCTGTTCCGGTAGCAGCACTTGAGAGCCAGTCCCTTCTAGGTTTAATATGTTTGTTATCTTAGACTAAAACGTAATTTAATATCAAATGAGATTGTGGTCAAACGTTAAAACCTGCAAAGTATTAAAAAGAAACAGTTTCTTCAGTTCATAAAGATAAAGAGACAATAAATTTAGTTCGACCTGGTGACAATCGTATCCATGTATAAAAGAGGCATTAAATTTAGTTGGCCCCGATTACAAACATACCCATGTATTTCTCATTTTTAATTACATTCTTATATAACTTAAACTTTTCAACTACTTTACCATAGTACGCTATTAGGGAAGTTAACTATAATATTCTCTCCTAACTAGCATATCGATGAAACTCAGAAATTACACATGGGAAGCTGTCCTTCCTTCTAGGGTTACGTTGGTATCGTGTATGACCACGTTATTGTTACTATAGAGCAGGTGAAACTAATGCATTATTATAAGATTAAAAAGTTAAAACTACCATGTAGGTAGCTATTGTAATTTATGAGATTATAAAAACACTTATTTGTTTCTTTTTTGGGTTTAACGTTACATAAGAAATGTGGATAAAATAAAGAATATGAAAAATTCGGATTATAATGTAATTTCACAAAGACAAAATAATAATAACAAAAACATAAAAGATACTGATTAAAAAACTTTGAAACTATACGCAATAATTATTCGACGACTGTGTAAATAATCTCATCGTCAATTTCATCTCATCTTCTTTCATGGTTCATTGGTTGTACTGAAGCACTAACAATTAAATTACAAATATAGTATAACCTCAGTATAATAAAAAATTACAAATATAAATGTTTCTACGTTTTTTATGGCCTGCTCTTAATATTATATATGTATAGTCTAGTTTTATAAAAGGTTAATATAATATCAAATCTAATTTAAATATTAGATACATCAAAATGCAAATAAGTCCAATGTTTTAAAGAAAAACGATAAATAAATTTTAATATTATAATGAATTCTGCCACCATTATCTAATTGTGAATAAATAAATATCAAAAAGTGTTTGTACAATATCGAGGGAGCCAAAATAAATTAATCGTTGTGCACTCAATATGTCAGTTTTAATTTCACGAACGTGCTCAAGTCGACACTTCTATAGACCATTACTACACAAATATGCAGGATAATGTCAAGTTAGTTTTCACTATCATACAGTCCATACTAAAATAATTATTTATAAAACTATAACAAGTTGTTTTTTAGAATTAAGAGAGATAATAAAGATAAAAGCAATTGTACATGAATGTACAAAGGCGTTTGTTATAATTTCGTTTTTATTATATGAAAACTAAATTACTACAAGTGATAGAAAAATTATCTTTTATAATCATCCCATCACATTTGTTTTAAAATAGTGCAAAATTGAGGTAAAAAAATTAACAAAAAAACGACGCTAAAAAAATCGAAACTTTCTTTTCTTAGTTATAGTCCGCGTCAAATTGTTGACCTGTCTGAATATAGATTTAAGTTCAGTCTTGCTCATAATACAGTCAGGAGGTTAATACAAAACAGAGTCAAAATATTATTATAGAAATTTAAATTTGGCATTTATTCATCCTTAAATTGTCTCGATTTTATACAATAATAGGTTTTAATTAATTATGATTGCAGTAGATATTTGTCTATTATATTAAATAAAAGGGATGTGGCGGTATAACCACCACGTTGCTAATTTCAGAAAAGTTTATATGTGACATGCAGATATGATTCCGATTGAGTAGTCTTGTATACGTTTTACAGCTAATTTACGAAAACTTGTTTATTCTTATGGATCGGGCATTTACACACAGACGAGATATAATACATATAGACTATTTGCAAAATTATAGAGATAAAAATTATCAAGCAATAAACATTATAAATATACTGTATTAATCCAAAAATGTAGTTAAAACTAGAAATGAACAATTGTAACTGAATAATAAAATAATAGACAACGTTAGAATAATAAGAATTCGTAACATTATGCATTTATCAGTTATAATTAGCTTGAGATAATATCTGATCACCATCGTGTCGATGAGTTTTTGGTGATCGCGTATTTTAATTGAATGACCCGCCTTTTACAGTATTTGTTTCTCTTTATCGATTATATTCAGTATCATATACTGTGTAGGTATGATGTATGTCGCTATAATAGTGTTATTGTAGGTGAAAGACTTTCGTAGTAAATCAATAATTCGTAATAAATATTCAACTGCAATGGCGCAACGGCTTACATAGAAATATTATTTTTTGAAGTAGGTGGGAACTCAAATAATAACAAATAACAAAAAGTAAGAATAAAGAGAAAAAATAATAAATATCAACAAGAAAATAGCAAGAATAAAAATATTAACAACAACGAAACTATTCTGAATGCGACTGTACTGCAATTAGCACTCACACTAAAAAACGTGTCGAAATCGGTGTAATAGGGGGTGAGGAACACACGCGGGCGAGCTTACTCTACGGATCTACCTCATAGTGGTAAAAGAGCTTGGCGTGGACTTATACATGCACTCTTTTGCATTTATAGGCGTCAATAATAATGAAATAATATGTAGTCAATATATCACTCTTATAATTAAGCCAAATCTATCGACACCTCATATACTAACAAGAATCAAATTGTTTATGCTACAGAAGAGCCAATAAGTAGACATACAAACTATTCGCTAAATATTACCCATTTACGCATTCGCTTAAAAAGGACTAGAATAAGTCCTCAAAAACCAAAATTCTTATCCTTACTTGCCAGCGTAAACTATATCTAAATTTAAATGCAAGTAAATCTATTAAACGATGTTCCAAATGGGATTTCTCTTTAGTGATTTTGTTTATTTATTTGTTTTTATTGATTGTCTATTATAACAACAGTTATTTGTGCGAATGTGCATGCGCGTTGTTTGTTTGTTACGCTTTCACGTCTTAACTGCTCAACAGATTACCATGAAATATTGCATGCACTTTTCAGGGGTCCAGACAAGGATATAGAATGCCTTTTATCCAGAAAAATGTATTGTCCTCGAGGTATCGACCAAATCTACGTTAATGCGAGCGATGCCGCATGCAATAAAGCTATTATATTTTGTTGTAAATCCCATAAATGATTTTTACTGAACATGGCTTTTTCCCCTAAATTACTTTAAAAATTTTATTATGAGTGTACCACGAACATCAACTGACCTTTTGTTTTAGCCCGATTCAGCATAAATCGAAGCCTTTATTTCTATGATTTTGATAACATGTTATGACAAAACGATAGTTTCTATATTAGTAGATTATGTTATTTATCAATGAACTACTAGAGTAGTTTACTATTATAAAGCTTATACAACTTTTTACTCGTTGAATTAATGGAAACTAAAATAACTCACTTTTTCAAACAAGTCGTTTGTAAACCTATATGTACTTACGTAGTATTTATTGGACTCGAAAGTTTTCAAGCGCAATAAATCACAACTGACGCAACTTTAATTAAGATAAAACAGAGAGAAGAACGTGTTTTAGTTCCATTTACGGCTTTAGTGATCTACTCGTTAATTGGAATATACGATTTTTAATCAAAAATACTCAAGCCAAGTATATATATATATATATACATACATAAAAGAATAACTGACTAATAACATGTCAATGCACAGACCGAACTACTGTCACTAGGGCCAGTGAAAATTTAAATGTGGGCTCCTCTTACACTGTAGATGTGTAGTAAGGAAAGATTTTGGGAATTCAACTCCTAAAGTGGTGGTGAAGAAGAGGATTAAAGTTTGTATGAAAATCCATCATTGATCCGCTGTTAGACAACAATAATTACTTTATAGAATACGAGTGCCAAGCCGCGGGATATTGCTAGTTATATGTATATATAATTATAACTACTATATAGATACTATATAGACAGATATATCTTTCTTTTTTGTAATCGTTCATTGTATCAAACTTAGATTTATTCGACAACGAATACTCCGAAAGATACCAACTTTATTCATACAAGTCAGTATACACCGATTTACGTGGTACAAAATCCTGGTGCCGCGCAGAGGAATTATGTCATAACAGTCGCCAACGTTGAACAAAAACCATGGTACTATAAAATAACCCCAAGGGGTTGAAGAAGGCGCGCGCGGCCGTTCGTATAAATTAAGTCAAATCATACATCACAACATGACAAACAGTGCTGTGCCGACCCTACTTAGGTGGGATAAGGAGTCACTTGTAAATGCTCAAAATACATATATGTAATTATAACTACTAATTAACTGTTGTTGTTTAATTATGAAACTTTATTATTGTTTCTGTTTCGAATCCTATAATTGAATTGTTCTACAAAACGAAAACAATCTACTAATGAAAATTGGGCCTGTATAAGGGATTACCGCTGGGGCATGCCCACCTCTCGTCATAAGAGAAGGGGCGCGTCCATGACTGAATGTTGATACTAAAAACAATAATAATTTATCATAATATATGCCTACCATATTCATAATCTCTTCATTATAATTTGAAGAATGAAGCGAATCAAATTACTACACATTCAATTCACATCAAATTACACATTTTCGTTAAATTAATTTTACAAGTAGATTTCCCATTCTACAGTACGTAGTAATTATTATTGAACCTAAAACACCGGCAATTGTTTAAAGAATCACTTAAAACAGTTTCATATAATAAATCAAGAATAATCTTACACGTATAAATAAAATTGAAGTATTATTGTTTTAGGTTAATTTCTGATACGGTCCGCCAATTTCGATATGTCTTTCACTTTCGCATAGAGGAATTTGAAGAGAAGATGGCTTAGTTGATAAGGTGTTCGGACAACGCGTCGACAAATATGTGTTCGAATCCATGCAACTGAGCCGAATCTCACGGTGAAGGAAAACATCGTGATGAAACCATAGCATGGTCGTAGGGCTTTTTCTAAGACCCTTCTAGCTACCACCCTTAACTTTAAAATCTATCGCTTAGCACTTGTTAGTGCGTTCCGGCAGCTGTACTTGAGAGCCTGTCTCTCTCTAGGTTTAGGGTATTTACCATCTTAGACTACACCGTCATTTAACACCAGATGATATTGTGGTCAAACGGTTAAATCTTTAAAGTATATAAAAGATATCACCGCGTTTTATCTAAGCTAAATATGCTTACACTGTTCCCTAAGAGGTAAACAGTATGTTAAATCAGTAGAAGTGTCGTAAGGTTTGGGTAGTAATGTTAAAAATTACATTTCAAAGAGTAAAAGACAATCCACAATAAATATAGATCAATAATTGTGCGGTTTATGAGACCACGATGCAGGTGAAACTTTTTATCGGATCGAAGGCATTTAAGCGAAAATTTTCGGTAATTTATTCTACTTAGGGTATTAAAATCGCGTTTTTAATCCGAACTCAATAATTGGAAAAGGGGAATAATAATGGGAAATCAATGGTAGACAAGATATCCAACTATAAAATTTCATTTTAATCTGCGTATTAGAGTACGGAATACATAATAAACATATTCATTCAGATGATATATGCATTTAGAAAATTGACCACAATATTTGACATGAATTGAGACATGGGCGCCGCCATATTGGCCTTGGTTGCTCTGCTGAACGCTTTTCACTTTACCCCTACTCCGCCGCCGGCTGTAATGCGACATGCAATATATGGACGAAAAAATTTGAGTGATTGGAGAGAGTCCCGATTGAGCCGTGGTAGAGTGCACACGTGCTTTACCATAGCTCTTTGGATATTTTTTGCGATCATCGTGCGAGCGAGATAGCAGTGAGTCTGTTTCTTATACTAACTGTGCTTTTTGCAGAGCCCGCTTGCCGTGCAGCGCTGTTGTCGGCGTCATCTGTAGTTAGTTGTGCTGTAGATAGACACGTCTACAGAAAGTCAATCAATCGGCCGAGGTTTCGGTCGATACGTTCTTTTCAGAACGCACACTCAGTGAGCGTCACCTGGCACACTGAGTGTTGTACACTTCGGTGTTTAAACCGTACCTTTCGGTACGCGACGGGACTGCGAAAAAACTTCGTTGCAGAGCGTCTGAAGAGAGAAGAGAAGAGAGAAGTGGCAGGGACCTCCCCCTAGGCCTTGTAGGTTCTTCTGTGCGGCATTGCACATCGCCCACAGCTCTCTTGGTCCGGACTCGGGATAGTCCCGTAGTTTTCCGTTGGCGCGCCCCCCTGCCCTTCCGGCAGGGAGGTTGTTCGTGGCCCCCCCGCCCCCGCGGTAAGAATCCACTATGGATTCAAGTACGTTGGATAGCTTTTTAGAGCATCTTTTTGCCGAACACCCGGCAGTCCGGCAGACCGTTGCCACATTGTTAGAAAGGGTTAGTGCGCCAGCCGCGGCCCGCGTGCCTACCGCGAACTCTTTCGCCGTATTAGATTCTCCGCGTTCGCCGGACAACGTCCTAGACCGGATCAGCCTGGTCGCACCGATCCCCAGCTCCAGCTCGGACGCTGGCTCCAATATGGAGCTGGATAGCTTAACCGCGCCCCCAAACGACGGCTTCACCGTCGTTAATAGGAAACGCGCCCGCACGCCGCCGATCCCCGCCGCGTCGCGCGCGTCAGATTCAGAGTCGGGTTCCGGACACCCGGCTCTGAAAACTATTAAAGTAGATGGCGCCCGGGTGCCCGCGAAAAAGACAGCCAGTCGATCGCCTCGCTCGGGCAACGTAAGCCCCGCCCCCTCACCAGCCAAAGCTACGGGTTCCGTAGCTGCGGCTAAGAAGCCCCGCACCCCTCCTCCGGTCGTGATCCAGGATAAGTCCTCCTGGCTCGCGATCTCCACCAAGATGAATGAGTCCTCGATTCATTATACCTCAGCCCTAAACATCTCGCAAGGGATTCAGGTGAAGGTTCCCACCTCCACTGACCATCGCCTGCTGACCTCTCTTCTCCGAGAGAGGAAGCTGGCATACTACACCCACGCGCTCGAAGAGGAGCGCCTCCTTCGCGCCGTTATCAGGCGCGTCCCGGTGGAGCTATCCACCGAGGACATATCCTGCTCCCTTAAGGAGCAAAACTTCCCAGTGCGAGAGGTACATAGGATGTACCACCCCCGCACCAAAGCCCCATATCCTATGGCCCTGGTCATCCTTGACCGCTCCCTGGAAGGGAAGGCCATCTTCACTCTGACCTCCATCTGTGGCCTCACCGGCATCTCCGTGGAGCCGCCACGAAAGTCCCAAGCCCCGTCGCAGTGCCATAACTGCCAGAGTTATGGCCACTCCGCCCGCGGATGTCATCTGCGCCCCAGGTGCGTCAAGTGCCTGGGTGACCACTCCACGAAGGAGTGCGCACGCACTCCCGAGACCCCCGAGCCTCCTAGCTGCGTTCTGTGCGGCAATGCGGGTCACCCTGCGAGCTATCGCGGGTGTCCCCGTGCACCGCGCACGCAACGCCCACGCCAAGGAAGACAAGCCCGTAGGCCTCCGGCTGTCTCCGCCCGTCCTCCGCCTCCACCTCTCATGTCCGTGGAGACCTTCCCGGGCCTGCCGGGCACCTCTCGTGCCCCGGCAGCGCCGGTCCAGGCGTCGAGCGTGGCACCTTCTGTGCCGCGCGCCCCCCAGTCCTGGCGGGCCCCTGTGGCCCCCTGGGCTCCCAGGCCTCCTCAACCTCAGGCTTCCAAGCCTCAGGTGCAGGCTCGGCCTGTCGCTCCGAAAGCGTTGCCCGCCCAACCTGCCCAACCATCTCATTTCTTCTCCTCCACTCGGTCGGGCATCGACTGGCTGTCTCAGGTGCTCGCTGAGCACAGCATCGAAGATATCATCGCGTTCAACACGATAGTGAACGGGAATAGTGATATAGGTCTTCTCAACGCGGTCTCTGCCTTCCCAGGCATTGCCGCGACTATTCAGCGCCTCGCTCGCGAACCAGTAGGGACTAATAATAAATAAAATTCACTCCGCCGAGTAAAATTAAACCACGCGCTCTTTGTCTCTCGTTTTTCAACGCGAGAAGTCTCCGCACGCAACGCGATTTAGTAGCCGACTACTTACGCGATAGGCAGATAGATATATTATTAGTTCAGGAAACGCTCTTAAAGCCGAATATGAATAATCCGCGAATCGCGAACTATAACTTAGTTAGAAACGACCGTGTCGCCCGCGGGGGTGGCACTCTAATTTATTATAGGCGTTGTTTATATTGCATGCCGATAGACCCGCCCGTTCTCACAAATATGGAAGTGTCAGTGTGCAGGTTAGGAATGACCGGTCACCCCGATATAACGTTAGTTTCCGCATACTTAAAGCCGAGTTTAGAGCTTCTCAGGTCCGACCTGGAGGCTTTGTTCGCGTTAAGTAACACTGTCATCATAGCCGGGGACCTCAACAGTGGGAGCGTCATTTGGAATAGTTCGAGTACGTCCCGCAACGGGGCGACACTCGACAAACTAAGTGGCGATCTCGCTTTTGACGTCATAGCCCCGCCGGAACCCACTCACTATCAGGATCACTGTCGACCGACAGTGTTAGATGTAGCTCTTTTGAAAAATGTCCAGCTTCCGGTGCGACTCATACAAGTCGTACATGAACTGGACTCAGATCACCGCCCCGTTATCTTGCAGCTAGGATCGGACTTCGATATAGATTTTCAGCCCGTGCGCGCAGCTGATTACGTGAAACTATGTAGTTATTTAAAAGACAATCCGTCCTCGGAGAGTCTGAATAGAATTCCGGACGTGTTGGTGTCTAAAGCCGACGCGGATCTGGCCATCGATTCCCTGGTCGAACACCTTCAGACCGCCGTCAGGGTGACCTCGAGAGAGGTCAAAGCGGTGAACGATCGCCGCTTCATACTCCCTGACGACGTGAGGGCGTTGATCACGGAAAAGAACGCCGCGACTCGAGCCTGCGACACTTACCCGTCTGTAGATAATCGCGATCGTTTACGTACTTTACGGAAGTTAGTTAGGTCTCGTATTCAAGAAATCCGAGGCGCCAGGTGGGACAGACTCCTGGAGGATATCCAGCCGTCCCATGTGGCGTTTTGGACGTTCACGCGTAAGTTCAAATCAGAGCAGAGCGCATCGATGCCCCCGTTAGACAGAGGTCATGGGTTGCCTCCCGCGTTTGATAGTACAGACAAGGCGGAGTGTCTCGCCGCGAGTTTAGAGGAGCAATGTTCTCCAAACACTGTTAACACTGACCCTGTCCATATCGAATCGATAAAATCCGCGGTAGATAGCTTTCTCGCGTCTCCTCGCGCGGATACCCTAACCCCGGTTACTTTTGACGAAGTGACGGCCGCTATCAAGCGTCTGAAGCTTAGGAAGTCCCCAGGTCCCGATGGAATCAGGAACGAGGTACTGAAGCTCCTTCCTGACTTCATCATAGCTCTTTTGGTATGCATCTTCAATGCTGCCATGTCCCAGGGTCACTTTCCAGCCGTCTGGAAAAAGGCCATAGTGATAGGCATTCACAAGCCCGGCAAAAAAGCTACGCTTCCCGCTAGCTATCGCCCTATCAGTTTATTGGATACACTAGGCAAGTTATACGAGCGGCTCCTTCTGAACCGCCTACAGACCACGATAACAAGGTTGAATCTGCTGCCGCCTGAGCAGTTCGGTTTCCGTGCACAACACTCGTGCACGAACCAAGTACACCGCCTCACGGAGTACATATTCTCGAAATTTAATGCAGACCCCCAGCCCCAGGTCAGTCCGGCCAAGCCTAAACCGAAACGTACAATAGCGGTCTTCTTTGACGTCGCCAAGGCCTTCGACAAGGTCTGGCACGACGGGCTAGTCTACAAACTGTTCAAGTCTAGTATTCCGGATAGTTTAGTTCACATCATCCGCGAATTTCTCACAGATAGGACCTTCCGCTATAGAGTGGATGGTGAGTTATCCCAGCCCCACCCGATACGTTCAGGAGTGCCCCAGGGGTCCATCCTCGCGCCCTCCCTCTTCAACCTGTTCATCAGTGACCTACCTCGGTCCCCGGGGTTCGAGGTAGGTTGTTACGCTGATGATACAGTAATCTACGCTTCCGATTGGCGGCCGTCGCATTTAGCTATCCGTATGAATAGGGCCATCGAGGAACTCGGCGAATGGTTTCTTCGATGGCGTATAGAGGTCAATCCCGAGAAAAGCGCTGCGATCTTTTTCGATCCGGTTCAGCGTCCGCGTCCGAGCAACATAGAATCCCTTAAATTGTATGACACCGAGATTCCTTGGGCCCTTACGGTCAAATATCTCGGTGTCACGTTAGATAGACGCCTCACGTTTAAGCAGCATGCAGTGAGAGTACGAAACAAAGCCGCTATGGTTTTGGGTCGTCTGCATCCGTTATTATGTGCTAAGAGCAAAATGTCCGTCAGACATAAGCTCACACTCTACAAAATGTGTATTCGTCCGATTTTGACATATAGCTGTCCCGTTTTCGCGCATATGTCAAAAGTGAACTTTAAGATTTTACAAAAAATACAGAACCGTTTTCTACGAAAGGCGATCGGTGCCCCGTGGTACATCCGGAGAGTCGACCTCCATAGGGACCTGGAGATGCCGTCTATCTGGGAGTACGTTAAAACTCTCACAACCAGCTATTTCGATAGAGCCATGAATCATCCCAATCCGTTAGTGGTATCCGCCGCGACTTACGATACACTGCCAGGCGCGCCGCGTTATAAAAGACGTCCGCGTTACATTTTTACTGACCCTCCCGATGATATTACGTTAGGTAACTTAGATTACCCTCTCGTCACTCGTAGAACAGCGTGTGCGCGCCCACGCCCGCGTAATCACAGATCACGCCGCCGCGGTTTGGCTGTGAATTTTGCCCCAGCACACAGTCCTAGGCCTCCCTCGGCAACTGCTCTAGCCGAGGTCCGATCCTCCGGTATGGAGCCCTCGAGCAGCTTGCATGCGCGAACAGAGTAACACCGATTTAATCAAACACTCGTCTACAACATAACACCGATCACCCCACACACGTGCACACACACTCACTTGTAGGTACACATAGTGGTGGGCTATTTTTGTTTGTTTTTTTGCCCTTTCGAACTGAAATAGTTTAGAACTCAGATAGACAGATACAAAATACGTGTACGGGATCGTGAAACATACATGCTTGGTAACCATGTATATTTCACGAACCCATACAGGTATGATACGGATAGGCTTAGCTTAGTTTAGCTTAGCTAGTTAGATTCGGGTTTTCGACGACAGCCCAAGCCGAGGCGTGCCGTGCGCCCTTGTGCTAGTCGTCTATATAAAATCGGGTGAGTGCCTTAAGCGCTCCCCTTAGTAGTCCGGTGAAACTGTGAAAGCCTAAGAAGCTGGCAGTGTAGGTCAGTTCGAAAAAAAAAAAAAAAAAGAGTGATTGGATAAAAAGTTTCACGCAATTCCAATAAAAAAAACTAAATCATTTTAATTGGAATGAAGTTACAGCCACCACCTACTCATCAATAAAGTTCTACGACACACTTCTTAATACGGTCCGAGCCTTTAGACGCATTAGATAGAGTTCTTAATGTTATCACTTCCACGTGATTTGATACGGTTAATACTAGTCAGTTGAGATTATGAAGTTGTTTTCGTACAATTTTTCTTATACGTCAAACAGGGATGAAACCAGAAATTATTTTGAAATTGAGAAATCGTTGTGTGAAATATTTATTTACTAGATAGCGTTAGATACGCTTGTTTACCCTTTGAATATGTACGCAAAGAGTTACTATATATATAATTACAGTTATTAAACATAAATAAGCAGGTTTAATGCATTGAAGGCTCTGTTATTGAAACTTACAAAATACCCGATTTTTTATGGTATACGGTAATAAACAGGTATAAAGTCCTACTGTTGTTAAATATTTTAAGCTATATATAACTGACTTCAATAGGACAGCATTTCTAAGGTAAATATGATACAGGTCCTGAGGGCGAGATTGGAATAACTAGTATGCCAGTATATGTTGTAAACTTATATCCCCGGACTGAGACACAGCGGCGTGTGTACTGTTGCTTTAAAGTAGAAATAAATGTTAGCAGGGGCGTTCTTACCGATGAATTTTACTCAGACTTCATTTTTCTTTAAAATGCATCTATGGACCATGATCGTAGTGAAAACATAAGACGATAATAGAATGTTAATTCTCTTATGACTAGTTTACACATTTTGCACTAAAATGAAAGTGCTATCACCTAAAATGAAGAGATCCGATAGTTGCATAAGCCATTGGTCATCTATCGAGATGTGTGATACACATCTCAATCTCATTTAACACCGTGTGGTGACTAAACGATAATCTATATAATTTAATATACAAAGGTACGTATAAAAGTGCATTGAGGCGTGCTATCGATGTGATCGTACGATCGATGGAACATGACAACGAGTGAACATTATGAGCAAGTTAATAAGGCCACACGTCATATTCTCGTTAATTCCGTTGGCTAATGCGAGATGATATTACGGTGTTGATGTCAATTTGATATTAATTTTATGTGTTTTTTATGGCTCGGTACCAAATAATAATAATAACGTCAGTCTATAAGCCCTACTGCTGGGCTAAGATTTTTTCTTGAGATAACCTATGTATATATTTACCATGTTAGACCATGATGATCTCAAAACTGAAAAACTTACAATTATATATTTTCTCAAATACTGTGGTACTACAAGAATATTTCTCAGGTTCAGGTTTCTTCACGATGTTCTCCTTCAATATTTCCTTCTCCTTCAAATTTAAATTAGTATATGTAAGCGAATTCCCATAAAAATTCTTTGTACATGCCGAGATTCGAACCTGCGGAAATCGAATCTATATTCCACCGATCAAACTACTTGATCATCATGAAATTGACGATAAAGGTGACCGTGTTAATACATCGTTGACCGGTGACGACTTAGCTCGCCTTTTCATGTCAAACGTTGTTAACTGACCTCGAATAACTCTGCACTGACATTATCTATTTCATTTTAATAAATCCAGGACGATGTAGAATATTGGAAAAGCTTAGTGCATCCTGTTTAGTTTTATCCGCTTTACAATAAAGGAAAAAAAATGTGACATTTACTGTAATTGAAAAACTTCTAATATTACAAACGCAGATATATTTATTTCAATGTTCACTTCAAACGAATAAAGAATCTGAATTCGAAAGCGCATTTATTTTTGGGGGTCAATAGTCCCGGTACGAACCTCTTAAATTGGTTACGTAATATTCAAAATTTAAGCAGTTAAAGATAAGAGGAACCGTAAATTGAAGCCGAAGATCACTTTAGTAAAATCTGATTTTTCGAAATATAGCATTTAAAGGTCAATCACGTTCTTTGAACTGTAATTTTGAAGATAGGAGATATCGGAGACGAAGGTAGTTAATTTAAATGACCAACGGTTTGGGTGAGATTTGATAGTACATACATTTTCATTATTTTCAATGGAGATTTACTTTTCTTTGGCCGAGATTAGGTTATTTATTACGATGTTTTTGGTTCGAATCTTTACAAATGAACCACAGGTCATGGTGAAGGAAAATATTATGATAAAAACCGTGGTATGGTGTTATAGCTTTTTCTAAGCCCTCCGTAAAGCTACTACAAGTTGAAAATTCCTTGCCAAGCACCTATGATAGATTTGTTTGTGCGGTTGCACTGAGAAACGAGTTCCCGTCAAGGTTTAACGTATTAATCATATAAGACCACATCGTATTTAAAATCCGATGAGATTGAGATCAGACGTTAGCAAAATTTTCCTTTTTTACCAACTCCGTTGTACTTTGTTCTCATAAAATGGTATTGTGGTTTCATGGAAACTAACTTTATCACTTCTCATCATCTGTCCAATATTTTTAACTGTAATTTTATCATTAATATTTAGCCCCTACAACTCTTTTACGTATTGTTAATTACCGCTGTTGAATTTTATGATTATTATATAGGTCCTATTGAAAAGTGTAAGACATATAGTTTACATAATACTCTAAAAACTTTATCTAGTTTTACACCTTGTATGCGAACTCAACGCAAAATAATGGGGCTCTACAAATAGATATTCACAAACATTATCGAACCGTTCGAATAATGACATCAGTTTTCTAGAAGCTTTCCATCCTTCTTTATTAGAAAGCATATAAAACGAGCCGCGGTGCGACTGAAAATTATATTATGTATACGTTAGCCTCGCATAGATAGTTTAGTTTCAATTCGCATTGTTGTATTCAAGACAATAACAACCCAAGCCAAGGTTCGGCAACTTTGGCGCCCTTAAGTTTGTTGACATTCAGCTGAGTGTCCTAAACACTCAATCAAAATCTCTGTGAAGACCCGTCAGACCAACAGCTCTTAGTTAGCTCGAAAAAATGAGAAGAGCTCTATTCTAGGCATCGGAGCGAACGCGAAGAGAATTAATTACAAAATATGAATGAGAATGTATAGTAATTATGTGATAGTGATGACTACTTCACTTTTGTCTGTATTCTCGCAAGAATGGGAGTTTACTGAATAGTAATAGTATCAAAAAGATTCTCGTCATAATCGGTCTAGCTATGTTAGGATTAAGCCGGGATAAGAAATAGAATTTAAGTTCTATTTATATGCATAGACACTATATATACTAAAACAGGTCATTTGTACTATCTGGTTTTATTATAAATACGTAAAATATACAGTATTTACAATCGTACTACATTTATATATTCCACATAATCTCTCGGCTTATTCAAGCTGAGCTTATGGGCTTGCTGCACGTCGCTGAATAACAAGCGAGATATTGGCGTTGCCCCTATATGTATTATTGGAGTATTTCCAACGAAGCAGGATTGTGTTCCACGACAGTACTTACTAATGCAAATACGATAAGCTGTTATTTTATTCGAATCAAGTAGTTGCGACAATCATTTTTTGTTCTTAAGGGCTTGTATGGGTACGCCAAATTGAAGACTGTTTGATTATCAAGTGGAATGGTCAGATGGCCAATATAAATTCCTAATATATAAACCGACATACAGGGAGAAAGTAACCTCTCGTTTGAGATAAAATAATTACACCTCGGTAATTGAAATTTAAGCAACGTAAACATTCATAAGCCTCAGGGCCCTTGTGAAATCATTTGTTGTCGAATCGTACACGTGTCTGTGCACTTTGTTGGTGCTTAGTAGAAATAACAGCTGATAGAAATAAGTCGATTCCTTTTCATGTATATTCCATATATAAATGTAAATAAATAATAATATAAATGTTATAAAACAAAATATATTTCTAAATCGTATAAATGCTTATGACACCACATACCAACGTGGATTTGTAATGTACAAGAATGCAATGTCCTAACATTGCACACATGTGATGCCGGGTCGGGTAAATAGTAATAATATCATTAATGACCATTGATAGTACCAGATACGTCAACAAATTGCCAGAAATCACCATCATTAAAATTAAAGGACGCATTTTTACTCACTGTTTAGGTCTGCTATAGATAATTGCATAAAGACGAACGTAGCGCCTATTATGCATTTTGCATTTCATTATCAGGGTGGCAATTGAAATTTAAAATTGAAATGTTATAAGACATCTATGTAAAATATTCACTGAGCGAGTAAGATAGTAGGTAGATCTTCAAAAATATTGCTAGATTGAGGTTCAGTTGCTCTGTTGCCTTATTTGATTACATGTTAGCGTTGTAGAAGGGTGATTTGTCTCGTTATTATTGTTAGTACAGTCTTGGGATGCCGAGGTGTACAGCTTGTCTTTTCATAAACACATACACCATTATTGTCCGATTAGATGGCGACCACAATATACAAGGTGTAAGAGCCGTCACTCCGACATACATAACATGTCTCATTCCACGCACCCTAAAATCTACTTTCACAAAACGTAATCCAATTCAGACAGTATGTTTAATTATAATCTAAACCGGTAGATACTTCACAACTAGACAAAGGGCTCTTCTCTAGGGAATCACACACTTAAACTCTGTACGTCAGCCCACAATGTATCAGCGATTTCAAATGTACTTACTTCACATATTATGTATTTATTATGTAATATTTTCAAATAACTAGTTATATATAACCTTTATCTATTTATTTATCAATGAACTGAAAACCTTTACCCAGAAACAGTATGTAATAAAGAACAGGAAATAATTGTTTAGTCTTGTGTATAAAACGGGCGAGTTCACGGAAAACATCAGTAACCAAGTAGCGATAAAACGCTACCGGTGTGCCAGTAAAATGGTTCTTAAACTTAAGCAGTCCTAATTACAGATTCTGTGTAAACTGCCCTGAGGACATCTGGCACAGTTGACACTAGATCTCCAATGTTAAGTTATTAACAACCTTCGTTGGACACACAGCCGTCAAAAACGGGTAACTGAAATAAAACGAACGAAGAAGCTACTGAAATTGGTTAAACTAGTAATAGTCCATTGAAATGTTACATTTTTTAGGCTTTACCTTGCGATTTTTAGAGGACGCAATTTTATTTTTTTGATGTGTAGGGGGGGTCAGTGTAAAGCTAAAACCAAGTTTGTGGGGTCGCCACCCTTGTCCCACGGCCGCCATCTTGAAATTAGGGGTTGAAATGGTTATTACGATTTATCTCTTAAACTATTTATCTGATAAAAAAAAATTGTCAACATCATTTGTTGCAAATTTAATTCTCTACAACTTTGGTCCGGTATCTTTTTATCGTAAAATTATAAATAAAAAAGTTATAAGCGAAAATGTTCCGAAATTCGAGAAAAAATTTATATTTTTCGATATAACTTTTTTTATCATTTTACGAAAAAATGATATATGAGCATTTTTGTAGATCGTTTTTTAAGGAATAACTTTTATAAGCAACATTTTTTAATTAAGTCAATAGCTAAGGTTTTACAGCGCTCCGAAGTGAGTATTATTTTTCAGTACTTACACTTAACTTACTCTTAACTATACATATATTATACGTGTGTACTAATAATGTGTCATCAGTTATTTTATTTCATTTTTTATTTTGTTATTATAATTTTTTTAATTATTAATTTTGCAATATTATGAATAATTAATTATTGACTCTTTTCCACTCCATTACAGAATTTTACAATTATTGATTTTTAAAATAATTTTAAAACTTGCTGTTTCTTCATGCTTTTTCAGGATGTGACACAACTTCAGCTCCTTACAATATCGGTAAAATGGAATTTGTGAAAACCCTGGAAAAACATATAGAGTTTGCAAGTGGAACGGCTTTGTTTCTCAACAAGAAAGTTGACCCGGCTTTGCTCACTGTAATTGGTGAACGTTTTTTTATCCCTTTATACGGTGGCAATAAAGATGATAATTCTCTTGACAGCCTAAGATACAAACAATTCGCCAAGGCAATGGCAAAAAGTAGATTTAACTTATCTTCCTCCAACACAAGAAACAGCTCGCTTTCATACTTTCCGAGTCTACCTCAGGTCCAGTCGTGGCTTGGTAATAATAATGATCCTGAAGACTGGGGTTGGAAAAAATGTGGAAAATTATTGATGCCAGTGCAGACCTCTAAACCTCCAGCACCCCCTGAGCTTCTAAAATTGACAAATTTCATTTTACCGATATTGTAAGGAGCTGAAGTTGTGTCACATCCTGAAAATAATATTGCGAAATTAATAATTAAAAAAATTATAGTAAACACGTATAATATATGTATAGTTAAGAGTACTGAAAAATAATACTCACTTCGGAGCGCTGTAAAACCTTAGCTATTAACTTAATTAAAAAATGTTGCGTATAAAAGTTATTCCTTAAAAAACGACCTACAAAAATGGTCTGATATCATTTTTTCGTAAAATGATAAAAAAAAGTTATATCGAAAAATATAAATTTTTTCTCGAATTTCTGAACATTTACGCTTATAACTTTTTTATTTATAATTCTACGACAAAAAGATACTAGACCAAAGTTGTAGAGAATTAAATTAGCAACAAAAAATGTTGAATATTTTTTTTTTATCAGATAAATAGTTTAAGAGATATATCGTAATAACCATTTCAACCCCTATTTTCAAGATTGCGGCTTTGGGGCAAGGGTGGCGACCCCACAAACTTGATTTTAGCTTTACACTGACCCCCCCTACACATCAAAAAAATAAAATTGCGTCCTCTAAAAAACGCAACCCCAAATGTAACTTTTCAATGGACTATAATGAAGTACGTACAAAAAGAGTTTGGACAAAATTATTTTGTTTCTAATTTGTGTACATAATGTCATGTTTAGAGACAATATAATCTAGGATAATAACATTAACAATGACGTAAAGACCAAAACGAGTAGTTTAAAAATTTACAATTTTTTTACAGATTTACATATACAGTGGATTTCATTAAAAAACGATCTCGTTTATAACGACGTCAAACTTACGTGCCTTGAGTTTAAAGCATACTTTCGAATAAATTCATTCGGTAATAGCAACCTTGGATTTAGCGTCAATTTCGGGTATAGCGAGTTATTGTTATGATCCATTTGTGACAGATTCCTAGAAACTCCATGTGCATATTGCGACTGAGTCGCCAAAAGCACAAAGACTCATTCATAAATCTATTCCTCTTTCTCTTCCTTTGTTTATACTTGTAAGTGATTGATGAAGATGATTGTTTTGTTTGTAGGTAGGAGTACTTAGCACGTGTATAAAATTGAAGTTATGAATCTTTACATAGCAATTTCCAGTCTGGTAACAGTGTTTCGTAAACTTGTGAATATGCCTCCTAGACGTACATTTAAATGAAAACATACATGGTTCGATAAATAAATAAATATAAATATATGTACATCACTTTCGGCTATTTTGGATATAGCGACGACATTGAGGTGGTCCCTTCAACGTCGTTATTACCAAAATCCACTGTATTTTAAAATTTCTTAATTTTTAATTCGTAATATTATACTATTTAAATATAATAGAAAACATATTCTGACTGATGGGTGTTTAAGTCAAACAATATAATACTAACTCGATTTATGACATTTTGATTCTAATGCTACATATTAAAGTTTACGTTATTCTTCGATCTGATGGGAAATAACACTTACAATAATATTTCTCAGGTAAAACTATTCTCACAAATTAGCATTATATTTAGTATATACGAGTATAGTAATTTAATAATCTATACATTTTCGTCAAATATGAGATAAAATACGTTACAAATATAGCTGAGACGTTTGATACTTGTCACTTAAATATTTCCATTTAACATGGAACGGCGAGCTTTGTTATACGATAACCATTTAAGTAAGTTTATATAAGCAAGCAGATACCAGCCTTATATAAAAAAGATAACACTTATGTAAGATAATTTAAGTGTCCTCTAATGACCAAGAATTAAACTTTACGTTAGCCCAGAGCAGTATACGCCCCTTGAATCATACAACTGTTAAATTAGACTTGTCCAACAAGTTGTGAATTTCTTTCTCCGAGCGTTACGTATCTGTTTTTATTATGGTATAATATTGATCGTGTACTATTATGTTAATTTGATGGGATACGCTGAACTTTATTTGTGAGAGAGTATTTTCAAAAGTCGTATTTCGAATGACTTTCTGATCTGTTTATGTCATAAGGTGTATTTTATCGGTTTGATTAAAACTTTTTCCCATGTTTTTGTTACCCAATGTTGTTTAACCTTATTAATAGTATAATGTATTCTCAATATACGATACAGATTTACCATAAGTTTGTGATCGACAATGGAAATGTGTTCCGAATTTAAATAACTTCAATTTATTTACATTGTATATTGCTTCTTCATGTTTTTCTGTTTTATTACATAAAATTAAGTATTGAGGAATTTAAGCCATTCGGTACGTGAAACCGGGAAATATCTTTGTTCAAATTATATATTCTACATTTGAAGAATCGAACATGCATGATTAAGCCTTAATGCTATTTTCATACGTTTCTTGGCTGTCTGGCTCACTGTGGCGTGTGTAGAGTGAGATGAGACGAGATGAGACGAGATGACAGAAAGAGACGAGTCAAAGGGAGGTGAGTTATGTAGTGTATGTATGTAGTTTGAATTGGCCGTGATATTGGTTGTTGATGTTACGTTATAAAAATATAAGTGGAGCGATCTAGATCTTGTTTATATAATTATCTTATTTTAACAAATAACGCTTAATTATTATGGATTAGTTAAAAAAACCCCTGCAAATTGAGATAGGTTGAAAGTACGAAGTTTGCTTATACATCAATAAACCTTTCTCGGAACTACTAACAAATGAATATACAACCGCACATTTGGAAGATTTTAGTATTGATGTAGCAAAGGTATTGAAATGGATGGAATTGACTCCTCTCTGTGCATCCACTAAAAATGATTACAACGTTAAATGTATTTTGGATATACATCTACATATGTTAAAAAATAAACCGGTTATATAAAAATATAAAAAGTTTCTTATTCTTCTCGATGACTGGGTTATTTTCCAAACCAGTGATAATTTGGTAATTTTGACGGTCATAAGCGCCTTCTTAGGGCCTAAGTTGAATAAACTATTTTTTTTATTAAAAAAAGAAGTAATTTTCAAAGTGAGCACTACGGTGCTCTAAGGAGATGTAAAGCAGAAAACGAGATCGCCAGAAGGATATTCTCTTTCCTTACTGTTTTTAGCTTGATTACCGAAGAGTAGAAATCCGGAGCTGGAAGAAGCTAAATAATTTCAATAAATACTGAAGTAATCTTATTTTTGTGACATATATTGACTAGATCACCGTGGTAAAATAATAAACACTTAAATACACTGAAAATTTAAAGACTTCGGGTACCACAATCATAGAGTTACACACCTAATTTGGTTTCAAATTTGTTATTGGCGAAAGCTCCCACGTTGTCTCTAGCCTCTCTGAGTAGGAATGTGATCTTGTTTGAAATTTATAAATATTTTTGGAATATTAAAAGTGTAAATAAAATATAGTAATGATAAGAATAAAACTAATTTCAAATCATTTAAATCCAAGTGATGTAAATGCTTTCTACAATTTTTTTGCATCAATTGTCATAGAAAGGTATCGAGTTGTTTATTGATTGTGAGGTCTGTGTGTCATACAAATTATGCTTTGTTCCCACAAAGCGTGTTTTCATAGATGAAGAACTACAATTCCATCGTGATAACGGTATTGTCTCAGTTTGGGAGCGCTCGCGCGTAACATTAAATGGACTTAAGATTGTGGCTACAATTGCGTTCGGTTTACATTTTTATTTTGGAATGATTAAAGTGCAACGTGGGAATATATATATAGTATTATTGTATTTTCGCAGGTGTTTGTTGTTTTTCGAATTGACCTACACTGTTAGCCTGGCAAGGCCACTACAGTTCCACCGGACTACGGAACAGGTGTTTGTTGTTCTTCATACGGTTCATAGAAATAAGCGTCTCGGGAACATAGCCATACATTTTTATTTGACGAACCTTTTGCTCCTAATGACATTTTAATGACTAAAGTGCCGTTCCAAGTTTTTTAAGCTGCCACGCCGCGCCTAAACTCGGCGATTTCTATTCGATTAGATACAGAAGCGAAGGTAAACACACTTGAATCGATCTTACAGCCTGTTTCCATGTGTTTATATGTATATTAAACATGACTAAGAACTTTTTATATTGTTTTATTTTCGTGAACGATATATAATACAGTAGTCACTGTTTACTGTCTCTGTTGTATTTACATAAACGTATTTTTTATGTGTAGTTTATAGCGTTTAGTATTTAACCAAAATCTCGCTTAACAATAAGAAAATAGTGACTTTATATACTAATACGATAAGATGAGTTAAGTGCTGGACTACATATTCTCAAGTTTAAGGTAGTAATTAGTCATGAGGTAGGCATACAAATAAATGTTCTATTTTAAATGTTTTATTATATTTTTTTACTTCGTCAAAAGTTTATTGTGACATCCGAATCTAAATTCATAGAAGCTATTTCCGAAAATTTTAGCATTGAGCTATCACAGATTATAAAACAAACAAAGTATACTGCGCATTTAAACATCACGCGCACTTCAAGTGAGACTTATGTTCAAGTTATTAGCATATATCGATAATGTAATATATTATGTATGCGTGTTGATTCACTAAGAGCTATAGATTTAAAATAGTGAACTATGATAGCTGATTCACCAGTCAGTCGCTGTAAAGCCGTTGTAATATTGATGCATGTCACACATTGCACCCTTAGTAAAGTAAACGCTTAACTTAAAAAAGTAGTTTTTTTGGGAAACGCCAAAAAACTAATCGACTATCACAATTTTTTTACAAAATTACCCCTAACTTCCTGATTTACAACGTCATTGCCATGAAAATTTACTCTTTCTGTGAGATACACTTTGTAGAACTATTTATAATGAGCCCTTCTATTGCAAAAACGAAAATACCTAAAAGTTTGATATGTTGTGTTGTGTTTACTTTATTAAGGGGGCAAAATATACGTAATGGTATTCCAGAACGTTCTTTATCTGGCGCCGCGACTACGATAGTGGATCTCTTTATTCATTTTTTAGACTAGTTACATTACAGCATTGATATAAAGAAGAGAGGCCCCTTATTATTATTCTAACTTCATTAAATTATATATATATACGTTATAAGCAATAGTTTATTAGTAGAAACTGCGAAAATGCGTTAAAGCCGTTACGTGTCTAACAGTTTGATGGTTACAATTATCCTATAGTCGCGTCAGAAGAAGTTTCACTAAAAACTTTCAGTGGTTTTAGAAAAATATTTAGTGGCACTGCCGTTAAGAGAGATTACTTTAAAGATGTATGAAGATACTCAGTCGCCATGAAAATATGTATAACAGCGTCTCACTTTAGATTGCAATTATTTTATCACCTCTGTTAAAATTTCCATAGTTTTTGACGTGAACCTTTCCTATATATATATGTTAGTATGGCAATAATTCGTTCCTGAAAAAATGAATAGTGCTGAAATTTCAAGTAAATATTTCTTACCGAATTTCGACTTAATTGCGTAATTTTAGATACCTTCAAAATACCTTTTAAACAGTTTTCATTTGACAAATTATGAAGCCTATATTTTCTGCTAGCTGGCTACAAAAAATCGTCCAATTTAAGTATCATTAGGCAAAAGTTTTTGCGAGTTCATGAAATAAACATTTATATCTACGTCTTTAAATTATTTTTAAATACAGTTTTCGTCAACATATTCGTGATTAGTGTTCTATTATTAATCTATGGTATTAATAATCTATATTGTAATGGATGTTACTGTAACTAGATGTCATAGGGATATATGTCATTTAAATTTATGTTACATGTACAAGGAATTGAAGAGTATTGTTTAAATCGAAATAAGATAATATAAAAGAGAGATCAGATGTTCTTCATTCGCAAAACAATAAAACAATTGGTACCTATATTACCTACTAAACATTGAGATCAAATAATATTGAAACAACCGAAATATAAGAAATAATGAAGTTTTAATTATGGCCACTGACAAATATTTAAGAGTTTTTGGCGGGATCTTAGTCTGTCATGTAGTGGTTTTATACTTTATTCCTAATCTTGTGTTATTTGACTCTATATTTTGTAATATTGGTGGTGTTTTACGTAATATAGTTCGGTTATTATGCACAAGTGAAGTGGATGGGAAATAATACCAAGGAGCATACATTTTGAGATGCGATCAACACCGTGGAAAGTTCTAATAAGGGAGCCACCATCTTGTTAGAACATTAAAATTATCATAAGACACTTATTTGGCAAAATCTTGTTAGTTGACGCTGGCTAGTGCACAAACCGTAGCGGAACCAAAAAATAAAGAAGAAGAAAAAGACAAAT
Organism: Antheraea assamensis; assembly: GCA_035772565.1. NCBI lineage: Eukaryota > Metazoa > Arthropoda > Insecta > Lepidoptera > Saturniidae > Antheraea > Antheraea assamensis. The sequence continues at coordinate 1,962,134 of JAQQSE010000134.1, read as the reverse complement.
CTTTACCTAATAGCATTATCCCGCGGCTTTACTCGCGTTAAGGTATCCCACGGAAACATTTTTTTTTTAATAAGAGGTGGTTGGTGTCTATGAGCTGTATGTGGTTTTTTGCACACCGAAATGTACTTCTATACAAGAATTATTGAATACGTATGAAAAATTTCACAACCATCAGTTAAGCGATTAAGACATGAAAGCCTAACAAACAAACAAACACATTTTCACATGTATAATATTAATTAGGATATGGTGTATTTTTTTATAAAACATAAACAGAAAATTGTATATCTGAATACATGCTTAGTTCATATTTAAACAGAAACACAATGATGGGAAAAACAAACGATAGATCAGAAAAGCAGCGTTGAACATTCAAATGTAAAACAATATGCCGGAGGGTGTCGTAGCGTCGCACGTGTTTTAAGTGGTGCTCGGAACATCTATCAACGAGTATTTCGAGTGTTCAACTCGTTACCGGTTCATTCAAACGTTTATGGCTATTAAGTACCATACGTTTTGGTTAGACTCCAGTACCGGTAGTCCGGTGAGACTGTGGAGGCTTTGCCAGGTCAACAGTGTAGTCAGTTCGAAAATAAAATGAAAAAAAAAGAAACTCCAGTACCTTAGCACATTTAATCATTCTGTTAATGTTAGCATTTCATTTATAGAATTGCAATTATTTAAACATTCGCGTTTTCGTCTGTTTTGCTTATTATCTTATGATTATATTTTATGTACAGACAAAAAAAGAAAAAAAATTAACTAGAATAACGCATTGTACTTATAAAAATCGCAGTTTCTGGAAAGTTCATATTGAATGAAGCTAACGTGAGTTTTTTTTAATAAGACCAAAGTCTTTAACACGTACATAAAAAAAAGGATCCAAATCTACCGAGTAGTTTTTGAGTGAGCGCGTACAACGGCATGTATCAATCATTTTTTTTAAATATAAATAAACGATAGATATATTTACATGGCATATATCAATGCCGCGAATATCAGTAAAAACCAATCTAGCCAAAGGCTGGTTAAAATTATGCAGTTAATAAAAGTATTTGTAAAATCAAGGAAAATAAACATAAAAATAATCAATTTTGAATTATTACAATTTATGCGATGTACGTGCTGTGCTACTGCTTGGTTTGTGTACACAAATATATATTTATGCATTTTTAGTTACCTCGATTATTGAGCGTACCTATGCCATTATATTACATATTTGTGAAAGTTATGTAATTTTTACTTGCTGAATTTCAACAAACATTCAGAAAAAAATATTTATAAACGAAAAAATTAACTGGTTCCAGCGGTTTCACTTGTGCTTCATTTTCATATATTTCAAATATAATTAGGTAAGCGTAAATTAAATTATGCGATATAATACACTATTGTTGTATACGATTGAGCTGCGTACCTCGTTGACATAGGTGTTCAGAGTTCAGTCCTTTACTAAGCTTACATTATTACTTCGTTTTTGCTTACCGTACTTTCTGATCTTGATTTTGTACGGCGTTTACTTTGCTTATAGGGATTGAAGTGTGAGATTAGATAACCTATAAGCTTCCTTCAAATATAAATCTATTTGATAATTCTAGAGCTTAATGTGTTCAGATGATAAAAAACATCTCTTGGGTTTATTAGTTATCAGCATCATGTTTCACTGCTTGTATACTGGTGAAACTGTAGAGGCCATGCTAGGTCAACAGTATAGACAGTTCGAAAAAAAAAACACTGCTTGTATAAAGTCAATTATTCATATTTCTGGTACAACACATCCCGGGTGCTTTAAGATAAGTGCACTTAGCTTATACCTTGGTGCGACGCTTAAGAAACATATATTATTGTAGTTGAGGACTTACTAAGTGTTACTTTGTCGTAAGTCAATCACAATGCATGAGAACAACTCTATAACAATTCTACCCGATGTTGGTAGAAACCGTTAGTAACATTTCTTTGTATAAATACGTACATTAAATGGAATGCATCAAAAATTTTTTTAAGGACGTTACTCTTAGTACTGATACCGGCCTTGTGGCGTAGAGGAGTTTACATGTATACAGTCAAAGGATAGCGTTCTATCAGATTCCGAACAAAAATTCTTAGAACACACAAATTATTGTCATGATTGTTATTTGAAAGAAATATTCAGGACGGTGGCAGCGGTATTAATGCGGTAAAATTATTTTTACAGTGAAACAAATGGTCAATTTTTGTATATATATATATATCTATACATATAATAAGAATGTAAATCTGACGTGTCTGTACTTTTTTGATTTTTGAGAAAAAAATTGTTGCAGGTGTCTAGGAATAAGTAATAGAACCCATTTAGATCATTTTTAGAAATGTCTGTCTGTCTATCTGTCTGTTTGTTTGAACAGGCATCACTGGTAAAGTACTAGGTTTCTGATAAAGCACGAGCAAGAAAATAATCAAGCATATTCCGGAGAAACATAATTTTTTTGTTTCATTAAAATTGGTTAACTCTATCAAAAGTTATTATAATTTTAATGACGCCGGGAGTTAAGTACGAGAGAAAAATAGATAAGTAAATTGACTTCGGCCTCATCTAAAAGCCAGGGTAATTTATAACATAAATAAACATTACTAGAATATTGTATTACTAAGACATACTAATCGAAAGAATAATGTTTAATATTTAAATAAATATTAATAATCTGAGAAGTTCAGTAATTAATTAATATGCATTATTGCTAAAAGATGGCCTTCAAACGACATTTTCTAAATCTATTACTATCTACTATAATATATAAGCCAAAAATAACATATATTACATATTTCTATAAATTTAATAACTTACTTTGTACTTTGTATAAGTAAAATATGATTTTTATTTTTCGATCGCATAAGGTTTATGATTAAATTTGTAAATTTCTAATTAATTGTGTGTTGTAAATATTACAAGTTATTCAATCTTATCATATTTTAGGACAATTATACCTATATTCTTTTTTATAATATAAAAATAAAGAGATTAAAATTGTTAATTGAACATAAATGTTACGAAAAATCGTCTTTAGAAGCAATAGCAGACTACAATTTTTCACAATAGATGTGGCTAAATTTATCGTTTTATTGGTTTACTGACGTTAAAAATATTATTGCAATGAAGAGTATAGATAACAACAGACTACATTTCTTCAAAACAGGTGTCGCAAAAATTATCTTTTTATTGGTTTACTGTCGTTAAGAATATTATTGAAATGAAAAGTATAGATAACAATGAGATTATTTCTGTCTTTTACAGCAAACGGCTCATTTATAAGTTTCATTTGAGTTTCGAGAGCTTGCATGTCGGTCATATAAATATAAGCAGGTGTCTGAAGCACAGTTAACTATTGTTTTGAGTACCACAGGTATCTCGAGAGTCGGATTACAAATATACAAGATAAACAGATATACATTCAGATGGTTGTACCATTCACAGTTTTTTTGCATTAAGTTCCACGCGGACGTAGTCGCGGGCACAACTATATATAAATAAATGTATACGTGTTTTCGTCGGTAACTTTGTAAAGGTAGATTATGAAACAACGACATATTCTCATTGTAGAATATATTTTAGATATTACATAAACAAAATATGAATGACTGTAATCGAATATAAATGTACGTACCATTAAGAACAGCGACGCGTTTCTATTTAAAATTGTTGAAACAGACAATTCGCTTAATAGGAAGATATGGTATTAGATGGTATCAGTAATCCACAGAAGTTATTAAGGTTTCGTAGTAATTTAGCTTGATTGCACTTATATTGCAAGATCTAACTGATACACAGCTTCACCACGCAAAGATTAAATTTACATGCAGTAATTCTATTGAATAATTAATTTATCGTACACATAAAACGCATTATAAATAAATCGATTAAGCATGGATTTTTCGTTGAATATCACAATACAGCTTCTCTTAGTTATATTTTTATTTTAATTTAAAATACTGTAATGGATAAACTCAAAAAATACTTAAAAAATACCGATTTCAAAAATACTTTCAGCCATAGAAAGTTACATTATCAAAGAGTAACGATTATTTTATTTTCAAACCCTACATTAACACGAGCAAAGGTACGAGCGAAAGCTAGTATAAAATAAATCATTTAATCACTTGCTTAAGTACATTCATATGTACCAAGGCAACAGAAATATCTACATGATATGGATTAGTTATGCAGTACAATTAGAAAACAGATAATATAATCGAAATAATAATCATAGAGTAATCACAGAATAAGAGACGCCACCAACACATCGGCAATAAATCACCAGTCAGATCTTTTTGGCGGGGTATACACTGGTTGATTTCAACTGTGACAAACAAAATATGCGAGGAGACAAGGGACTCCCGTCAGTAATGATGTTCCCTAATGTAAAGTAAGGAATCAAATATTTTTTTAAATATAATATTTCAGGAAAAATATTCATTCATTATAAATTAGACAGTAATTTTAAATCATATAAAAGAAACGACAAATAAGTTTCAATGAAATTGCCATGCACTCGGTATTAAGGTTATACAAACGGCAATGCACGACGCTCGTCTGCTCGAATTTCGATATTCATACGCACAACTCACATACAATAGAAATACATAGACATAGAAAGTCATATTGTGGCGGCATAGCGCTTTTTCCTCACTTGACGATTGCCACAGAAAGAGTTCCTTTTATCTAGAAAAAATGTACTATTTTGAAATATAGCTAAAATATACAGTCACACGAGCGCAGCCGCGAGCAAATGTTAATATTATATATTTTTGGAAAAGTTCCGAGGAAACCTTTGTTTCCACTAACTTAATATTAACACGAGCCGGAGGACAGGAAAAAATACTATCGTTAAGAAGTTAATTAACCGGGGCCTCGATAATTTGATACACTTTTTGTTTATTCCACCGAGAGAACCTTTAGCTTTTTATATTTTTAGACAGTAGTAGCATTACTTTAACGGTCATTTTTTACTGCACCGGACCGTCGCGAATCACGGTGGCCTCGAAGTGTTCCATTCAAATTATTGTTGTAACCACAGGAAACGCATAAATACCGCCATCAGACCGGCATTCCGTCGCTCAACGCGAGATCCGTAATACTAAGTTAGTTGAACGATTCATGCATACTTATAGTTTTACAAATAACTTTAACTAACATACATCTTTAGCAATGGGAAAACATTACCGACTTTATAATTCCTTGATATAAAATAAAATCATTGTATAAGACTGCACTAATGTCAGTGTAGTTTCAATTAGTAACACTATTGGCTGACTGTGAAGGAAAACCTCGTGCGGAAACTTGAACCTGAGAAATGTTCTTGTAGTAGCACTGTATGTGGGAAAATGTAGAACTGTTGATTTCTCAGAGTTTGAAATCGCCAATACGTCGTGGATTGGCGTGGAAATTATGCTCATACCTTCCTTTCGGAATAGGTATACGGCAATACACTGGGTCTCTTACAGGGTGACGTGTTGATAATAAAACTACACGGATAATGGTATAGTTTAATCACATTCCTCGCTGCTACCACCACGATGAGAGTTTATTAGAATCCAAACAATACAAACACGACAATAATTTGTGTGATCCAGCAATGATTGTTCTGGTCTCAGTGTACTTGGCCTTTAATCCTTAGCTGTCTTAAAAAATGGCGTATATTGATAAGAATTTACTATCTTAAATGAAATAATAAATAGTTATATAACCAACGTACACCTACAGGTATCAGTACAAAAAGAAAGTTAATCTAAACAACGAGAGAAAAAAAACAAAAATGTTCGTTCATTTTACTTTCTATTCAAATTTTTATTTATAAATTACAACAACTTTACGATCAGTACCAGATCATGCGTTTTCGAATACAACCGTCTTCGCCGCAGGCAACGAAATTATTTCATTCCTTAACATTTCCAATTATAATATTTTGGAAAAACGTTTGGATGTTACCCATAAATAAAGAGTAATCAAGTGTAATATGATCTGAGTTTTATTTTTTCATACTTGATCTCTCCCCTTGTGTATTATGCGATTACCTTTGGACAATGGCTTCTCTATGTCTAGAAGATTTAAGAAATAGTTCGCCATCCGTTGATATTTTTATTTATTAACCAGCTTATACTTGCAATTTCGCTTTCGTGAAAATCCATATTTCACCTATGTCAATTATAACTCTGGCATTACTACTATAACTCTCTAACCGAATTTAAGCAATAGCATAGGAATATAATATTTATAATCCTCTGAAAACTCTTCATCTGCCAATAGAAGTTTCGTCAAAGTCCGTTCCGCCTTTTCAGAGATATCGAACAAGCATGCACTTAAAGGTCATAGTGACATAAGCATAGTGAATCAGCCCGAAAATATATTTTAACGATACTTTGAGGGTATATAGGCACTAATATGATAATAAGATCCTAAAGTTTTAGATATCTACCTCAATTAGTTTTCGAGAAAAAGAAAAATATTTAAAAAACAGAAAGAAAGAAGAAACCTATTTAGCTATTAATTTATTACCTAGGAGCTATTAATTAGCCCCCAAAACGCATTAAAATTTTAGATCATCGGTTTAGCAATATATTTACGAGATCTGAAACTTTCGGGATTTTATTATTTTATTAGTGGCATATATCCTTTAAGTACAGTCAAAATCTCTTTTTGCATCCGATGTACTATGGTGATATGTTTATGGTATTTAATTTATTTGTCATAATTACTTATTATCATCCCAACATAAGGATACAATGCAATCATAAAGATCATAGGCCTGCATCACATTCAAAAACTATATGTAAGTAAACAAAAGCAAATATGGATATTAGTATAGCAAAAACAAAATAAAAAATACTTTACTCAACTTAGGCCCTCAGAAGGCTCTTATAAACGTCGAAAACAACCACGAGCTTGGAAAACAATTCAGTCATCGAGAAGAACTGGCAAGTAAGGAGTACTTGTATGAAACAAGCGTAAGTATAAGAAAGAATTAGTAACTACTAATATCACTACTAAAACGACGATTGAATTAAAATGTCATTGAGAGTGAGAGGTAGGCGTTCGAATAAAGATTTTTAGCAGGAGATTGATATAAGTCATTAGCACACAATAATAAAATTGATTTTATCGCATGGTTTTATGGAATGAGGTTAGATTGGTATGTGCATATTTTTATGTGCATCTTCATACAATTTGTCACTTTATTTTTTATACCATTCTCACAATTGTAACCTTTTAGAGTACTAGATGGAGTCTGCGGATTTCTCTCTCATTTCGTTTTGGTTTTTATTTCACAGCAGGGCTTCTCAAAATTGGATACGCAACTACGGGTTCGCCATTCGACAGTAGGGGGTTCGTGACAAGATTTACGTAATGATGACTTGATGACTGGCAGATACGTGCGCACATGAGTCAGAGTGATGGTTAAAATTGTCCAAAATGACACTTAAAATTGACTCAATTTTTACAGGGGATCGTGGAGCCAAAAGTTTCACAAACCGTGTTTTATAGGAACCAAGTTATTTTATCTGCATTAGTTGTGAACTATATTATTTCTTCTTTGCTACTATAGAAAAGTTTGATGATACACCATACTAACATATAGTTAATATCGTGAAAAGTTCTCTATTACCTGGTCAAAGCTTTTTCAAAATTGATTCAATCGTTTCAGAGACAATCCTGGAAAACAAGAACTGCTTAAATTTTGTTCATATCTGAATATGATATTTATATAATGAAAATACAGTTCTTTGATATTTAATAACGTCAGAAGAACTACTGAACGTATACGCATAGGACTATGACCATTCGATGCTCAATCTTTCGTAGATGAATCTGGGCCAGTGTTCGTACCAGCCAAATATAAACAATATAAAATTACTTTGAGTTGATAGTAGATACATTTTAATGGGAATAACTGAGATTAAACGTAACTAAGATCTCGAGCTTTTCTTCGCTAATGTATTTTTTTGCTAGGGACTCCGTGCTATTGTTGCTTCTTAAAATACAATAAATAATATTTTATGTCTCCACTAAACATTTTATGGAAGAGCCGCAGCCAAGGAGGGGAAACATTCGCATGAGGCTCGCGAGACACAGTTTGCCGACCACTGTTCTAGGCCATTTATCTTTGGATTCGAGCAACCCTTTGCTATTTTTTTAATGCTCTATAAAGCTCATGGAAATCTGCTAGCGTATGTATAATTCTTTTTAACATCTAAATTTATTTATTTTGTTTTCAAATTCACCACAAAGCCCTTGACCATAGTAGTAGTGTAGTAGTAATAACCTTCCTACATTTGGATAGAAAATAAAAGAAAAACCCAATCGCTTTAAAAGTGACGAAATCTTGAGGTAACACGCATAAAAAATACAACCGAAATGAAAACCTCTTCCTTTTAAAGTCGGTTAATACAATTATAATCCGCTTCAATTCCCAGCAAAACAAGATCAAATTAAAGGACATTGAATAGTTCGTGGGTTCAAATTCTATTACGATTTTCGTAATTCCTTTTTATAAATTGTCCTCGTGTAGAAATGTTTTATGTACTTAAAATGTTTATAATAAGTTATGACCGAATATAATAATCTAATAGTGAGAATATTTTTTATTTCATCTAAATGACTGAGTCACAGTTGCAAAATGTGTAGTTATGTCCGGCGATTATGATGAATCATTGAGGTTATGATATATTGCACGTAGTAACGTAATAAATCAATATGACGTTTACATTAAAATGATATAATAAATATAGTTTGTTAATCATTTGCTGTAATAATCTCGTTACACATTTTTAGTGTATATTTTACTATCCTTTATTTAAAATATTGTGGAATTGTATTTATAATAGTATTAGTTACAATGTATGTGGTTTGCCCAGTTCCGTTCACATAAAGACGAGTTCATGCCCTTACTTGGATCGGAACTCACGCGATCATAAAGCTTAGAAGGTTGGTGTTTACTGCGGTACCATGTCTACATAGTTCCCGTGTAATCTGTTTTACGAGCATTCCAACGCCAGTTTTTACTTCTACGTCGAGTCCTATGGCCACCCATTATCAATAAAATAAATCAAACATAAAACACGGGGTTATAATAACTAATTTGTATTTTAAGTATAATAATTTCTCATATTTTTGCGTCTATAATAATTATAAATAAAGTATATCCATTGTATACTGTTTTTTTATTATATCCTGTTTTTTTTAACACCTCCGCTGATTTTTTAAGACCCAGATTTCAAAATGACGGTTATGTTCTTAATTTCTTTTTTATTTCACGACATCATACATTGTAAATTTCGTCGTTTAGCAAAAAAAAGTTGGTACTAAAGAAAAAATAATTACAAAAATACATTTAACATTAAAAAAAAATTAAAACAATACATGATTGGTTATTTTTTCATAGTTTTGTAATAAATCAGGTATTTTTTAAGCTTATGCTGCCAACAGTCTATTGACCTGTGCCTCATGAGGTCTATATTCATTTGTATTGTCTGTTGTGTCTGTGTTGTCTTTATGGTTTTGGACAGTCGAGAGGTTAAGAAGTGGTGTAAGTTTAAATTCATATGAATTAAAATTAACTAATTGTGTCTGCTACTTTGGACATGTTTGTCGTTATTTGTTATAATCACTACTTGTTTTTATGAATAGGTAAGTTATAGTGTAACCAACTTTTACACTCTGTTTCGATCGCTTTAATGTTGAGTAGACCTATCCCTTGGAAACAGTAAATTTTTTCTTGGCGAAAGATACGCTATTTCCATTTCTGTACCCCTGACAACGTGGGTATTGAAATCGATCAAATTATTGTAGGGATAGCTCAGGACAAGTAAAATATCTTCTTATAACAATCAGATCACCTTTTATTCGCTTCTGTATTTGCCTGAGTAAGAACTGACTACACTGTTGGCCGGACAGGCCTCTACAGCTTCAGCGGGCTACTAAGGGGAGCGCTCAAGGCACTCACCAGATTCCCTCTCGGCAGCTGCTCAAGCTGAGGTCCGATCCTCCAGAATGGTGCCCTCAAGAACGTTGCTTACACCAATACAGTGACACCTCGGTAAAAAGTCACCGTGGGAGAAAACCACGTTAAAAAGTTACAGATGGGTGTGCCTTCGGACGGTGGGAGGGAGGAAACCTCGGTAAAAAGTAACCGTGGGAAAAAACTACGTTAAAAAGTTACGGGTGTTGAGGAGACAACCTCGTTAAAAAACAGACGGGAGGCCTTTGTGCGGAGGGAGGTAGAAAACCTCGTTAAAAAGTTACTGTGGTAGGAAACCACGTTAAAAAGTGACAGAGGGACGGCCTTTGGGCGGAGGGAGAGGGAGAAAACCTCAAGAAAAAGTTACCGTGGGAGGAAACCACGTTAAAAAGTGACCGAGGGGAGGCCTTCGGGTGGAGGAAGAGGGAGAAAAACCTCATGAAAAAGTTCCTGTGGGAGGAAACCACAATAAAAAGTGACAGAGGGGTGGCCTTCGGGCGGAGGGAGAGGGAGAAAACTTCGTTAAAAAGTCACCGTGGTAGAAAACCACGTAAAAAGTTACAGGTGGTGGTGGTTGGAGGGGGTGACCCCTTGACTGCCAAACCAGACCAAGGAGGGAAGGGGCTGGGGACCTGACTTTCCATTGCACATTGGTTCGGTAGACGGGTAGGCAGCTTGACCGGGCTGTCGTCGTGGTCAGGGCGTTCGCGCTGGGCCTTGTCGCCGGGGTGGCATGGTGCTTGCTTGTTCGATCCCGTACTACCCCATAGCGCGGCAGTCGGTATCTTGTGGGCTTTTTTAGTCAGTAAGAGTCTGACACCCCACATCTCCCCAGGGCTGTGGATGTCCAATGAAGGATTTCTTCCCACATAAAAAAAAAAAAAAGTAGTCAGATTCAAAATACATGTATGAGATCGTGAAACATACATATATGCTTGGTATTAACAAAGTGTATAACACTAAAAAATCCATCTTGCTGCATCACTACATAATGGTTAGTAAATTATTAATGATAATATCCATCTTTGTAGTAAAATCACTCGCGAAACCCTTAACTACACTAGGCCTTGAAATTCCACACGACATTCGTATTTCTAGAAAGGTCTCATCGTCTTAAACATTGTTATTTGCAATACGCTGAATTATTATCTCTCAAGTAACAATGCCATAACTTTTGCGATACATCTTATCTAGATAAATATGAGAACGAAACAGAATAGCCCTAGACATAATAGTATAATATGATTTGAAATAGCATAGCAGTTGTTCGCTGTTGTTCAATGACACAAGAAAACTTAAGCAAAAGGTTGAAATTAATAAATATTCCGAATTTACATGCGCGTGTTTCAGGCTACTTAGGCCTGTTTCAGATTGTAGGTAGGAGGCGGGTGCTTGCGTAGGTGCGTGTAGTTTAAATTTACGTAAACGCCACAAATATTAACAATGATGCTAGTAGCGGTTCTACATACATTTGAACTGCACGCATTCGCACCTGCCTGCACTTTGAAACAGGCCTTAGATTACAATGATTCTAATTCGGTGACATTGTAAAAGCCGCGCTGGCTAACATCATGAGTTGTTCCATAGTCTGGTAAAACTGTAAAGGCCTTGCTAGGCCAACAGGTTATTTCGAAAAAAAAAATGAGTTGTTTCGGAGAAAAGGGAATCATAATATGTAGTATTATTACAAAGAGTTATAAACAAGGATGTTTCAATTTGAAATTACGGTAAGTTAAATAAACCGATTATTTTATTTTTTATAAAAACTCAAAGAAACAAAAAATATACATCTATTATTCGCGTATCGTTTTAGTATCACGAAATAGAAAGTCGATATCTATATAAACTGATCATCGAAACGTTGCGTAAACAAAAACGCAACGAACATTCAAAACGTCAAAACAAAGCAACTCTACGGTGATAATCGAGAGGCCGGCATTTTCGTTTTCCTATGTAAAATGCCAAATAAGAAATTTGTTTTATTTAAATGAAATAAAAATATTTTACCGTAATTTAAAATGAAAACTAATTTTTTTTTTTTAATTACCACAAATATCACCAAACGCCATTTTCGCGCTTCTGCATTTTTTTACTCACTGGCATCGCGATTACTCGTACCACGACAGAACAATACCGCTTATAAACATTCCGGATAATATTTGAGGCTATTATAATAAGAGACGTGAAATGCAACGTGCATAATATTTATTTTCATCCTTCTGTTTTTATAATATTCTACTGAAGTACTGTGTTGGCGATGTGAATTGACGGCTCATCGGTCATAATTAGAACTAGTTGCAAAGAGCCATTTCACTTCGGAATCTTCATCGAGTAAGTACCAAAGGATCTAAGTTAGATAATCTTGTCTAACGGCTAGAACAAATGATAGTATATCATTCTAACCAAGTATTTAAACAACTGAAATCCTTCTTGCAATTATTAACTTCATATTTACTATATTAGTATAATACTTTAACCTGAGTTAATTCAAACGTAAAAAATAATCAATCTTAAATCTGTTGTGAACATTACATCAAACGATGATCTTACCATATATCCTTTTTTTCGAATTGACTACCGCTCTTGGCCTTTAGCTTAGCTCGCACAGTAAGTTAGGTATTGTATTTATGATAACAGCCCAAACCAAGGTCTAGGCACTTTAATACCAGTCAGTTGTTCAACTAGTTTAACTAGTTGTCATTGAGACGAGTGCCTTAAGCCCTTGTCCCAAAAGCACGGTGAAGCTATAAACACCCGTAAAGCCAAAAGCGTTAGGTCGTTGGAAAAAAAAATTGGAGTGACATTTGACTCTTCGAACATAATAAAAGACGCAAACGGCCCAAGACCATGACGGGGTTGTACCGGTTTCTAAGGATGTATATTTTAAAATTGTTTTTTTTTTATCTAGGTTGTCACCTTGTCCTTTGGCTCATAGAATAGTGGCACCAAATAACCTAATGGGCTTGACGTAAAACTTTAGCATATTACTATCATTGACTATTCTCAAATATAAAAGCAATCTTAACAACTTCTATTCAGATAATCAAATGTAGGTTACTAATCTCGATAACCAATTTTTAAACCTTTCGACTAATAGTCCTCATCGTTTATCACATTTTTGAAGTTAAAACTGACATCCTGCAACTGTTAGTCATGCATATAGTCTGTAATGAGATCGACTAATTATCAATAATCGTTTTTGTTGCAACCTATATATGTATTATAATATTCTATTGAGATGATAAACAAAAAAACCTGAACACTGTTCTACCACCTTCTTGTTCTTGATTATAACTTTTATACAATCAGAGTACCAATACAATGCTTCATTGAAACACGAAGATACTTCGTAATCTCATTTAGTAATTAATGTAACTGTAACTGTTTTCGTAAAGTGAAGTATTGTCACCGACGTAATAAAAAAGATATGTTTCTTTTTATTTGTATACAAAAAAAAATGAGTGTGTACACCGCACCGCACCTTGAAGCTATTTTCGCAACAAATCTGGTGTTCTTAGGATATATATAGTATAAGGTGAATCGTTAATTCAAAAAAGCGAAGGCTCGTTACATTTAAACCACTTTAATGTGTTACCAGAAATAATCTGAAATTACGTTAATGAAACAATATTGCTGAATTAACTGTTTAAAAACGACTTTGATGAGTTTAAACACAATTGATTCGATGTCTTTGTGAGCGCCGCATTTGCGTTCACGACTCAATAAAAACATTTCAGATAGTAGCGTGGCTTTGAAATTTAAACCTTATTATCGAGAGATAAGATGTTAACGGCGACGTGAACCCAAAATTATAATGAAAGTTAACGATTAAGGAAGGTAACAAGACGTTAAGGAGATAATCCAGTGGTTTTTGTCAGCGAAACGTTAGGTATATAGATGTAATTCTGTTTTATGAAAAGATTTAATTTCTTTTAAATTTCGTCTTTTCAACTTATGTTATATGTTTGATTTTGTATATTGTATCCTGTTATATGTATTATATACAATTCTTAAAAGATTTTATTAATTTTAATGTCGAAACGAGCAAAATATATTAGTTACCTGGTCACAAATCTCATGTAAAATTATTATATAATAGTATATTATAGTATTATGTTCTATTATAATAAATTCAAATTCAAATTTTGGTAATCACAGCCGCCCCATTTGTATTCACTACTTGTCAAAATTGTATTAAAGATAATAAAAAATATAAATATAATTGTATTTTATTACAAATACCGAATTAATAATTTGAATGACTAATATATGTTACATAATTTAAAGCGATGATGGCTCAGTTGGTAGTGTGTTCGGACACAGCGTCGAAGGACGTAGGTTCGAATCCTACCAACTGAGTCGGAACTTTCTGTGAAAGAAAACATCGTGATGAAACCATAGCATGGTAGTAGGGCGTTTTTCTAAGTCCGCCTGGCTAGCTACCATCCTCAAGTTGAAAATCTGTCGCCAAGCACCTGTTGTTCTGTTCCGGCAGCTGCACTCGAGAACCAGTCTCCCGCTATGCTTAGCGTAACTACCATTTTAGACCACATCACCATTTAATTTCAGATGAGATTGTGGTCAAAGTATAAAAAAATAGACAAATGTGCTTTGTATTGAGATGATATGTGTGCATGATGTAATTAAAACCCATTTAATTATTTATTTTAACGAAAAATCAAAAGTTCACTGTATTTTGAATAGCCATAAATACAGTAAATATGTTAGTACATAAATAAGCAGGTGGGCAATAACAAGTAGTAAAATATCAGTGTATTTTCATATGATATAAATATTTCATAACAAGTAATTTCATTAGTATCTGAAAATAATGATGAGGCCTTATGACTTATGGACCAACTAATGGCTATATTTATATAGAGCATATTTATTGTGCCCAGTATAAGTAAGTAGTCATTATTTCTTCGCTTGAAAAACATCATATTGTTCTTGTAAGGAATGCAAAACAAATAAAGTGCGTTCCACTTCTGAGACTGTTCGCATGCTAAATGGAGAAATAAGTATATTCGTGCGTAGATTGCGAAATATATTTGCTTATAATTGGTATTGATATACTTTTGCATGTGTACACATATTCATATGAATAATTTCAAATACGGCATCTTGATCAAAATATTACTAGTAATTTGATAGAAAGAAGCATAGCAACAGTGGTGGATTACAAACTCTATTTATTTTTATATCACCTCAGAAGTCTTAACGTTTTTTAACCATAACTAATGGACTGCGTATGTGTGTTATAGTTTATTTTGTAACAGTATAGTTGAATCATCAAGTGTAATAAAGAAACATCATCCGCCCTAACGATGTTCTATGTTTATATTACGTTTTATAACTACAAAACGAAAGTACGACGGTTAGATACACTTATAACATCTTATAAATATGTACATATAAATACACGTAGATAAAACAGTTCAGTAACTATTTCTCTTATGTTTCTGAACTGATTTTCATTTGTTTTTGTTTAGTAATCACTTGTTACGCCATTGCAACACATCATAATTGCTGACCAAGAGTGGAGTCCCACGGTGCGGCAGGTGCACGATGCATCGAGTCAGCAAATTTCAGTGGAGATGTTCGGCAACCCGATTCCTTCGTTCCCACATTGTTTTAATATAAATTATTGGACCAGATGGTCATTCGTTAGTGTTAGCCTAGCATCGGTAGCATTCACATATTATTACTTTTAGACTCTTTTGGAAGTTGAAATAAATAAGTTTACCGTAATTTGTTTGGATTCTCCGGCTCTAACCTTCGTAATTCAACAACCGATCAACTTATTAACAAGGATTTAGACTTTCATGGCTGCTTTAGTCACACCGTTTAAAGGCGTCGAATATTTACGCACATTATTTAGTCACCACATTTCAGTCTAAAGAACAAACAAAACTAGTTTGACGTTTCCTGCACAAATGCGCACTCTCTGGTTATTTGAATTCTATAAATATTACTCACGGGAATATATTACAGTTGTGTCAAACAATACAACATTGTACACTGGTGGTTACTCTATTGTATTCGAACTGTACTTCAAGCTCATGATACTGTTTATTTTTCTAATTTATTACATGCCTGCAAATACATGCCCCTTTAATGTTCTACATACTTATTTATAAATTCCGCAAATAACTCATGTAAAAAAAATTACTTATACAAATAGTCATTCGATTATAATAAGGACTACAATGTTTTTCTTCATATGTTTATAAGTAAATATCATTATTGCATTTCTTATTTAATTTTTTAGACGTGATGACCTCTTATAAATCGATGAACGCCGGCTGCACGCACGAAAACGCAAGATTCGTTGTCACGTTTTCTTATGACGTTATCACGTAAAATTGTCAACCGACAACCGGCTTTACAGACAACCAATTTTTTTTTATTTGTGAAAATATTTGAGTATTGTACAAGTATGATAGTGTAGAATATAGATTTAAGATGCGCGAAGTATGACGAAAAGAGATTTTTTATTGATAACAATAAAGTAATTATAAAAACACTTGACAAACATAGGAGAAAGGGGTGCTGAACTCTTTTATATTCGCCTATTTATATGATATAAAAATACCTCGATACCAAAGTAGTAAAGTTATTGGAAGAATTATATAAATTATAAAAATATTTTTATCAGATTTATATGACCTTTTCGATAAATAAGTAATTTCAGGAATTCTAAAGAACGTTTACCATTTTACGTTAAAGACGACCTTTCTATCTGTACAAATAAAACATTTCAAAGTAATAACTAGTTACAAATTAAAAATAAAGAAAAATATATATTCTGTTATATTTAATATTAACTTATAGTGGTTTTGGTACAAACCGGAAACCTTAACAAATATCGCGTTAAGGTCATGACATAAATACTAAATTAATTGCGTTGGAGAATATGATTTCTACGAATGAAACATTATTGAACAAAAAATAAACTTTTCTTTTCTGATACATCCATAATTAAAACTTAAATATTTATAATATTATATATATATATATATATATATATATATATATATATATATAATATTTGTGTTGTAATATATATTATAAAATATGATAATTAAAAGTAAAAGTTTTTTATCTGTAAATAATAATTTTAGATTTAATTTGTGACAATTTATAAACCAAAAAGATTCAAGACACTGAAAGAAAACATTCAATGTTTTAGTTACTTCAAATTATTATGACTGTATTAAATTATAATCGATATTTTGATGGAAATCAAGAGTAAATGGATGACCTTTTGCAATATATTTGTTCCGCCAGCTCATTAAATGGTAGCTGTATAATGTACGTTCCCACTCGTGTGAGGCGTCGAATTCTCCATTCGCAGTCATCTATGACGCCAAACATGGCTGTTGGGGGCATTATAATGTTCACTTGACCCTTGTGGAAACTGACATTGACAGGTGTTTGGCTGTATAATGAACGCCTTTGCGTGTTGATGAAGTGAGATAAGATGTACGGAACGTTGTTAGAAGATAAATATATGTAACTTTGTTAACTAATTTCGACTTTCATTAAACCATTTTTTATTAATGTAAACAGTTTTAAGTATATCGTATTAGTAATCTTCTTAATATATACATGATAACGGTCTGGTATGACGATATTTACACTTAATATAAAGTTATTAAAGTTTTAGAAAACTACGATTTTTATTTTAGCACGACTCTCTTACGCTGGGCGTTTTCTTGCCTAGTGCGTTGAAGTGGGGCAAATGGTGTGGTGAGCATGTGCAGGAGAGAGGAAATAAAGGGATAACATTGTTTAAAAAAAAATATTATAAGTCAAGTATATTTTTTATTCCGAATTTTTTGTTGATTTTTCTCTGTACATATAATATATTTTTAAAGTAATAAACAAGACAGACAAAAAAAATCGCTTCATATCTTAATTTTGTAATAACCTTTAACAAATCCAAGTACCTACTATATCAAGTTTTTTATGCTATATAAATATCGATTTATGTTTCCAATATTGTAACTCCATTATCGGAAATTTTACAATAATACTTTATTTACTGAGTGCAAGAGGTGTGACCGGTAAATCATAGCGACTATTTGTCGTACATAAAACGTGCATTTTGTAACTATAGCGTCCGGAATGGTTTTGTAAATCGCGTGTTTTCATATGAATTATTCTCAGAAGTTAGCTATAAAAATTCCGGAGGAAGGATTGTTCCGTGTGGTAGCGACTACCCATCGCGTAGAGTTAGGGCGTTTTATGGGACAACAAATCATTTCACTCATATATGGGTAACTTTAGACTCGTGTATATGTTATCTGAAAGTTAGCGTCGACGTGTGAAATGGAATGTCCTACAGCTAAGTAAATAATTGGTTCAAGTAATGGCTATAATCATAAACATTTTTAGGTATTAATTATTACATTTTAATTCTATTTCATTCATCAACTAGCTATTACCCGCGACGTCGACTGTGTGGGATTTTTAATGAAAAAAAATTGTTCAGTGTAAATGTGCCCTTGGAGTGCGCGCGGTTCTGGACTGCCGTTCTTTAGTTTATTATTTGCTCGGAAGCCAGATTTTTATTTTTCAAAAATAAAAGTAGCCATACTTTCTCTTTATAACATCAGCTAATCTTTTTTTTAAGCTGACTACACTGTTGACCTGGCAAGGCCTCTACAGTTTCACCGGACTACTAAGGGGAGCGCTAAAGGCATTCATCCGATTTTATGTAGGCAACTAGCACAAAAGCGCACGGCGCGCCTCGGCTTGGCCTGTCGCCGAATCAGCTAATCCCGTGAAGACGGGTTCAACTGTTTCAAAGATTAACAGGAACAGCAAAACTTGAGAAGACATAAATAATTCTCGTCTGATATTTAATAGTCGCCTTCGCTAGATCCAATAATTTCAACAATGATCGATTGGATTATTAACGCAGCATGTTATTTTGTCTACAAATTTATCGTTTCTTAACTACGATGTAAGAGGCGTTACGTTCGCTATATTTTAGAATATAAAAATAATGGGTATAGAATATTAGTTGGGAGCAATCGATAAACCTATGGAAAATATTGTGATAAAAATAATGAAATATAGAGACAAAGGCTACTCGAATTTATTTCTGATGACACGATAAAAATTGATTTATTCATTTCACGTTCAAGTGTATTAGCGGATGACAAATTATGATAAATGTAAAATCAATAGATATTTATCAGAGAAACTATATGAACCTTGACTGTTATCTAGTTGACATTACATATTATTTTGAAACACGCTTTTCAAGGTCGGCAACACAACAGTGATGCCCCTGGTGTTGCAGTTGTCCATAAGCGAACGTAACCATTTAACATCAGATGGGCCATCTACCCGTTTGCTGCCCTTTGGCATAAAAAGATATTCTTTAAATTTACTAAAGTGTGTTACCAAAGACTTATTAATAAATCGTTAGCCACACACTAATCCGATAAATATGAACTTATCTCTTAAGTTCACAGTTGTTTGAACACACGTCACTCCGGACAAACTGATATTGTTGCCCCTAAATAGATATCTTAAATAAAGCTAATTTTTTATATGAAAATTTATTTACAAATAAGCGTATACTAACATAATATAACATAAATGGATATTGAAATGGTAGAAAATTATTAATATTTGAATTTAACCACAAATTTATATTCTTTTGCATAGATTTAACTATGCAACTATTACATAGATTTTACTTACTTTCGCATTTAGAATATTAGTTACTATTATTGGCTTTAATATCTATTGATAAATTATCTTCATAGCAAACAACATAATTTATATCGTGTATATTGTATATCTTATTCGAAAATTAAACCATAACTCTCCTCGCTTCATTCCATAGTGCTGTTTAAGATCAAAATATAAATGCCACCGTACGTTGATTTAGGTGTTTTACTTTCCTGTAAACAGTCCGGAACCAGGGAGTAAACACGTTGATGGAAACACCTATATTACGAGATCTGGATTACGAAATCACCAACGTAAATAGAACAAAGGGTGAAATGCTGAAAGTTTTTATGACTGTCTGCTTGTTTAATTGTTACATAAGAGTGTTTCTTGAATTTATATGTTTATTTAATTTATGTTTCAATGCAAAAATAGAAATGTACGTAGATACGTTAATATATGGAAATGAATTTATTAAAAAAAATATTGGTAAGAAAATAATAGAATATAGTTTACACTGAAGAGAAGCAAACTTTATTAACTCTGTCATACCAGTTTATAGACTTCTTCTAAATTCTCTGTTATCTTCCTTAAACGGAAGCAAACACTATATCCGAGGGTCTTGTAAAAATAAGAAGAAAATTGCAATTTTACATACATCATGAAAGCTGAGTACATATTGTATATGTATATATGTATTTATTCTGCTCAATTAATTAGAAAATAAAATGTTTTTGGAACGAAACTAGATATCTAATAGTCTTGTTGCTTCGTGGTAACTATACAAGAAAGTGTACAAGATGCGACTACAACAGCACCTATTTGACTTGTAAATGAGCAGTGTTCGTGTTGCTGTGTTCTGGTCCGAATGGTGTAAATGGTGTGATGTGCACATAATGGTATACGAGGCGTTCCAACACTGTTCACAGGAGTAGCAACTTGTTTTCACTTGTCTCAGGACTGCGTCTCTTTTAAGGTTGATTGTACAAAGTCATAGGCTGTAGCGACTATTTACAACACATATACAATTATTTTCTAGAACTTTCTTTGCAGGTACAATAATTCATTAAACAATATTTTTTAAACGATTTGTAATTTTATATCACTGGATACTGTGAGAAACTATAAATTTTAATTAGATTTTTTTGTGCAATACTCTTAAAGTGAATTATGTTCTTCTGAGAAATATATTTCATTAAGCCATCATGTTAAACTAGGTAAATTCTATACTATCTAGGTTAGTTTGTAAAGATATTTGAAAATGATTTTCATGCAGGCTATATTTAAATATACTTTCAAATGAGTTTTATAAGACATTTAAAATTTTATTTAGTTATTTACTTGCCTTGTAGAACACAAGCGCTACTGTTGCTCTTGGGCGCTATAAACTGCGACACAGTTCTACTAATATATCCAATACCGTTCATTTCTTTTTCTGTACATTTTTATTGTTCGAATAAAGTTTAACATAATACAAAAAAACAAACAAAAAAGTGTCAAAAGATAAACTCTTGACATAAGAGAAATCGAAATCCAACACTAGTAATTCTGGAAGTGATAAATACTTCAGGCTTAATTTTCGTAATCGACAGATCATGAATTAATGGATTCAGGGCAGCAACTACTCTTACATGTAGTTAAGGTTGTAACATAAAATGATAATAATAACAGTTATTATATTACACTGGTTTTAGTGTCGAATCGAGAAGTGAGGCCACATACTATGTTCTACCATCATTTTATAATTGGATAATTTGTTCTCACGATAGGCCGTTCCTCGTCAATGTTACGTTTGGATTTAATAAAAAAGTAATCCAAAATACCATGAAAGGGAGAAAGAAAAATTGTGCGTGTCAGTTCCGATACACGACTGGAGTTAACTCTTTAAGAACGATAGTCTTTGAACAGATACAAAAAAGCCTTACAAAGGCTTGCAAAATCCATAGCTTAAAAAAAAGACCGATATCATATCAAATAAATGCATCCATGAAAATACTTAAAGAATGTATATATTTTTATTCTATTTACAATTTTTATTAATATTCTCTAAAATATTATATATCAAACATTTTACATAAGTAGAACCACACCTCATTGTGCTTAGTGTTCTATCACAAAAAATATCTAAATTAAGTTCGGATTTTCAAAATTGTATTAATCTCAATCCGTCAACTTGTGAAAGCTGCGCACAATAAGTTGCGCATAAAAAACGTTACACTGTCATTCGATCACTACATTTTACTCTTAATTTATTTCATACCGGGCGCCTTATATGAAAATCGATTCTTAAGGAGTAAACTCCAAAAGTGCTTTAATTATTGTTATTAACATAGTCCAATACAAAAAAATTAAAAAAGGTTTGACCATCTATTTTCCAAGTGTAAACCGTGTTAGTTCATCAACCAGTAGCAGAGACTTTAAATACAAAAACACTTCACACAGTATTAACTATCAGTCTTATTACAGTACCGTTTTACTTACAACAGCCTAAAGGCGATATATTCCATGTGTTTGCTCTCGATCTTGAATAACGAATGCCCGACATACCTCTGAATGCCCGCTATTGTGATTTCATCCCCACCAATTTACTTGCTTATGATTGGTCGTTGTAGATTGACAGTATCTCGACCAATCATAAGAAGTACTTTAAATATAGAACTTTATAATAATCATTAGCAGTTATTTAACCAACATGAAAATAATAATTGATATATTTAGACATTTATAACACTTGCTTATGATTGATCATTTAAGATTGACAGTATCTCGATCAATCATAAGAAGTACTTTAAATATAGAACTTTATAATAATCATTAGCAATTATTTAACCAACATGAAAATAATAATTGATATATTTAGACATTTATAACACTTGCTTATGATTGATCATTTAAGATTGACAGTATCTCGATCAATCATAAGAAGTACTTTAAATATAGAACTTTATAATAATCATTAGCAATTATTTAACCAACATGAAAATAATAATTGATATATTTAGACATTTATAACACTTGCTTATGATTGATCATTTAAGATTGACAGTATCTCGATCAATCATAAGAAGTACTCTAAATATCAAACATTGTTAGAATGCTTAGACCTAATATGAAAATAATAAGCGATATACATATTTAGATATTTATAACAGCTCGGCCATCCTTTTTTCAACGAGTCCCTCGTTGGTAAGAAAAAAAATCGTTAAGTACTCCAAGTATTTCATTTAGAAATATGTAGAAAATATAATGGCGTCACATACGTTTTGTTTAAAATAATAATCTTTAGGTGTTTAAGTCCTGAAGGAAATCAAACTAATCACGCATTATTATCAATACAACTTTATCGAAGAGGTCTTACCTATAGAACAAGCTAGATTTAGACATTGCACAGACCAACTTGGCCTTGGCCTTGACCACTCATATAGAGACAGGTTTTTCAGCTAGAATGTAAATCGGGAGCAGTTTTAGTAGACCTTACTGCCGCATATGCTAACCGTATGGCGAGAGGGTTTATTATATAAGCTGTTGACTGTGGTTCCGAGTACAAAAATTGTTCAGCTTATATCCAATAAGATTTCACAGCGATTATTCAGAGTACACCTGGGTTCTTCGGCTAGCGATTTCAGATTGTTAAATAATGGCCTTCCTCAGGGTTATGTTTTAGCCCCAACTTTATTTAACCTATATATACATGATTTGCCAGGTACTATCTCCACCTATATATACATGATTTGCCAGGTACTATCTCCACCTATAAATTTATTTACGCTGATGATATATGCCTGATTATGGAAGTTACATTATCAGAAGACATGAAAATTCTGGCAGAATACCTCAAAACTTTGCGTTTGATACCTAGCGTAAGTAAAACAGAAACATGTTTCCATTTGAATAACCAATTAGCCAGGAGTGAGCTAAAGGTTTCATTTAATGGCATACAGTTGCGTCACAACCATTACCCCAAGTTCCTGGGTGTTGTACTTGACCGTTCACTTACATACAAAGAGCATTTTGAAAAGACTTCGCGGAAACTGCAATCTAGAAATAACGTGCTTCTAAAACTGACTGGAACTAGTTGGGACACAAACGCCGATGTATTGAGAACTACAGCCATTTAGTTGGTGTATCCTGTAGCGGAATATTGTTCCCCGGTGTGGTTAGGTAGCGCCCATGTGCAGAAAGTAGACCCTGAGCTGCACATTGCGATTGCGGGGCGGAAAGGCAAACAATCCAACACATCATCGAGGAATGTCCACTTCGACAATACAACGGTTGCCCCGACAAACTGATCAATCTTACCGACGACGTCTTTAAATGGCTGAGAGAATTAAATGTTTAATTGTAAACTATTTAGCCATACGATTAAAAAAACATAACTCACTGGCTTAGTGATACATTACATTTAGTATCTAATTAAAGATTACTTTACCTATTTAGCCATACGATTAAAAAAATATAACTCACTGGCTTAGTGATACATTACATTTAGTATCTAATTAAAGATTACTTTACATTATGTCATAATCCATAACCTTAATCAGCAAATCTTTATAATTTAAGGGTGTCTGTTACCCGACATCCCTGGCATCGTTACATTTTTTTTTTTTTTTTTTATATTGGCAGTATATATACTGATCCATGCCCTTGGCCAGTATATACACTGTTACACTAGTTGCTAAAACGCGAGGCACCCGTTACCTGGTACCTCATACCGATTCATCAGTACGTGACTCTAACCAATGAATCGGTATTTACTGATCCATTACGTCGACCAGCAAATACTTTAGCCATTTAATACTTGAACCATTTACGATGATACATGACACTAATCACGGGTATCTTGACCAGTAGCGTGGGATGACTATCTCGGAAGACTGCTTTTTTTTTTTTTTTATATTGGCAGTATATATACTGATCCATGCCCTTGGCCAGTATATACACTGTTACACTAGTTGCTAAAACGCGAGGCACCCGTTACCTGGTACCTCATACCGATTCATCAGTACGTGACTCTAACCAATGAATCGGTATTTACTGATCCATTACGTCGACCAGCAAATACTTTAGCCATTTAATACTTGAACCATTTACGATGATACATGACACTAATCACGGGTATCTTGACCAGTAGCGTGGGATGACTATCTCGGAAGACTGCGTGCACGACGTGCGGGGGTTGCTCGCAGTGTCGAGGCGCGCAGATCGCGCGCGGTGCAGCTGGTACCGTTAGCCGCGCTTCTAACCGTCTGACACAATGTTTGTTACCGGTGCCACACATTAATTGCCAAAATGTGAGGCACCCGTTACCTGGCGCCTTACACAGATTCATCAGTACGTGACCCTAACCAATGAATCTGTATTTACTGGTCGA
Organism: Antheraea assamensis; assembly: GCA_035772565.1. Lineage (NCBI taxonomy): Eukaryota > Metazoa > Arthropoda > Insecta > Lepidoptera > Saturniidae > Antheraea > Antheraea assamensis. The sequence continues at coordinate 1,937,087 of JAQQSE010000134.1, read as the reverse complement.
CGACATTGACCAGCAAATATTTCAGCCACTAAATTCTTTAGCTATTTACGATGATACATGACACTAATCATCGGTACCTAGAATCACATTAACATTGCTATTATCATAACATCATATTCTTTTTTTTTACTTTAAGCATACTGTGTAATCAACGACAACCAATTTGATAATCGATTATTAGCCAGCCTCTAATAAACTACTTTATTTCTGGATTGTACAATATCAATGTTCATTTGAATGAATACATTAATTTATACGTCAATTTACAAATCGCCACAACCAGAATCGGAATCGGTTGGTACGGGTTCGTTGAAACGAATCCAACGATATGTTTTATCAATAGCTACTATAGCCGCAAACATCTAACTAAACTTTGTGAAAGGCATATCCTCGACCACGAATCTATCGTTGGGAGCACATTTTTAATTCTAGGTTCGAGCTTCTTTGACTGTTCTATACACATCGCACCTCTTTATACTCTAACCAAATCGCCTTCCTTCTAATTCATTCCCATCTTTTTATACCTACCCTACCGTTTTTTTTTTTTCTTCACCTGTTGTGTCCTAATAAGGCCACCAGCGCTAGTCCTAATATTGTCTAAACTCTCCCTCACTTCAGGCGTAAAGTCATTTAGCAAAATACCCAACTGTAAGTCTGGTAAATGTTCATCCCATAAGCCATTTGGCCTGTCTAGATTTATTGCTACATTCTTTCGGGGGTGTGGCGACACGTGCTTTATACCGCATGATTGAGTAAAAGTTTTAAATTGTATACTAATGAAGCTTGTCTTTTGGGCCATAATTAAACTGGTTGGTGCGACAGAGTAACTAAAATGCTCTCTGAATCAAAATACCGTTCATATACATTAATGCGTAAGACGAAGCACAAGAACTGAAACAGATTTGCGCTAGTTAACCCGGGCGCTAGTTAACCCGGATCACCCTTAATTCGCCGTATTTAATGCGCGTCTCTTACACGAATAAGAGTGCGCAAATAAAATAAGACTTCACGCTTAAAACACCTGATTCAGACTTTATCATTTTGACAGAGGGTCCTTCCGTGAAAGTGTAGTCTTAATAGTACCGGGCAATTGTTTAAAAAGTCATCTACTACCAATCTCCACGTAATTTTCTACTACACTCCTGCACCTCGATCATGACATTCGCATTACCAAGTGGGCTATATGGTACGTTACCTATCCCCTAATAAAGGCACGCATTACCAAGTGGGCTATATGGTACGTTACCTATCCCCTAATAAAGGCACCTCTCCTACCTTCCAGTCTTATGCTAAACGTTAAGCTTCACCGAGACGGACCAAAGTACCCTCATTTCCTAAATCAACCAGATACTCAAATCAAATATACTTTATACAATTTAGGCCCTAAGAAGGCGCTTATCTTTTTAACATACACATATATTATATATGTATATGTTACAATCAATTTTAGTGGGTGTACAGAAAGGAGTCAATTCCAAACATCACCATCGTTCACTTATCGATCCACTCTATAAAAGCCCTTTCGACATCAAAACCCGCTTAAAATGGCACTACTCATAATCTAGCAAATCGGTAATATGTTTTGGGACTTTGTTATGCAAAAAATCTAACACTGTTACTGGTTTTACCGAGTCTAAAACATGGAACGATCAGTTTGTCAATTTCTAGTTTTTGCGAACATGCTTTAAATTATCAAGAACGTATTGGGAAGCCAGATTTAAGACACCGAATTCTTGAAACTTAACCTTTAATGATTCGCGAGGTCCCTCATTGTACATTACTCGAACTGCCCGTTTTTGCAATCAAAATTTAGTGTCTACCTCAGCTGCTGTCCCTCACAACAAAGCAGCACTTTTTGCAGTCTTCAAATTGTGCTTCTAATCTAACACCACGATCTTCTATATTGCTATGATACAGTCGACTGCACGTTTTCCTCACATTTCACATTGATATAAGAGCAACTCCCTATGGCGTACCTTTTTGTGGAGCATTTTAGTAAATGAGCATAATTATCCCTAGTTGGGGAAAAATCTTTTAACTGTAGTTTCCATTCTGGCCTAAAAAAATAGAAGCGAGGGAACCGTGATAAGTTTTAGCTACCCCTGTTAATTTTGGTAAGGCGTAATGGACTATTTACTTATCGCTCCACCCTAGATCCGTGCAGATTAGTCAACTTTGTGAAGGCATGTATTAACCGTTTGTTCTTTGCGTAAAAGGTTTGGAAGGAGACTAATGTGCAACCGATCCCCAAAAAAGGGGACCGTTCAGACCCCAACAACTATCGCCCAATCGCCGTAACCTCAGTGTTATGCAAAGTCATGGAACGGATAATAAATATACAACTTATTCGATACCTAGAAGAGCACTCCTTAATTGATGATCGACAATATGGATTTCGTCCGAAACGATCAACGGGTGATCTTTTAGCGTACGTACTGCATCGCTGGGGGGAAACGATTGATAAACATGGCGAAGCCGTGGCAATTAGTCTCGATATAGCAAAGGCTTTTGATAGGGTTTGGCATCGAGGTCTTCTATCCAAACTGGAGGCATACGGTCTCCATGACAACCTGTGTAGATGGATCTCCAGCTTTCTGCATGAACGCAGAATACGTGTTCTTGTCGATGGACACAGTTCGCAGTTCATGTCAGTTAATGCAGGAGTTCCACAGGGATCTGTGCTTTCACCAACCCTGTTTCTAATGCATATTAACGATATGTTAGCCTCCGGTTGCATTCATTGTTATGCTGATGACAGCACAATTCATAGTGGGTATAGCAGTAAGCCCTCGAGTGGTCGTGGCGAAACTGAGAAAATGCGGGCTGATCTTGTCACTGAACTCAATCAGTCCTTGGAACTCCTATCTCTATGGGGAGCATGCAACTTGGTTGAGTTCAATGCCAAGAAAACACAGGTCTGCGTGTTCTCATGCAAAAAATCCCCTTTTTCTCCTCCCCTCACTCTTCAGAATGACTCGCTTGCAAAGAGTGACAGTTTAAGTATCTTAGGGATCGATATCTGCTGTGACCTTAACCTCAGGGACCATGTTGTGAGTGTTATCTCCGCAACATCTAAGAGATTGGGCATCCTGAACAGAGTGCGACGGTTTTTCACGCCCGGCCAGCTAAACCTTCTTTACAAGGCACAAGTTAGGCCGTGTATGGAATACTGTTCGCATCTCTGGGATGGTTCCGCCCAATACCTCCTCGATGCCCTAGATAGGTTGCAGCGGCGGGCTGTCCGCATTGTGAATGATACAGACATCACTAACAACCTTGAACCGCTACAGTTACGAAGAGACATCGCCTCATTGAGCGTGTTTTATCGGCTGTATCATGGCGAGTGTTCTGAAGAATTATTCAACCTCATCCCATCTTCTCCTTTCCACTTCAGAACCACACGGGCGGGTACGCGACTCCACAGATTCACAGTAGAAACCTTCTCGGCAAGAACGAAGAAGTTCGAAAATTCTTATCTTTGTCGTACTGTGAAGATGTGGAATCGCCTCCCGACTAGTGTGTTCCCCCCCTCTTATGATATGGGGTCCTTCAAACGAGGCGTGAAGAGGCACTTTTGCAGGTCGGCATGATGATGACGACTGCCGTTGGTATTTAACACCGACAGTCGCCGTTGTTTTTGGACTGTACCGTACTTACCATCAGGTATTGTACAGTCATTTTGCCGAACTTAAATCCAGGCATTACACTATTTAAGACCCGATACCTATTGCGATCGCTTGTATTATACAAAGCCCTAAGAGCACAATCGAATATTTCAATGAATAAATTGTTATTTCACTCGGGATTACGGCGACGTGTTACTTCACAGGACGGTGTGCGAAGGCGCAAAGTTCTGTGCCTAGGTGAATACCTCGATTATGCACGGCGCGTCACCTGCCATTCCAGAACACGTGATCGTGTCCTGGAGCGCCGATGACGGCGATATCGTTAGCTCGCCCTTCTCATATAATGCAAACTGGAGCGGGACTGACCAATCGCCCGTGGCGATAGCCTTACCCTGGACCACCCGGACTGCAACCGACTGCGGAGACTGCCACAATTTTTTTTCAGTCTCGAGCACATACGCCCGCGACCATGGATACGGTTTCATGTTGTGTCACGAAATCTTTGTGGAGGCGCCAGCATTTTAAGAGTACCTTCATTCATCCACGTAGTCACAGACTCAACGTATATTACAAGAAAAAATACACTACAATTAATACAGGATTTTTTTTCATTACCTACGGATATATTATTATTGCTTTAACAAAACAACTTACTATAATCAAAAGAGCTAAATTCGTCAACAAGCTGGGTCAGCACATCTAATAAACGCTTACACTTGTTATTTTGGCCTTAGCAAGTCTTGATGTATATAAAAAAAATGTATGCTCGTAGTTACTACTTTAAACTTTAAAACCGTAGGTCTATACACAACAAAAATAAACTTGTTGTCTCATTTTTACTTCGATAATCACGACCTCACCTCATTTGAAATTGAAATAAAATATTCTTTAGAAGGATCCACGAGGGTAGATAAACATAACGAAATAAAATAATAAATAACCCTTACGTTTTCTAAGTATGTTCACCAAATACTTATGCGTATTTTAGATCTTGTTGTGGGCACTAAGTTGCTAATCCCGCTTCTGAGATGTAAACCGTGTTAGTTCATCAACCAGTAGCAGAGACTTTAAATACAAAAACACTTCACACAGTATTAACTATCAGTCTTATTACAGTACCGTTTTACTTACAACAGCCTAAAGGCGATATATTCCATGTGTTTGCTCTCGATCTTGAATAACGAATGCCCGACATACCTCTGAATGCCCGCTATTGTGATTTCATCCCCACCAATTTACTTGCTTATGATTGGTCGTTGTAGATTGACAGTATCTCGACCAATCATAAGAAGTACTTTAAATATAGAACTTTATAATAATCATTAGCAGTTATTTAACCAACATGAAAATAATAATTGATATATTTAGACATTTATAACACTTGCTTATGATTGATCATTTAAGATTGACAGTATCTCGATCAATCATAAGAAGTACTTTAAATATAGAACTTTATAATAATCATTAGCAATTATTTAACCAACATGAAAATAATAATTGATATATTTAGACATTTATAACACTTGCTTATGATTGATCATTTAAGATTGACAGTATCTCGATCAATCATAAGAAGTACTTTAAATATAGAACTTTATAATAATCATTAGCAATTATTTAACCAACATGAAAATAATAATTGATATATTTAGACATTTATAACACTTGCTTATGATTGATCATTTAAGATTGACAGTATCTCGATCAATCATAAGAAGTACTCTAAATATAAAACATTGTTAGAATGCTTAGACCTAATATGAAAATAATAAGCGATATACATATTTAGATATTTATAACACAAGCAATTTTTTTTATTACCATAAACAGTGAAGTTACAAATAAATTACAAAAGCTAAGTTGTAACAAAATTAAAAGTGACCGTAACGACAACAGTAACTAATGAAAAATAATGATGTGGTTGGCTGTTACACGGTTGTCTGGATAATTTTGATTGATTAGTATTATTCCAAAACACTTCTATGTACGGTGACACGTTATTATAATGTCACTTCTAGACAACCTATTATAATGAATAAATAAATGTTCAAAGACTATTCATTTGTGTTGAAAGAAATTTTTACAAAATTATTCAAATTGTTAATAACAAGGAATTATACAATATTAAGTAGCTATAGAGCAAACGATGCCAATATTTGTATGTAATTGAACTGAATGGTAATGAAATAAATAGTACAAAATGTTTATATTACCGAAGAGCAATAGATACAACACTAACGATGTTTTATCTACAATTATCTTGTTTAGATTCGATGTTGGATATTTTAGTAAACCTCTTTGAGTTATTTGTTTTAAGTTGAACAGGTAATTAGTCTTAAACTATTTATAATTGGACTATCCGATTTGTTTCCGTGATAAATTATTGATAGGTTTTTATGGTGCTGTTAGTTATATTTATAAAAGAGATATATATATCTTAGCTTGATATCTTTTGACATGGTTATTTTTATTTTTTCGAACTGACTTACACTGCCAGCCAATAAGGCCTTTACAGTTTCACCATACTACCAGAGACATGGTTATTACAAGATTTGTACATTTATAGCGCGAGAGACAAAGAACACGTCCCCTCTTACCTCACCTCTGCAGCGAATTGCGCGGGCGCGTCGTCCTCCAGACCGTTACATTAGTGTTTGTTAGAATGTCCTTGGGCGAGCGCGCTTACGCAATAGTTTTTATGTGGATAGTTCAAGGGACGCGTCAGTGTGTTTGCGTGTACAGTTATTTTGTTTCAACTTTATTTTTATACTTTGATAATTTAGTTACATAGTTATAAAACCTAGTTTCATTCGATCGCTATACAATACACAATACTGTTTTCCCATTTAGTAAAATAAATTACAAATAATAATATCTATATATTAATTGTTCACCCTTATTATGGTCGAATTTCAACCACTAGATCACTAGTTTACTTAATTAAGATTACGTTCAATTGAACGAATGAATGAATGCTTCGTTTCACATTTTAGTTTGTATACTCACGAGCTTAATGCCTCAAGAAGGCATTTGCTTACCAGCGGTATTGTTGTCAAAAAAAAATTATTGTATGTAATGCAAATATAAAAGAAGTAAAGAAAATACAATATTAAAATAACTCAAAATGGGAGTACAACTAAAATACATAAATATTGTATTGTATACAATATGAATCTACTCATATAATTATACAACATATACATAGACATAATTGAAGTATAGATTATTATTATAAGTATTAAAACTAAATATCGTTCACTAGAAAATAATAGTCGAGCTCCGCATAATGAAGTAATTTCAAAAGCGATGGATAGTTCGATACAATGCAACTTCCTCGCAAATTGCTTACAATTTTATAGCGTCTATATACCCTTTGTTGATGTTACAAGAGAGCAAAACAATATAATAGATGTACTCTTAAATAAAGCGAATAATAATCGGCTTGTATCCTACAATTGGGTTAAGACTTTATCTTTTCGAAAGGCCTGGACTTTTAATCACAAAACATACCCATGATTTTAAAAACTAAATCTTATATACATCAATATCATCGGGATGAAGTCGAGAACTCAGATATTAAAGGTATGACGTTATCAATGATGACGTCACGGTTATGATTTAAAGTAAAAAAAAAAAGAAAAGACTACTGTTCTCAAAGGATAGCTCAAATCTACAAAACGTCAATGAAGCGCAGGCAAAAGTTAGTGTTTCTTATCTAAAGTGCTGTGATAACATACTCGTTATTTTATTTTCTTCCTTTAGTACCTATATGAAAAGACGTCCTTCGTCGCATAGTTCAGGTGTTTGAATGCCTAAGTTAAAACATGCCAATATTTTTCTTCTATCTTCATATCTTAGTTTATGCTCACTCGAGGATAATCATAGAGAGACAAGTTAATAAAACTTTTAAAATACCACGACAAAAGCATGTCAAGGAAATATTTTTAAATCAATAAATAAGTTTGTAACCCTTAATTATATTTGTGGATCCTTATCTCGCTTTCGAAATTAATTGATACTATCCGAAACGCCTACTTAGATGAGATTATAACTTAGCCTTATTTCATTTGCTTTATTCAGTTTGTTTCCTGTTGATCTTCCAAGGTTTATTTCTTGATGTTTGACTAGTTGGTGCCCGTGATTTTGTTCTTCTGAAAATAGGTTTGTTGTTTCATGAAAACTACAATTTCTATCTGGATTAATAGAAAACGGTCTTTATTTTTCTAATTATAAGTTTTTTTTTCCGAACTGACTAACGTTATTGTCCTGTCAGACCTTCACATCTTCATCGGACTAAAATAATTTTATCTTTACTGCTTAGCCCACAAAGCACAAACATTTTTACAAAGCGCAAAACTTTTAAAATTCCTCTATGTGCTTGTAAAAGTTTTGTATATAGTTATATATTGATATGTTTTATGAAAAACTGATATGAATAGAATCACTTTTGAATTTTTTGTATTTAAAAAATAAGAATACTTTTTATCATTTTTAGTATCACTGCCACTTGTCAAGACTACAAAAAAGGACATGAGGTATCCTTTACCCAGAAAAATGTTCCCGAGCGAAGCCGCAAGAAAAGCCTAGTGTTAATTTCAGGTTCTTATGTGGTCAGACGACAAGAAGAAATACACGTATATAATAAAATAATATATTTGCAGATTTTACATGCGTTTTACATAGCTTTTTTTTCCAAACTGTGACATAGAATATATCTCATTTAAAGCATACATTTTAAATAGAAAAACACAAAGAAGTTCTTAACACAAAATACAAGGAGACTTTTAACACTTAGGCTGAGTTGCACCAGTTAATGTTAAAGTTAAAAATTCGGTTAAAGTTATTGTTAGGCAAAAAATAGATTGCACCAAATGACAATGGTTAAAATGACGTCACGATTTAACGTTAACTATTACTGCTCCATGTTGGCCGGTTAACGTTATTGTTAATGTCAATTTTTGAATCGGTTGTCAAGTTCACTAGTTCACTTCATTGTTGCTGAAGATAATGCTTCTTTCTCTAAATAACAAACACAGAATTAGAAAATGCCCACAGGACGACAGAAGCTAAGGTTTTGTCGTTACAGGATTGAATTCTTGTATATTAATAACACTTTTATTATATAGTGCATACAAAAATATTTTATATGAAATTTTCAAATATTATTATAGATTTTAATAAATTGAATACTTCTTACTTTATACTGTTCTCGAATGTGGTAACCAATGTGGTATTAATTTTCTCGGAATTGGCCATTGATAATAATATATTGATAAAAAAAATCCCATAATCCATTCACAGAAAAAGACAAAGTAAATAACAGAGCAAAATAATTGTAACAAGTTGACATTTGCGTGCTGGTGACAGTCACAGAATAACAATAGTGACAGTTATAACTAAGTCCTGCCAAGTAAAAAATGTTAACCTTTTCGATTTTAAGGACTAATTGATTTATTGAAGTGGCATCTCTAATAACTTTAATAATTACAAAATGTTTGATGGTGCAACTCGGTTTTGGCAAATGTAACTGTTAGCAACTCTTGTCATTGTTAAAGTTAACTTTAACAATTACAATAACCACGATTTTGGTGCAACTCAGACATAGTGTGTCAAAGAAGGACAAGCTATCGTGCAATTAAATTATATTTCATTTTCCAGAATAAGATAATTACAGTACGGAAATTCAGATAATAATCAATTTTGTGAATTCACATAAAACTGGCATTTTATTTTGTCACAGCATTATTAAATTAACTAAATACAACGTATACAGTTCACCTAATGCGCCTACTAATTTATTGGTATATATAAATTGAATCAATCAATATGTTCTTAAATCGAGCATAAAATAACTATTAGGTAACTATTAATAGCAAGAATCATTCGCATGTGACGAAATTCGTTGTAAATTATTCTTGATCGATTCACTAACTAAAGCGCTACGATGGAACAAATTAAAATATGTTAATAGTAATTTTATGGTATCGTATATTTTATGAGTTAAATTTCCACTTATAACCCATTAAAAATGAAATCCAAATTAGACTTTACATTGAATAAACATGGTGGTGGAATATATCTGGTGTTATTATTATGTATTTCGTAATTGATTTTTAATATTTCCGTACTTCATTCTATTTCTTATTACAGCGGAACAATTTTGTTTCGTTAGTTTATTAAATTCGTAATTAGTCTGATTTAAATGTACTACTATGTTGATATTAAAAACGTGTATTAGAATAAGTTTATTATTTAACAAAAATAATAATTGTAGTAGTGAGCTTAGATAGCGAAATATATTAATCGATAGAGAATAACAATTATTTTACTGATTCGCAGAAGGTCTGGTGACTTTAAAATAAAACCCTTGATTTTTGTTCAACTTACGTTTGGATTCGCTGTTGTATTCGTAGATATAATAAAGGGTTCAAAGGATCAAAGGGTTATTATAGAGTGGATCAATATGTGAACGATGGTGATGTCTGGAATTGACTCCTCTCTGTGCATCCACTAAAATCGATTGTAATGTATAATGTATTTTAATTATATAAGTATATGTTAAAAAGATAAACCCGATCGAGTTTCTTGCCGGTTCTTCTCGATGACTGGGATGTATTCCGAACCGGTGGTAGTTTTGACGTTCATAAGCGCCTTCTTAGGGCCTAAATTGAATAAAGTATTTTTGATTTGATTTGAATACCCGCCATTATTTACGTTACATCTTTTTATAAATTTGCACGCATCTTCGCTCGTATAAATAAAATATATCTTTGACTTATCCTCTGGGAATAGTACTTTACTGGATTACAAAAAACCAAAGAAACAATCGGACATTCACATTTATAATATTACTAAGAATTAGTTACGGTCTTGATCACATATTATTATCATACATCATAGAAGAACATTTTAATTATGTTCACTAAATCGTCATGGTACAAGTCGAGAGTAATTTATTAGTCAATACATATATTATTGTTATTAATGAATAAACTCGATAATTACCACGTGTATAGATTTAACTTACGTTTATAAGCAAACAAAATTAAGCACTTACGGACAATAAAGATACCACCTGCCCATAAAATATCCCAATCGTCGTAAAACCCGCAAGAAGTATTATTAATTAGTAAATAATATTTCGTTTACCAAAAATACTATGGCTTAAGCCGTGGTTAATGTAATAATTAAATAAGTATGCCGTTATGTTTACTAATGAAATAATACATTAATTACTATGAGTACAGGCTTAACTTACGTTCATATCTGAATAAACTTAAGGCTTGAGGACATTAAAGATAGCACCTCCTCGTAAAACATTCCAGTCGCCGTAAAACCCGCAATACACTATCCCGAACTCCGACGACAATAACATTTATTTATATATATATTCTAGCTGTAATTGCGTCACCGCTCGTATCGATGTAGACTTGACCTATCCCTCGGGAACACTACGATTTTCCAGATAAAAGTACCTCGTGTTCTTTTCTGTAACCCTATAACAACATCTATGCACAATTTCATGATAATCGGTTGAGTACTAAAGGCGTGAAAGCGTAACAAACAAACTCACCTTTACATTTATAATATTAGTAAGGATTTCTATAAATTGAAAATAAAGAAAACAAAAACATAGACAGAATTTGTAATCGATAAGCAGGATAAAGCAAAGTCTCTATCTGTAGCTGTATAAACATACATACACATTAATTGATAGTTCTTCCGAAAGTAGACAATAATTTTGATACAATTTTTGGTAACGTTTAGAGAATGTCTTCCTAAAGATTTATATGTATAATACATGTTTATTATACGTATTATTATACGTATGTATATATTTATTACTAGACAGTATAAAAAAATCGATGTAGTGTAATCTAACCTTAAAATATTTATGAAGCAAATTTAATTAACAGTGCTGACTACACATTATGAGATACATCTAAATAATTTACTGCGGAATTATAGCTATATATAGCCATTAAACAAGCCTACAATTTATGTATATGTCTTAAGGATGATTCACAAAAAAGTGTGTGTGTGTACTTATGTAAATCTTTTCAAAAAATTTATCTTTCACCTTATTCTACGTTTGTAGTTTGTATTCTACCCTTGTAGAAAAAACGACACTAACAATAGAAAAAAAGTATTTAATACATACATACTTTTTTTGAATAAAATATTGACTATAGCTAACTTCAGGTGTCGGTTTTTCGTGACGGTGTGCGCAGGAATCGTAAAAATTTACTCTCATCATTTTTCTCTAACGCGCCAAATGAAGTATAACTTCAATAATAATTTGTATCTTTTACATAATAATAAAAATTGGCCGTTAGCGAAGTAGCTTTGAAAAATATTACATTATTTCTTATCCAATTGGTCTCATTGAACCTTTAATATCTAATGTATAAAATAGCATTTTATAACATGTCCTTTGAATGTATTTCTTAAAAGTTATTATATATGTATTTAAAATTATGTGTAACAAAAAAAATGAACTATAACTTTTAAAGTGACAGTAAAATTAATAGGATAGTACATATATCTAGAACGTTTTAAAACGCTTATGATAGATACCATATTAAGAAGCATATCGCATTTCACATAAAAGTCATTCAAAGATTGCACCCGTTCGAAGTCGGAACGCGTAGATAAGTGAAGAGTAAATTTAAATTTACATAAAAAAATGAAGGAATGAAATAAGACGGTTATCAAAAGGGAATCGAGATTAACAAAGTTTAAAACATACTCGTGATAGTCCGACAGGCTCCATTAGCTGACGGGAGATCGTTAACCCAACACGGCTGCACGGTAAGGATCAGTTATTATTTCAATTACTCACGTAATAACAGACACATTGTATTTCTTTGTCTTATTTTGATCAACTAAACTAGTGCAAGTACAGTTGTCTCTATTTTTCGTATTCCATTAATTTTAATTGCATTAAAATTTTATTTCCGTTAGAGATATTTGTATACTTCATTAATACCAATAACGAATATATTTGAAACGGTACCTATTGATTCTCTAACTACTTATAGTATAGAAGCAATCGTCGGCGACTTCATCTGCATTTCTAACTTTATAACTGATGACACCATGATCATATAGCTCGGGACAGCTGTAGTGTCAAACTTCTTGCGTAGTCTGGCTGCTTTCTTTTACGCGACCGTACCAGCGCAGCTTAGTTTTTTGGATCTTGTCGGTAATGTTACGCATGTATTCCTTGCCGATTTTATCGAGTCGAATTACGCAACACATCCACTGTAACAACTTCATTTCGGCAACTTTAATGGCATGATCGTTCATTTCATTTACAGCCTATGTTCCACTTCTATACATAAGCACTGGTCTTACAATGATCTTGTAAACAACATTTATTACTATTTGGTCACATTATTACTAGTTATAATTAATATTTGTCATAATAAATACTTGAGTTATATCAAAATAAATACTGTGGAAATATTTTCCGTGTTCAAGTGTCTCTAATACGTAGTACCTATTGCACGGTATACAAATTTTCCATTACAGAAATTGGTACGCTGCAGCTCTATCTAGTGGCGAGTTATATTAAAACTAGCTTTTACTCCTGGCTTCGCTTTCATTAATGTAGATTTAAGGGATAGGCCCTTGGAGATAGTTCTTTTTTCAGCAATAAAATCTACCCGATATCCTTTTTTGTACCTCTGGCAACTTGTTTGCAAAATTTCATAATGATTGGTTGATTAGTTAAGGCGTGATAGCGTTACAAATAAACAAGCTGACATTCACATTTACAATATTAGCAAGGACAGATAGTATAGAAACCTTCTCGATAAGAGACCACCTGGTTATGTCAATTTTACAAATAAATCATAATATCAGTGGAATCCAAATTAACTCCTAAAATGCAAATGAATTTAATACACATTACAATATTATAAAAACATTATTTAAAAATATAAAGAAACAATTCAAATGCGTGTGGCCTTAATAAAAATTTAAGTCATGTATATTTATGCAAACTGTACACGAGGCCATCATCACCTGTCAATATAATTAAAACTCCAACATTTCACAGGCGATGTCAGATGAAAGGACTTGTTAAACCGTCGGTCGGGGCTCATTATCACGATGCTCCATCGTAACGAGGCCGGGATATAAAGGCCGGGTAAATATAAGGTTGGGTTGAGATGTGAACGCTCAAAATATTTTGAAACTACTTGCGTTACTATGGACTCTTTAATGAATTTAACAGTGGCATCTTGATTAACCTCGCTTTCTTATATATTTTGTTACATATTCCTAGTTGGGTTTTTACATATTAAATATTTCACAATTAATCAAAGTTGCGTTTTTTCTGTACTTGTAAATAAATTGCATTTTAGAATTTTAAACTGTATTTTGTTTGAAAAATTATAAACGGCTGACATGTTATATTTTTTACAGTTCTCTTTCTCTTAATAGAAAGACAGAACCTTCATGGAGGCCATACAAATTACAAGAAATCTTTAAATTTAAAATTTTACAGTTCGGACTGTAATATTTTTTTAGAAGTGTGGGTGGCCTACATTACAGATGTTTGACGATAGATTTTCGAGATGATGGTGATACTTAACTACGCAGGCATTAGTCAATACCATGCCATCGGTTTATGATTTTATTAAGATCATTTCTTTCACCGATATCTCAGTGTTATTATTCATATATAATCGTATCCACATCGAATGCACTATCGCTGAGAAATGATAGCGTCAAAAAGTTATTTGAAAGAAAGAAAGCATATTTACTTGTAACACATACATGTATATACGATAGAAACGTAAAAAAACAAAGGAACAATACAAGTAAAACAAATAAAATTCTGTATCGTGATGGTGTGTGTGGTGGTACGTAGTTACCATATATGCTTGAGGACTTGAGTCTGGAAGTTATTTAATGTCCTTTTACAAAATACACATTTATATAGCTATATATTAGTACATTTATATAGTATGTTGTGTACGTCTATTCATCTCCATTTCGCATTAATAGATTTATGCGTATCTAGGTATAATATGTAAATGTAAAAAGAAGCCATGTTCCAAAAACAATATCCATTTTAGATAGATTAGAAATACTTCATTACAACAGCTACGTTGTCTAATACTAATTTTCACATCAAACCATAATTTTTAAATACAAAATTAATTATCATAAATTATCCTATAACCCAAACAGGGATCTAGGTAATAATCTAGAATATGTGAACAATCTGTATCCTCACTTATTTTTCACACCGCAAATGAGATATCTAATGACGAGTTTGTCAAAAATTATTACTGATTGAAATAGATGTTGTATTTATTTCAATATAATTATTATTCCCTAACATTTTCTGTTCACGAACTTTCTTCTTAGTATTTTTGTCGAAATTTTATTTTCATGTTATTCCTTTCGTTCAAGCGACATAAGATGTGGTTTCGACAGGTTTATTTTTATCCGTTTTCTATATATTGTTCATGAAAAGTGCGGATCATAATAAGTTATTGGGTTTACTACTTGTGCCGTTATATTTCTTTTATAAGAACAACCAGCGACCTTGTACACTGTGATTATAATATAAAAGTTAATTACGACAGCGCCAAATTATTCTTGTTATTGATATAATTCTCGTGATGTGCAATAGGTAATTTCTTCGAAACCCAAATATTCAAAAATGTTAAATGTTGTCTTTAAACAATACTAGTTTATGGTCGTGACTTCGCTCAAATTAATGGAGATTTGATCTATCCCTCAGAAACAGTACGTTATTTTGAAATAAAATGTAGGTACCCTATGTTTTTTTTCTGTACTCATGGACAACGTCTATGTAAAATGTCATGTTTATTGGTTAAGTAGTTAAGACTTTCAATATGTAAATGTCTGAAGCAGTGATGTGCCATAGCGGAAACAATCAAATTCCGACGTCGGTTTTTGTATGTAGAGTAAATAATTACAGGTGGTAGTTTTAGAAATAATAATACATTTGAATTAATGGTGAAAGAAAACATCTTTCTAAAACCACAGCATGTTCTTACCAATACGGTGTTTTTAATCCGATAGTTGTTATCACACTCATCTTGAAGATTGACCACTAGATACTTTGCACCGAATTTTACACCGCTGTATTTGAAAAGTAGGCCATATTCCAGGTTTTTTATATATTGTACCATGTGTGTACATAGAAGTCAAACCACCAAAACTCAGTAAGTGAGAGGGAACAGCGACAGAATTCACGGAGCGAATTATTAACAATATTCTGACACCTTTTATATCCAACCTTTAGAAAGTACCTTCGGAATATATTAAGTGGAACGCTTAACAACCGAAAGATGGTTTCCTTATATTAAACTTGCTAAATATGAAACATCGTAACTTTCTTATCATGTATGAATATGGTAATCAAACGGCGTGATGTTGTTAAAACCTCATTGCAGAGAAAACTTGACTAGGTGTCTCGTTGAATCGTGTTTGTTGCTCATCTACGTAACTTCGTTAAGTTATTCAGTGCCACGGAATATAAAATTTACTTGAAAAGTCAGAGTCGAATATACTTTATTTAATTTCAGGCCTGAGAAAGTTCTCACGAAGCTACTCAAGCTACCACTGGTTCGAGAAACATCTTCGCTAATAGCTTTATAATATATTCTATTTAATATAATGTGTTGTTGTGTGAGCATAGGGCAAAAAGTATTGGATAATTTCAATATTTTTTTTAGTTTTATTTCAAAGTCCTCATCTAAAAAAATATTACCACGATATCTTCATTTAATATAAAGTTGTTAAAGTTTTTAGAAGCTACGATTCATATCAATTATAAGCACTATGAGTTCAGTGATGTGTGACGCGGGGTACTCGATATGGTGTGCATGCGTTGGAGAGGGAATATAAACTGATAACATAGTGTACAAAGAAATTTTGTTAGTAAAGTATATGTTCTTCTATAATTATTTTATATTTTTCTCTTTACATAAAATATTTTTAAGATAATAAGTAATGCAGACGAAGCCGTAGATATCAGCTAGTTTTAAATAATTTCACATTATACCAATAAACATTAACTATAAGTATATTCACTTGCTATATGGCCCCGTAGACGTTGTTCTGCGTTTTCCAGTAATTAATAACTCCACCGTAGCGCCAGTTATCACATTTCTTTTTGGTAATAAACTAATATATATTGACAATATATAACTTTGATCCATATTTATAGAATTGATTAATGACCTTTATATTGGATTTTAGTACAGCTATGAACAATCATCTCGATAAAACAGATGTATTGTGTGAATAACCGCAATTGATCAAATGATTCTAAAGTTACACGTTAACGTACATATTATATACTTTTATGTATAAAGACTAGCTAATACCCACGATTTCGTCTGACTTGTTTATTATTGTAACAATACATTTCATGTAAAAAAATTCACGGCACCGAGTTCCACTTCTCCACGGTAATAAAACGCACATTGCCGGACGCGTATTGCTCATAAAAATCGTAGTCTCTTAAAATTTCATCAAAATTTTTAATCTTTTTTTTTATGAGGACCAAGTATCTAAGAAGTAAAAGTACAAAATAAAAAGAAATCTATCTAGTAGTTTTTGCTTGATGCGCGCACAACATCAGACCTCTTATCTTATTTTTTTTTCGAACTGATCTACACTGTTGGCCTGGTAAGGCCGCTACAGTTCCACCGGACTATTATCATTCCGGATCTTATCATTTTGTTTACACTAATCATCATTTAATTGTCGAAATTTGACCATAGTTCACTATTTTTTAACGTTAGGGAAAAATACGAATTATATCCAACTCCTTTATCTTGATAACTCGAAAACTCTTTAATATCTATTAAACAAAAAAAAAAGAAAATCGTTTGAGAAACAGAGAGAGTGATGTTCTTAACAGTTTTCCCTCTGCTCATTTATATATACTTAGATTATCACACATAAGGAAAACTGAGTTTTTATTCTTTTACACCATTCCAAAATCAAAATGGCCGTGCTTTGATTGAATCAATGAAATTTAAAAGCCCTACACACTTTCTAAAATTGAAATATGACTAAAGTACGTATTAAACACGTCAAGCGAGCAGACAAATCTCTAAGATGTGGTAATAATGGTCAGGTTAACCTTGTCGTGTAAACCCATTAATTCCACAAATGACCAATATTTTTCGTTGCTCTCCTAAAGGGACCCCTGAGTTCAGATCTTTAGATAAAACTTTGTAATTTATTCTCAACTTGTTTTCAAAATCACCGTGAAATTGATCGATGTATTTTCTTAAAACATTAATAGATTTATTTATCTTTCGACTTAGAAAATAGACAATATTACGCAATCATATTTTTGTAAAGTTATGTATTTCCAGTTCAAGATAAAATAATAATAAGTTATTTTTTGAAACTAGCTGATACCCGCAGTTTCGTATACGTTATTTATTATCTTTACAATATATTTTATGTGCAAAGGAAAAACACATAAAAACATTACAAGAAAAAATATATTTTGTTTAGTAAATTGCTTTGTAAACAATATTATACATTTAATTTTCCTCTACTGCACATGAGCACCGCACCGCTTGCTCCACTTCGCCACGGTAAGAAAACACGTCGCTGAACGCGTAGTGCTTATAAAAATCGCAGTTTCGTAAAACTTTAATAACTTTATATTACATAATAAAGATATGGCGATAAAAATAATTTACAGTTTATTAGTTAGGAAATAACCAACTTTTATGATAACATGGATTAAAGTCTTGGATGTTGTCAAGGCTTATGTGCAGCTTAATTAAGTGAATAGTCTTTTTTTAAAGTAAACAAACACTCAATTCGAGTATATTTTAATTCAACAAATCAATTTACTCTTATCGAAAGATGATTGCATACGAAATCTTTATCAAAACATTGTCTATTGTTACCAGTTGCTAGGAGAGATATTTCAATGTTAGCAATGCACTCAATTTATATTCATTCTTATCTGTGTTATGGATTGTTGCTCGACTCTCAATAGGGCAGTGTCAAGTTAAGCGTAGACCGTAATATGTTTATTATAAAGGTTATTTTATAAAATCAACGTTTTTGTGTTCTAATGACACCTAAAGTAGGTTTCGTGGAATTGCCACGAGGATTCCACGAATCAGTTACATTTGTCATTGAATTGTGTAATTGTTTTGACTCTTAAAGAATTCCGCTGTTATAAATTAATATATGTAATATAGGTATACAATATTTTTATGAACTCTTGTTTCAAATCTGTCATCAAACACTTATATATGTATTCCGGCAGCTGTATTTGAGTGACAGTCCCTCTCTAGATTTCTAGCGTGCTTACTATCTTAGACCAAATCGTCATTTAATATCAGGTGGGAATGTGGTTAAACCTTTAAAGTGTAAAAAAAAGAATAGAATTAAAAAAAAGTTATATCAGACTGAGTAAATATGGACTATAATACAACGTTAAACAATGTGTATAAATCTATCAATTACTGAAAAGCAAATCGATCGTAGAAATTATAAAATATTGACCCGTAGGAAGGTTTTGATAATGTGTACAAAGAAACAATACTTACCATTTCGAAATCTATCATTAACCCTTTCTGCGATCACTATGCTCTTGCGAAATATCGTAAATAAAGTAATAGCTTTTTCTGTATTGGCATGTGTCTAAGCATAAAATATTTCCAAACCGACTAATAATTAAAATCGATTCCTTAGAAAATCAAATCCCAAATCACGATGTAATTAAATGCCTTAGTTACAGAGGCGATCTGATAATAAAATCGGTTATAAATCTTTTACCGGACAAACAATCCAGAGTACAGCGATGATTTATTCCCTTCTCCAACAGATCACGTGCACGTAATGAGACAGCGGAAATGATAAAACTCGAAGATACGAATCTAGTAAAAAGGTTAAAAAGTCTTTCGCTTCGTAAAGTTCTCCGACTGGTACTCGGGCGATGGAGATACGATTACTTTGATTTAATTAAATTATGGGGACCATTAGTGATTTTTAAGAACACCGTGGCTTCTGTCTTTTACAATAAAACTGGTTGTAGATAAGTTTGAAAAAAGCTTTATTATGTCTTCGCTTTATATTACAGTTGTTAGAAATGCATTCCTTAGTAGATACGTTTAAGAGGCTATTGAAGGTTGTAAGAAAACTTGAACTTAATCTAAATAAATAGAATCAATTGTCGAATGTATCTAAGCGTATAATTTCGGAACGTCTGCCCTATTTGGCTGATTCTTTCTTTGTTGAGATTTTAATTGTGATAATTACAACATTGTGATAATATTTGTAAAATCATACGGTCTAGTGAAAAATTTGAGGTTAAAAAATATCTATATAAACAAAAAATAGTCGAGAGGATCTTCAAAAATGATTGACAGAATTTATAGCTGACGTTCAGTTGTTCAGTAGCCATTTTATTTCATTACTTGGTCGTAGTACAAAGGGAGGTTATGGTCTTATTTTCTTCTTTAGTACAGTAGTTATTCATAAAAATCCATATTGTATTATTATACTTACACCCAATTAAAATTTGTAAATATGAAACCAGATGGTAGAATATTCCTCCATATATATTCACCAAGTGTAATTAATATCCGCCATAGTGGCACGTTTAAGCAAATGACATTTCGGATTCACCATATATATAAGCAGGATGGTAGGTTGCTTCTACCCGACTGGTTCGCGTTCACCAAGGACATAGTGATAAAACTGTCATAGTAACTTTCTTTAGTTTGTCGTGTTTCGATAACAACTAGTGAGTGTCCAGCTGTTCAGAAGTTTATAGGCTAGCATGATAGCAGTGACTCGCGATGGATTGTAGATCTCTTGATGGTCGCCATTGTTTTAAGATTGCACTTTGCTTACCGTCAGGTATAGTATCGTCACTTTATTATGCTACAATAATAAAAAAACATGTGTCCATTTCACCAGTGGTAGAAGTGAAACCTTAAAAAATGATAAAATAACATATTCATATAAACGATACACGTGAATAATACACCGCGATCGCCATCATGCCTTTCCCCACGGCTTGGTAATACGCAGACGCGC
Source organism: Antheraea assamensis (assembly GCA_035772565.1). Lineage (NCBI taxonomy): Eukaryota > Metazoa > Arthropoda > Insecta > Lepidoptera > Saturniidae > Antheraea > Antheraea assamensis. Next base: position 1,916,388 of record JAQQSE010000134.1, on the reverse strand, counting down.
ATACATACGCGTACTAAAACATGCTTAACGCTTGGACCAGAGTAAAGTTTTAGGTAGTGCAATATACAACTAGGAAACTGCGAACGTGGGAATCACTGTATAATGTATTCTATCTCAATCTCTCGCACGTTGAATCCTATAGAGGTATATGCTTGCCTCTTTTTAATGTTACTTTTTCGTTTCATCGAGTATCAAATCACAACGGTGCTAAAGAAATTTTCAGTTCAAAAAGACGTGATAAATGATAACTGTTCAGGAGACAGCTCAGACAACGTTTGGCCTCAGTTCTGCTAGATTCAAATATCGTAATTGTAATTAATGTTACTAACCACTGCTCTAAGTACTTATGTTTCAAAATTTCAGAGGTTTGCAATTTTCAGAAAACAATAATTATACACTACGTCATATAGATGAAAACATAAAACAAAAAAAAATATCTTAAAGAATGTCTACGTCGTCTGTGTAAATTCCAGACACATTATAAAATTCTGACTCACAATGTAAATCCATAAATTTACTGGTGTAGGTTGTGCACACGAATTAAATAATTAATTAATGTATTCGTTCATCTGTATATACATTTACACAGATGTACAATCACATATAATTTTAAGCGTAGTCGATTGACCCAATGCCTGGATTATTATGAAGACCTTTTAATTTGTCTTAATATGGTTAATTGTTATACGGTACCATGCATCACGGCGCCAGACTGACGCTGTACTAAGGTTCCAAGATAAATATGACATAGCCGTTCACAGACTAGATAAGACCGAATTATATTGTGCGATTGAATCACCCTTCCAGGAATTTAATTATACATTTGTAGTTGTAAGAAATAAGGAAAAAGAAAATGAATAAAGTATGCATATTTGCACCATTTATTTGTTGTTTTATTTATGTGATATTGATGATATGGCGTTTTTTTTTTCGTAGTATTTCTTTGTATGAGTTCTGATTTGAAAAGTGTAATTATGTAGAAATATTATTTTGAAAATACAATAGAAAGTACATTCATAGTAATTGCTTCATTCAACCATTTGTTGAATAAGTTGACGTAGCTAATATTATTTATTACATAGATCTGATTCTTATAATTTATTCAAAATCGATGCACATGCATAGTAATCCATGATGCTTGTTCGATAACTTGGGTTTGATCACATTTCATAAGTATTTTTAATATTTATTTAATTTCAATAACCATAAAAAAATAGACAAGAATCGTACGGAAGTATTGAAGGCAATAACGTTTATTTTTAACCAACTGTTTAAACTGTGAATCTGTATTTCATTTATACATAAAATTTTAAGATTTTGTTCTCATATTAACAAGTGATACACTGAGGATTATTGATCATTTTCATACTGGATTTTTCATTTTTTAATATTCATACAATATTTATTACACAGAATACAATATAACTGCGTTTACATATTTTAATGATTACTTAATACAACTTAAGTCCCATTTAACAAATTAAAATAATTACTGTCAATGTATCAATGTACTGTCTGTAAATTGCAGAAGAAATAATTATGGTGGTGCAGTTAAAAATAAATTACCTACTTGGTCAGGTCAATATTCTTATTCAATTTTTATTTCGTCATGACTTATAAACATGTTAATACTCTTTATAATAAAAATTATTTATATGTTGTGGAATACGTTTACTGATTTTTAAAGTCGTGGTTTCTTTAGAAACTATTGTATAAATACCCAAAATATTTTTCTTACAATGTACCACTATCAACATTATAACATAATGTCTCTTATTAACTAAACCAACTTCTAGTCTAGTCGTAATAAGTTTAATTTATTGATGGATTTACAAGATACAATTGACGTTGTTAGAAAAACTTGTGAACAGCGTCATCTGTTATAGTTTATAGTATACTAATTAACTGACTCTGATATTCATTTACATTGCTTCGAAGCAGTCACTAATAGATGTCTAATAAATACTTTTTTTTTTTTAATAATTTATTTAGTTATAAATATATGATACACATGGATTCACATAATGTGTCATATCTCAATAGCCTATGTTCTTCTTACCTCTGAAATATTATTCTAGAAGATTCAAAATAAAAGTTGAATCGGCTACAAATAAAATAATCTTATTTTGGTAGATATCTATTATTTTAGTTTAGTATAATTCTAGTATATTCATAATGTAATAAAGAAAAAATAATTAAGAAAATAATAATCATTATGTTAGCACGACATCTGACGGCTAAAATTAATATTATTAAGATTTGTGTACGCCATCTATTTTTGATCTCACAAGTAACCTTAGAGATAAGTTTGTTCACGTTGGCACAAAGCTTGCAACGTGATTGGCTATAATAGTCTTAATATAAAATACCACAAATGAACAATGAGGTACATATAACTAAACAAAACTACGGGAAGTAGCAAAGAAAACTAGTTGTCATAACTTGGTTCTCGATCTCGTGTTTCTACTGTGCAAGTTCACGATAACAAAGTGCATTTTAATGTGAAGTGTATTGTATAATGACCTATATTGTGATTAGTGAGAGTTAACGGTGAAGTTGAACTTAAATAAAACACACAGGATAAAGTGAAAAGCGATATGATACTCTCCTTGGCAGTGTTCTAAGATTGTGTTCATATCGTAAGTTTCATAATAGTATCTGCTATAAAAAAAAACAAGATGTCATCAAAACCAGCTAATCAAAAACGGAGGTAAGTGACAACAATTATTTTCTGCTGCCATGTCTAATTTTCACCATGTAAATAATAATTGCATGTGCGATAATAAATAGCGTTATATTTTCCTGTTACCAACTGTCAAATGAAATGTTATAGGTACTTTCTCTTATTTTTTCGATATTCCACGTGACATATTAAATTTATATTTATTTGGGACCCTATGTAGCGCCTTGGCGCCATCAATTATCACGGTATATTAATTCTTACGCTGCATTTTCGTTGATATCAAGTACTGGCTTTTTGTCTTTGTGCTGTTATATTTTATTGGCAAAATTTAAAGTGGCAAATAGTGTTATTCAAATAATTGCCCAGATACATATTTTATGTTGACTTTAGGAATGTTGTATAATATGGTTGTGGTTATTAGAACCTGTATTATGTAGTTGTAGATTAAATAAGCACTTAGTACAGAATTAAAGAAACATCTGACCTTAACTTTATGAGAAAATATTGTATAATCTACATTCCAAGGTTATGAAAAAGTATGAAGTATTGTGAGAAGAAGTCATAGAAACCTTTTTGACTTTGTATATTTCATTGCCTGTACTTTGTCATTGCATCATAAAGTCTATACACCATTAATAATTAATATGTATCTTCACAAATATAAAATGTATTTAATTGTATTTAAGTGAAGTCCACTATGGGGACCACCAAATGCTTGTATGACAATGACCACTACCAGTGATTTATAGATCTCTCAGCCATTACTATCATTTTTTAATTCTATGTTACTACTACTTGGTGCTGTGGGGTCAGTGTGCTTTGCTACAATTAAATAAAAATGATGTTATTCTTTTTGTATATAATTCTTTTACATAATACAAAAATGCTCTGATGTATTTAGATTGTATTCTGTATATGTCACAGATATCAGCCTACTAATAAACGCGATTACCCAGACTCATACAAAGCTGGTGTTGCAAGTCTATTGAAATCAATAAATAACACTATGATTATTGGAAAGAATGCTGCAGACTCTGGAATTTAGTTATGTTATCAAATTTGAAATTTAATTTTGTTTCATTTTTCTACTAGCTTTAGCTCGCAGCTTCACTTGCGTCAATGCAGATTTGACCTATCCCTCAGGAATGCTATTTTTTGCTGGTCGAATGGTACCCTATATCCTTATCTGTAATCCTGACAATGTGAATTAAAAATTTCATGATGTTTAGTCGAGTGGTTAAAGTGTAAAAGCTATTAAACATGTTTGATATAAAATATTCTTTCACATCCATATTTATAATTAAGTTGCTTATGAAAGTTAATGTTTATAGTTATAATGAATATTTTAAATGCAATAAAGACAAAAGACAATCAAAGGTATACAATTTTAGTAATCATGTTCTACTAATTTTTAGCAAGCAACCTTGTAAATAAATTTTCTAGTTAGTTCTAGTACCTAAGTATTGATTTATCTGTGCTTGGTACCTATTGCATTTGATGCCATTGTTAAGTTACTCTTTTGAAGTAACTTTTAGAAACTTAAATGACTCTCTAAATTATGTAGCATTTCGTTTATTGTGGTTTACATAAAATAATATGTCGGAGATTTACAAAATACTGATCGTATGTATATTTAAAATACAATTATTTTTTTTAAATTAAAACTAAGAATCAATTGCTCAAACCAGGTTGGAAAATCTTGTTTGTTGGTTCACACTGCTGTAAACTTTCAAGTTGGAAAATTACGATATAAGCACTGTTACTTTGTAATAGAGTTAGGTGTAACGTTGATGTTACCATGCAAAAATGTATATAGATTCTATCACTTTTTTAATTTAACCCTTATCCTAAACATTTAACATATTATGACTATTCTAGTGCATACTTTTACATATTTTTTGTACTTATGTATAGACAACTAAATTAAATGTGTATAATATATTTGTATTTGTACTGATTAAGGGTATGCATAATCATAATATGTACATAATTAATACATAAAAAGGTTTCAAAACCTTGCAGAATTATGAATGCCCTTGACAAGGTTAAATAGTCATTGTATGTGAAAATATAAGTAACATTTGTGACTCAAAAGAAGAGAGTAGCCGAGAGCCCATGTGGGAGTTGGGATTTATTCACATGCATGTGTTCCCCGCTTATAACAATTAGAATGGTGTGTGTGCATAGGAATAAATGCTGCCTACAATATTACACTTTCAAAAAACCTATTGAAGAACTGCTGAATTGTGATGTGAGGGGATCTGACAAGGTCAAAGCGGTTTTTAAAAGAAGGAAAGACCTCCTTGGTGGTTATTTTTAGTAAAGAGTTCTATTACATTTTATTATGTGTATATTTTTCGGAATGCCGGAATTAGTAGTGATAAATACTAAAATTATACTTCATAATGCCACTAAATTTATCACTAGTTATCACTAATTGATTAACATAATTATGCTTGTAATGCATTTTTAACCATGAAACAGCAGGTTTAAAGCTTTTATTGGATACGGATTTCAAACCTATCTTCAGTCACTGTAGAGTTAGCAAAGTAGATGGCGATAACGTAAGCAAATAGTAACTTTAGGGTAGCCATCTTTTTAAAGAGATGCATAATAGTATTTCAAATATAGCGACGATATTGATGGAGAGGAGGTAACAAATCTAGATTTAAAAACATACTATCTAGATTTCAGTTAATTAATTGATATAAAAAGTGTGTATTTGTCAAGAAAATAATTCCCTAAATACAATCTCTGCATTATAACAGCAATTAAAGTAGTGATGATAATTTATTTTACGTAGATATTACATATTTTCGTAAGATTGTTGTGAATTACTAAAATATATTAGAGGGGGTAACCCTACTTATCTCTTAAAAAATTTGGTAAGGCTTCCTTTATAAAAGGTCACAGTACACTAGTAGTAGTACATGTATACAAGTGTGGATTTTATAAAAGATCTCAGTTATAAGTGTATATTCTGATACCTCACGACATGTTAGTTTTCGGGTTTAAAGTCCAAATTAACTATATAAATCTGTTACATTCCGTTATTGCGTCAGTTTCAAACGACTGAACCACGTGTCACTTATACCTATGTGCGTACATACGTATATCACCTATTGATCACCTGAAATGTACAAGTTTTCGTTTGAGGAGATAAGATAATGAGTATTTTTCATGAAGCACCGCATTAAGTCATCAATATATTTGTGGTGTTTACAGATTTTATCAGAATAAAGAAATATATTTTTCCTTTGTTGCTATGAGAGCATTTATACGAGAATGTCATCTTTTTATACTTTATAGGTTTTAGTGTTTGACCATAATGTTACCTGATGTTAAATAACGATGTGGTCCGTTTTGGTATACCACTCTAAATATGAGGAGGATTAGACCCTTAATGCTACTGCCGGAACACACTTATAGGTATTTGTCGACAGATTTTTAATTTAAGTGTGGTAGCTAACCAGACGACCTTAGGAAAAGCTCAAACGCCTCTTTAATTATAAATATTTTTTAAATTAAAGTTGAAAGATAAATACTTTACCTACGTCTCGATCCGATTCGACTTAGATTTCGGTTAATCCCCCATACTTAGTATTTCCCAAGGGAATGCGTTTTTTTTTTATTATTGTGTTCTTTGTGGTTTTTCAAGAGAAGACTTAATTCGTAATATGTGCTTGAGTTCATGCACCTGTTAAGTAAACATTTTTACTAGATTACGTCATCAGTTTTTAAATATTGTTAATTAATATTATGAATGCGAAAGTGAATTTGTTTGTTTGTTACGACTTAGCTACTTAATCGTTCTTCAGGGAAAGTTATATGCAGATTTTTAGAGATATAGAAAAGAACATAGGATACATTTAATCGATCAGATCTATATTGACGCGAGTGAAGTCGCGAGCAAAAGCTACGGTTATAAGTAATGAAATCCAGTTGTAAAATTGTAGTTTACCTAAATAAACCGTTTTAGGGTATATATTTACAGCTGAGAGTGTTCCGATAGTTAATTATCCGATAGTTCCGATAGTTCGTTTCATTGTAAATGTAACTTTTTTAAATTATACGTAGTAATTTAAAGTTTAATCTGACAGTAGCTGTTGCCAGGCCTCATCTTTTTTTTGGAAATGGTTTTGCTGTTATATAGAGTTTAAGTTATCTTTAATATAGGTTTTTATTGTAATTCTGATAATTTTATTTAATTCGGTGAACGTTTTAATCTATTTTTTGTGACTTTTATTAAAATTTATCAATGTCGCCGTGTCTCTCTGGAGAAAAGTAATGATATTCTTGATAGTTCCCTTCCAAGCCCCCTCTTTAGCGGTGAAGTGTAAGAGTGGGCAAATAACAGACACTCCGATTTTATTTATATAAATAAATTAAATTTTATTTACACATATAAATAAAATCACACACAATTAAAATTGAAGAGAATAAAATATTTAAGACAAGAACTGTAGTTTCCGTCCCGGTAGCATTATTTATCTAATATCAATAGGTTCTGCTTTGAATCTAGTCCTAGATTCCTTTTCCGTTAATAACAATACCAATTCTTAGACGTGTAACATAGGATAAGTCACTCTTGAGTCAATGTTAGCTCTTGGCGAAAAATTTCGAGAATCGGATCAGCGGTTCCGGAGATTGCTTCGTATAAACATATATAATACAGTTTTCCTTCTTTAATATTTAGACTAGAAGGTAGACTAAAATCGATTACTTACATAAAATATATTTGCAACTAAAAATACACAGTAAAATGTAGACATTTTCAAAATTATTTCATTTTAGTTTTTTCTTTAATTACCGTCTGGAGTCGTTAAATCTTATTAAATGATGTGAGTGAAACGGAAAACACACACATATATATATATATAACTGTGGTGACCAATTTTCAATTTAACCATAATGCCATTCCGAAAATATTAAATTACCATGCTGTGGTTTCAACAAGGAACTTCATTGAAAGTTCAGGTTCATCGTAGTATTCAAACCCACGTTGATCGTCACTATTTTTGAATTCTACCATTGAGCTTCATTTTGCTGATTTGTCATATCCGATAGTTATTATTAGCGGACGAGACATTTCTAAACAGAATTTTTACGACCCCTTTCTATTATGTAATCGTTTGTCTCCAAGCCAAAAACACGAGTTAAGAGGGTCAATATGTAAAAATAGTTTTTCTTCGTGTTTTCCTGGTTACAAATTTATGCGTATTGTCTTTGTTCTTAGTTTACTATAGGCGATTCACGAAATTTCTGTCATATTTATTTTAAATGATTTATGCTATTTATGATTCTAAATGTACACACACTTATTTATTAATGTGTTTACAAAAGATTTGTTATTACAATTTTCCAGTAAGCCTTTATAAGTACCGTTTCAATAGTTTCAAATAGAAAAGCACATAGGGTAACTTTCACCCAGAAAAATCAAATCTTAAAGTAAGCGAAGCCGCTGGCAAAAGCTACTTTTAAATAAAATGTGTTTGTACTCGTATACCAAATACTTTCAGTTATACGTCACAAATAAATGAAGGGTAGGAGTTAAAAATATCGCGTATACGTAAGGGAGAAAATATGGACTTTTCTTGGTAAAGTTTGACGTTTGGAAACAATTTAAAAACTTCAACTACGTAGAAACAAGAACAACACCTACTTAATTAACAAGTCCGCCATTTTGTGTGTCATTGAAATTGTATTTTATGGAGGATATTACGTATCACAATGTATAACCTAGTCCTAACTTTCAAAGGTTTGCCTTTAATTGAATAATTACTTTATTTAATGTTCTTTAAGAAATTTCTTTATTATTATCGAAGTAATTATGTTATAAGCTATAATATCTTTAAATATTCTTATTCTATCAAAAATATCTTTAGATATTCTTATTGTATCAAATGAAGTTTGCATCGCAACTTTTCCCGTTATAAAAGTAAAATATTGCTTAGCAGCAACTAGTAACGAATAAAACGGAAAACCTTCTCGATGACAAAACATATTTGATTAAATCTTTAGGTATAAAATTACGGTGTGCGTGTGTTTGTTATACTTTTATTCGTAAACGGTTTGAACGATTTTGATGATTTTTTGTACTTACTGGGCACTTGGCTGGTTCTTAGCTATAGTTGAACCCGGTAGGTGTCGCTGTTGTCGATATTCAAAATTGTTTTATAATCCCATTTTAAAAAATTCTAGATAGATGAGTTCCTGGACGCATATAGATTAATATCATTGTATGTTCACACTGTAGATTGATACATCAAATTTGCTTCTTTTGCATTATAAGTACATTTACGTGCGTTCCGAGTAAACTATTGTTGAAATATAAAAAAGTGATAAGCGTAACAAATACAAAAACTCAGCCTATAGAAACTTTTAAAAGAACAATTCCATTTTAAAAGAAAAGATAAAATTGAAGGTAGGTGCAACGAATTTTAAGTATTGTGCTGTCCGGGGAATTGTTAGATAGTTTACGATCCGTCAATATACAGATCCATCCTGATCTGTACCTTTTTTATCAGTTCAAGCCCACAGAAAAGCTTCATCAACGAGATCTGTTTCTAAATGAATCTACGTTAATTTATAGTTAAGTAAAGTTTTGGTTAAATAAAAAGTTCTACTTGTTCGGTAAATATATGTATAATATAAAATAGCTTGGATAATACAGTTCGATATCTTTTTATCTTCTGTTTACCAATCGTTTTTCTTTGTTTTGTTTCGTAACTATTGATGAGCTTTAGAGTTATTAATAAAAGATTTGGAAATAGATTTTTTGCATATCATCGGCGAGTCGAAAGCCTTTACTTATAAGTCACTATTCGATATACTTCATTCTCCTTACGTCAACTAATCTATAGTTTTTATAGTCTTTGGCATAAAATAACTTAATATAAACTTAAATATTACACTATGAATGATGACAACAACTACTACTACTACTACTAGTATAAAATAATTTTCTTGTATTTTCTATAGAGTTTTATTTTTTTCATACTTTCTTCAATTTTCAATTACTCATATAATATATAAGATCTAAATATAAATCTGTTTTTAATCTTCTGGTTGATAATTATTATACAGCTACAAATATCTATTTTACTTTTGAACGTCCGCACTATTAAGTTCATTCATCGCTTAGTGCACTTTCCGATCTACACTTTATATGGTAATTGCTACGCTCGTAATAGTCTTACCGCGATAGGTAGAGAATCTGTAACCTCAATCAATAAAGATACTATAAAATTAAAACAAGAGTTTTTCAAATCTAACCGGTAGCTTTAGAGGTAAACAAAAAATAAAACACTTGAAACCTTTAATATTGTAGGAAAGATAATGATAGATCTAAGATCATTATCCATATTCATAATTCTTAAGCAGAAAACGGCTTTGAAGTCCTAATATACAATTTTTATTTTACTATACAGGGCGTTCTGTAAAGTCTCGTTTTTATCTCTCTGCTGTCAGAAATCTTATATAATATTTATTATAGGTTTACAGTAAAATATATTATAGAAGAAAATCGAGTTTTCTTAATACAATATCTAATACAGTTCAATAAGTCATAAACTTATAAACTTGATTAGGTTCAACAACCTCTACCAGAATGTAAATAAGGGAATAAACAGCATCATGATTAAGTACAACTGCCAAGATACCACGGCACTTAAATCTTCCAAATAATTTCCGAACTTAGAATACATCTTTCCAAACTATTTTAATCCAACAGTCCGGTTTGTGTTCTTTTATTTTATGTTCTATAAGTTGACAATTTTAAAAAGATCCTTTAAGGTCGCAGTAGCTTATTTGATACTCGGTTCTTCTTACATTTGATTTTGAATCGTGGTGGTGCTTCTTATAATTTAGATATTATACTTTATACCTTTGGCCATTAGTTGTTTAATTTCTTAAGTGCGTCTTCGAAGAATCTTGTTGAAAAAATGTATTTTTATATTTTAAAGTTACATTAATAATTCTCTTCTTTTCTTTAGGGAGTTGACGATAATATTGCCAGGCTTATTTGTAGTAAAACTAAATATTGCCATAAAGATATGAAATGAAACTACATACTAAACATACACTGTAAAAAACGCTATTGTAGTTTTATTTAAAAAAAATAAATGAGGTTTCACGACAACAATATGGCAATAATAAAATTCAGTTTTGGTAATTTACTGCATTGTTTTGTTCTAACTAAGATTATTATATGCCAACTAAGATTAGTTAAAATACAAAACATGTTTTGCAATTTTTAATATACAAATTTTGAATGAAAATATTTTGTGATTTCCTGTAATATTGTACATTTTTGTTACAATATAAATTTGTTATAGTTTTGATATTTTAAAGTATTAATTCGTTTTATAGTCAAGTCAAGTAGCCAAATTGATTTTCTTCAAAATATAATTTTAATAACTAAACCTTAAATATAAATATATATAAACCTTAAATATTATATATACGAACCTTAAATATCGTATATATAAAGTAGGTTACTTATCTGAGCGTAAATTGACGTCAATGCTACATAACCAAATGATAAGAGCAGGTTCGCTCATATTATTATAAATCTCTACATTGTAAGAGTGGTAAAAAAATAAATCACTCTGTGATTTCGACGTCTTTAATGTTACAATCTTTATGGCATAGATACTTACAAGAGACATATTACATTCCTGAGCATATAACCGCTGTACATAGTCAAACTATATAAATATAGACATTTATAGTGTTTTCCGTTTTCTAGTATTCTTCTAACCAGAATTTTCTCTGCTTAGACTGCTATATGTAGATTATCTTTTTTCAATGCACTTAATCACCGCATACTATATACGCCGTTATTTTAAACTTAGGGTCAAACAAAATATATTAATACTCTAAGAAATATAAATGAACTCATAACTTACACTATTATGTGTAGATTATCTTTATTCGATGCCTTTAATCACCGCGTACTACAAACGCCGGTATTTTAAACTTAGGGCCAAAAATTTATATTAATACTGTAAGAAATATAAATGAACTCATAATCTATACGTAAAAATGAAATTAAAGTATTTTTTTGTTTGTTTGTAACGTCTGATCTGATTTACTCAATAGATAAGGGACATTTCAGAGTATTTTTTCGGCTGTTCCTTAGTGGTTATGCAGTAATGATAAAATGTAATAGTTGTAACTGAAAATCGCTAAAAGATTTTAATGGGCTAAATGTAATGCCATGTAGTTATATTTAAAAGAAAAGATAAACCAAGATTAAGTACTAACTTAATAAAAATGTTTTCTTCCTCAAAAGCTCCGCTTATGTCAATATTCTTAGAATAAAGAGAGTAGAGTTTAAAGTACAGAGAAAAAATGTTTCAGAATCGAAGGAATTGAAACTGAGCTGAGAACAACACCCGATATGGATCCATAGATGCACGCAAGCTCTATTTTTGTTCTTCTTTTTATTTAACTGCTTTTCTCCTAAACAAATATTGGAATTAATTTTCATATTTCTACAACTACTATGCTCCCCACTTCGTTCATGTGAAAATGTATTTTTTTTATTTTCAGAAACTACCCGTTTAGTAGTCTAAACTTATATTATATATAGAAATTATAGCATGGTGGTAGGACTTATTCAATTCGCCGCCTGGCGAGCTACCAGGCTTAAGTTAAAAATCTATTGCCAAACGCGTAGGGTTGTTTCCAGTAAGTGGACACGAATGCAGTCCTTTCCCCTAAGGGTGAGCGTGTTTACCATTTTAGGCCACGTCATCAATATTGTTTGGTGAGATTTTGGTCAAACACTAAAACGTACAGATAATTAAAAAAATGTACAAGTTTGCATATATAAATGGACTCCTAAGTAATACATTTTTTATTGCAGCACGACAAAATAACTGCACTATGCCTGATGTTAAGCACAGTACAATCCAAAAATAACGGGGTCGACCGAGAGACAACTAGGCAATCTCTAGTCGCTGCTGTTATGTCAGCCTGTGTCCATGTCTCTTAACAACGCTTGAAGGACCCCATGTCGTAAGAAGTAGGGAACACACTGGCCGAGAGATTCTTCCACAACTTCACGGTACGGCAAAGATAAGACGTTGCAAACTTTTTAGTTCGTGGCCAGATAGAATAAATACGTGACAATTTGATATAAAATATAAATGTAACGGTTACAATGCAGTAAACGGACGCGTCCACACATGGCGTTGAATCTTTCGGCTATATCAATATTATTGGCGGTTAGATAATTCGAGGACATTGTAATGCACTATATTATATTATTGACGTAATTCGATAAAGTATCAATGATTGACCACCGTGGAATAATATGATATCGGATTTATTATTGGAAGATACCGGTAGATAAATGATACTCAATTATATTTCCATTTTGATACCCTGTCCTTATTAGTTAACAAGAAGTTTAATGTACCAAAGTTTAAGATTTCCAGATGAGAAGTTAGGAGAATAAATTATCATAATTAGGTACACTTCGGAAACCAAATGTTGTGAGAAAAGCATCAGGCCTATTAGCATTAAATATGCGTATGTTTAATAATGTACCAGGCATTTGTTTTCACATGTCGGACAGAAGAGTGAGACGTCCGATTAATATTGGTTTGCTTCGATATTGTAAAGTGTTCTTTCAGTCGCACAGCACAGTGACTGCAATAGGCAAAGACCACACTATATGAAACCGAATTTAGCCGGCTGTCTTAGTCTTCTCACAGATGTGGCAAAACAAAAGGGTAGGTACTGTTATAAAAAATTAAACATTGTTCTCATTTATTTTAACAGTGAATTTATTATAAGTTATTTTGCATTCATATCTAATTATATATACTTAAAAACATTAGTTTGTTTTTTGTAAATAATCTCATTGTAAAATGGAATATATCATTACTATGCCGAATTGTTTTTTTTTTTATTTATTTTGGGGCCTGTATGGCTATATCAGCCCCATAGTAACCTTAACTTAATTTACAGCCTGAATAACATAACTAATAGAAATTATTAAAGATAAGATGAACGGGAGCCTCACTAATGAAAACTCAACAACTTAAAGAGACCCAGTGCTTTAACACTATTAGGTTTGGATAGTAACGCATGAAAAATTCCAATATCTTGCAAATTCAAATTGGGAGTCGACATCAGTGACTGTCTATCAGCTTGAAATCGAATACATTCCGTTAATAGATGATGTATATCTTCTATTACCCCACAGACTTCACAGTTTGGTGTAGGACATTTTCTTATTCAATATTTATGTTTGATTGAATGGAATGTGGCCAGGTGTTACCCTAAAAACGTTGACAATATTCTCTCTACAGTACTCGTTATTTGCAAACCAAGTGTAACGACAAGGCTCACTTTGGATTGAATTGGTACTAAATTCCTTTCATTTGGGATGAATATTCAAATAATGATTTCCACATTTGGAAGCATTTAACTTTATATTTATTAATTCTGAACAATTTGGAACGATATTGACTTCTTTGTCCGCAAATTACACTTATATTTTTAGCCAATTCATCAATCACTTAATTGCCCTCTATACCACTGATGTGACACAACCCACTGCAAGTTTACTTCTATTTTGTTACTGTGAAGATTCATAATTTGTTGCAATATAATATATGATATCGATACACCTCTGAAAAAAGAGGTGCAGGGAGCAATATGCTGCAAACCACTTTTACTGTGGGTGCATATACTACCTTTATAACTACCTTTCCTTTTTAACATAATTTATACTTTTATACCGTTATTATATAAAGGTAAAGTTGGTTGGTTTTCCTGAGAAGAGTTCTGGATGTCTTAATCAGATTCTGAGAATTATTGTAGTAATAGGAAATTACATTATTCCCGAATGATGGATATTACATTCTATTTGTATGAACTTACGTATTGTAATTAACACGTTAGAAGTTGCGTGCGGTTGTTAGTGAGTTATAATCATTACTTGTGGTGTTATTATTTGCATAATAAATGTTTGAATTATAGTAAAATGGGTAGCAAATATTTCTTTGCTATGAAAAAATACTTAGGTGCCTATATTTACTGGTGATTGGTTAAAGATTCTTGGAGTTCATTGATTTTAGATATACCAAAATCCATCTTTATATATGTAGTTGTTTTGTGTAGTTGCTAATATGAGGGGCCATACATAAAATACTATACTCAAAATTTTGCCTTATTTCAGATTTTTTGCGACTCTGTCCAATATTCCTTCACTAATAATAGATCTCCCCGCCACAAATATTATATGTATTTAATTAAACGCATGACTTTCTAATGTAACAAAAAAAAAAAAGAGAGAAAAGTTTGCAACATTGTTTGATGAGTTACGAATATCATGTTTCATTACAACCCTGTGTTTCAATAAGCGACATCCCCTCCTCCCATAATTATACTTGATATTATAATTTGTAATTATTGTACTCCCTGCCATCCTTGAGCTTGTTGCCCTTCGGCCCAGTGTCCTAAGAGCTCACCCTAAAAGCCACGTGAAGGTATTAAGGTCTATCAGGCCAACAATAGTCAATTCGAAAAAATAATTGAACCTCCTGTCTATAGAGAACATTAACTGGGTAGACTTATTAAGATTACACGTTTTCCTTGATACTAAACCTCGTAAAACATATTTTTAACTCGTTATTTTTCAAAGAATTTGATAAATTTGTTTTGATGTTCTCATTTCTGATAAAAATTAAATTATACTGACATCGTGGCTGCTGAAGAGGTTTTATCATGCTTACATAGTGTATCATCTTAAAAATTTTATTCGTCTACTAAAATATAGGCGTTCTTAAGCATTAATTTAATGGCAATTTTGTATATATAAAAAAAACCATTTACTTAATTCGTGTTGACAGTGCAAACTAGTTATTATCTAAAATTATGTAGGTAGTCATTTTTTTAAGTACACTTATAATAAAGTAGTAGTACATTGTAGTAAGTGATAAACATATTTGAATGTTTTTGTTTGTCATTTTGGGTAACGTGCTATTGGCAATTGCGTTTCATCTGTTTTTTTGTTGTTACAAATGTTTTATTAATTACAAATCGGTTTAACTATGTACAATAAGTTCTTGTTGGTCATATTTTCACTCATGTCGGTGTTGATTTGCTCTAACCCGCCCGAACAGTCCTTTTTATCTGGATAAAAGGTACGCCATGCCCTTTTCTATATCCCTGACAACATGTTAAATCCCCTTGCCTCGATGCAAACGCCTTCCTATGTCCATACGTTAAACTGTATTGGTCAGTTATGCTGTAAGAATTGTTTCTGTATCGTTAAAATTAGAATTTGATTTCACGGGTTTGGTTCACATTCCCGAAACTAACAGGGCACGTCGTCGATATATACATTATAGAAGATCAATAGTCAGTTGAATATACAAATGTAAATCTCCAAACTACCAATAGCTTGCAAACACGATAAAATTGGTAACAACTTTTTATAGGTAGAAAAGTTCGTGCGCAACCGTAATAGCTTGCGACAAACGTAAGCAGGATGAGGTAACACGTTATTTTCTCTTCCCCACTACATCGCCCGTCCCCGTTAACATCTAGGGGCCTCGTCTCCGCCAACGTCTGGCGTCTCTGTAGGACGGTCGCGCACGAATTTGTTAGACCGTAGTAGACACTCGTTGAACTATTTCACAACTAATTGTATAGTTAATACTGTGGTTGCTGAACAATATCATTATTTTTCTTGATATAAGTTAGACACACGAATGACCTAAAACGATAAGGGGTCAAGTCTTGTAACAACTAAATACACATAGTTCATATCAATTCTGCAAGGGTTATCTCCACTCAATAATATGTATATACCATTGCAAAATAATTTAATATAAGAAATCAAAGTGATTTTGACGTTATAATCCATACTAATATTATAAATGCGAAAGTAACTCTGTCTGTCTGTCTGTCTGTCTGTTCCTCTTTCACGCCTAAACGGCTGAACGGATTTTGATGAAATTTGGTATGGTGATAGATGATAACCTAGAAATGGTCATAGGCTATAAATAATCACGCCATCGTTCTTAGGGGGTAGGCAGTAGGCAGATAACTAAATTGAGTTAGTGATTTTTAGTCTATTTTGTTGGGACTTTTGCTCTTTCACGTATAAAAGGCTGAACAGATCTTGATGAAATTTAGTAAGGTAATAGATGGTTACCTAAAAACGGATATAAGATCAAAATGATCACGTCATAGTACTTAGGGGGTAGGAAGTAGGAAGAAAACTGAATTGAGTTAGGTAATGGCATGATTACATTGGATCGTGAATTCTGCAATGTTGTGCATAATCCAGATGATCTAAATAACTTCGTCTATAGCGAACTGCTAACTAATATGAGGAATAGAGACTGGTTATGTGAAAGAGCAATTTTAGCGCCGACGAATGAAATGGTGGGACAGATAAACGAGCAAATTATGTCACGCGTGGAAGGTGATATTGTTGAGTTTCTCTCTGTAGACACTGTAATGGATACTGAACAAGTAACATCATACCCTGTAGAATTTCTTAATTCTTTAGAACTGTCGGGAGTACCTTCACACAAACTGAGGCTGAAAGTAGACGTTCCTGTCCTTTTAATGCGGAATTTAGATGCACCAAGACTGTGTAATGGCACACGGTTGCAAGTGACACACCTCGGTCGCAATATTGTAAAAGCAATCATTATGACTGGAATGGCAAAAGGAGAGAACGTTTTAATCCCCCGTATACCCATAATTCCGACAGATTTGCCATTCCAGTTTAAGAGATTATAGTTAATACTGTGGTTGCTGAACAATATCATTATTTTTCTTGATATAAGTTAGACACACGAATGACCTAAAACGATAAGGGGTCAAGTCTTGTAACAAACTAAATACACATAGTTCATATCAATTCTGCAAGGTTATCTCCACTCAATAATATGTATATACCATTGCAAAATAATTTAATATAAGAAATCAAAGTGATTTTGACGTTATAATATATAATAAAGCAACGATAAAATGTTTGATACGTATGGCCAGGGCCGAAATAAAACTTTATCTAATACATTGTTATTATCAATTTTTTGCTACCATGCCTTTTATACGCGAGATAAGACCATCTTTATTGTTATCAGTCGTTCGTTGATTTCGTACCTCGATGGACTACTCCGTGGTTGCGTCTGACGTGAGGATCCGAGTGTTATAATGCACGTGAATAAATGCGATGGTAATAGTCCTGAACAGATGGTGGCGGTTGGTCATATTGGAGAATCCAATTGGGGATGGTGTGAGCCGGCTGTTATGAAAAATCAATGGGTCAAGCAGGCTGTGGATAATTTGTGTAGTTTCAGTGTTTACGGACCCAGTTATCCATCTGTGCAGTGCTATAGAGATGGTACATATCAGAACAATGTTATAGTGCCGCAGTATTACGTTGCACACAATGAGTATCCCCAGCCAGTAGGTTATGCTCAACGCGGAGTTCTTCAAAATTTACCCTGCCAGCAACCACGGTTGTGGGATTACAGTAGCAATTGTTGGAATGTAGATGGCCAACCTTGTCAATATACATCTGTTGTTGACTTAGAGGATTTTATGTAAGTTAACTTGAACTTATTATTTACTATAGCGTAAAAGCTGAGGCGTTTTGCAATTGATATATAACAACCGTTTAAGAACTTAATTATAAATTTACATAACATATTTCAAATCATGTCTATATTCTTTCATTATAAAGTGTATAACGAATATCTACTTTCCACGCAGTGTTAAAACACTGCCAGTGAAATTAGAGCTAAACATGTTATTTAGTAATCTATGGAGAAGGTTAATTTTGTGGAGTATTTTTGTACTTTAAGATACGCAAAGAGCATTTTAATCAGAAAACAAATTTATCAGCATAGATATCGAAGAAGTAAGCTGAAGTGACATTTCATTTGAGATTTTGCTACCGTTCAAAACAAACGAGAATCAAAGGGAGATTGCATCTCGAGAAAAACACCTAGGATATTCTGATAAAGTAAAAAACATGTGAAAGGTATGATTGATAAGTACGAGTATAGTCACGGAGCTGTTACGTATTTTATCGATAGACTTCGTTAATCAATATATCGATACTGTTTGATGTATTGTACTAGCTCATGGCCGCCAATTCGCTGTGCATTAAATAAACTTTAGATTAAAAAAAATGGCAAAGGGGTGAATTGAATCCAAAAATAAGTAGCCTAGAATCATATCATCTAAGAAAAATTCTGCGTCCAAAGGTCATAGTCCTATGCCGATACTTTCATTAGTTTCGAGGTGATTAGAACTGTATTTATCTTTATATAGATTAATAATTAATTTTAATCTAGAAACTTCATTAATAACAGTTCATATATTGGAGTATTTAGCATAACTCCGTAAAATATCCATTTTTGTATTTCTCATTTTTTTAATTATGACCTACATCAATTTCGTGTTAGGTTTTCTTATCTTGTAGGAAATTTCCTGTCGTGACGACTGGGCGGTTGTAAACGTTGCAATAAGGTCCTGAATTTGATATTTTTTGCGTTATTTCCACTGGGATGAATTAATTAATTAGGCACAAAGACGTGTAGTTTCTTTTACACGTTGAGTTAGTTTCAGTTTTAGGCATAGTTATAGTATTACTAATGCCTGGATTTATGCCAAACTACGGCGAAAGTTTATCAGCTGATTAAAGCACGTGATACTCTTGTGACTTGTCTAGTTACGAAATAGTCTGTTGTTTTGACGGATTTATATTACATTATTTAGATAAAATATGATTGTTATTTTTAATATGTACTTGTTTAATATAAATGAATTAGGAACAGGCTAAAGCAGTAGAAGTTCGGTATCTCCTTATAGTAGTTATTGAAAAAAATAATTTCAAACTTACTGAGTAAAATTAAGGTAAACACAAAATTACTGTTGAAGTTGCATAATTAAAAACCTAAAACTCTTGTAATTATAGTAATTTGGTTCTAACACTAGGAAGATAAATTATAGTTTAAAAAAAACTAATAGACACGCTTTTAGAGATAATCAAACTAAAAAGTAAAGAATAATTCTTAGCATAAGAATAAAATGACTGATGAAGATGTAAGATATTCTTCTTCTTCTTCTTGTTTTGGCACCGCAGAAGCACTTGCCAGTGTCAATGTTTTGTTTCAAGTAAGTGTCTTGTGATAATTATAATGTTCTAACAAGATGGTGGTTTCCTTGTTAAAACTTTCCATGGAGTTTTGGTGGCATCTCGGAATACATGCTCCGTGGTATTATTTCCTAGCCACTTCACTTGTGCATAATAACTGAACTATATTACGTAAAACACCACCAATATTACAAAATTTAGAGTCTAATAACACAAGATTATGAATAAAATATAAAAACCACTACATGACAGACTAAGATCCCGCCAAAAACTCCATGTAAGGTATTCAATCCCCGTTAACCATGTGCAACTTACACTCAAAAACTCACATATACGTACTTACATACATACACATACACACGCATCGTGCGCACACGCACGCACATATGTTTATCGTTTTATCATTTTTATATATTATTTAACTGAATATAGTGTACTAGTGTTAATCTTGAAAGTAACATTTTAAATATAATCGTATACATAGTTTTGTTAGGGATGCATAGAAATCTCTTTTGGCTAAACCAATATGTTAATAACTATGTATGTAAAATAGAATTAAAAGCTATTGATTTCTTTAAATAAATAAAATAAAATTAAATTAATGTAACTATTATAAAAGCGTGGGGGGCTTTATATGATATTTTTAAGCTAAATCTGCGTTTCGAAACCAATAGATGTGGTAGTTAGTTTAAAAATGTCATACAAAGCACCCCACGATTTTATGATAGTGACATTAATTTTCTCATCAGTAATTTTATTCTTATGCTAAGAATTATTTTTTAGTTTGAGTATCTCTATAAGCGTGCTTTTTAGTTTTTTTTTAACTATAATTTATTTTTCGCTTTTTAGTTCGATTTGCTTAAAATGAGTGCTAAGTTTAATTAAAATCTGATCGCTTAAAGTAGGGCAAAATCGAGGCTAAATAGTCAGTTACAAACATACAGACATAACTAATATAAGCGTGTTAAAAAGAGATGATTTTTTTAGTTATTTCTGTTAATTTTCGATAAAGGAATACAGTATATCGCCTTTCACTAAACAACATTGATTTCGTTGTTCAAAAATGAATTTCCAATGTATTTGATCCCCATTGCAACAAATGTTCACCCATATGTATATATGAGATTGTATTTTGATTTTCCGCGCGTCAATTTTGAATGTAGACCACATACCTTCATTTATTATGGTTCTTATTATATCCAACTTAGCATTATTATTAGCAATTTTTGTTCAATAGGAAAACTTGTAATTAAGTATTGTCGGTGATAAGAAATGGAACAATTAATTTATATTATTCTTTGAAGATTAGTTTATTTGTGTGTATAAAGCAAACAAAAGTATTATATTATGCAAACACTCGCATTGGCTATAATAATAAATAGCTATAATAAATATCAAACTTTGAGTAACCTATAAATACATTACTTTATATAATTTTCTGATAATGTCTCGCCAAACTGATAAATGTTATCAAAGCTTCAATGTATGGGGATTTGAATGTTTTGGTTATTATATGAAGGTCTTATAATACATTCTGCCATAATCAAGTTACTAGAAACACCTGTGTTCCGTTCTGTGAACTCTCAACATGAATCGAATTTGTAATTCGCAGCTGTAAATTATGTCCATTTCAAGAATACTCATAAATGGTAATTGATAATTATCATCGGAATTTTCCAAAAATTTTAAGATCAAACCCTTACATTTAAAACAGATTTATTTCATTTACTCTTAAACTATAAGTCCAATGTAAAAAGTTGATTGTTGCATTTCTATTACTTTTTATTAGAGGAATCGGATGGCATTTAAATTGTTGAAATATTATGACTTTAATATTTTAGTGTCATTACGTCCGACCTCTTTTATGGAGACGAATGACCATGCGATAGTTTAACACGAATTCAAATTTGCTTTTACTCTTGTTTAGACATTTTCAACTTTATCGTGTATAGATTAAAATCGCTTTCCAACTTGTTCTTCGATATTTGTATGATATAAATTCAAACAGATTGCTATAGAAAAAAGAATTTTATGTACAGTCCGCTGCAAACTTTTTGACCGATCTGAATGTAGGATGCGTAGAATACCACCACTTTTGGTTTAAGTACGTGTTATATACTATATGTATAATATTGAAACAATTTAAGGATAAATAAATCCCAATTTTTTAATCATAGAATAATATTTAAACTTCGTTTTGTATTAATTTGATTTGAAAAGTAATGATTATAACATGCGCAACCCCGAACTTGCGGCTATATTCAGAGCGGCCAAAAAGATTCACGAGGTCTATACTTGTAGGTTTCACCGTTTGACCACAATCCCAACAGATGTTAACCGATGATATGGTTTAAGATGTAATATGGTATACCTAAAGGAGGACTAATAAAGATGTGGTGAGTGTAGTAGGCTGCTTGGCGACGGCTTTGTTAACTTGAGGGTAGTGGTTAGGCGAGTTTATAAAACGCCCTACCACTCATGTTATGTTTCATTGAAGTTTTTTACATCACTGGGATTAGAACCTATGACGATCAGCGTAGTATATTACCACGTGATATATCGAGATTTAAGAGAAAATATTAATATTTGCTATCTATATTTCCAATTACAAATCATGTATGTATAAATGTTATTTTGAACGATATTTTGTTTGAGATTCGATTTCGAAACAATGTTTTCTATTTGAAGTCTAGCAATTTCGGCCAAGGTCGCTATTATTAATTCTACTAATAATTACGAATGGGATTACATATTAAAATAAATGGCACTATTATTCGGTTAATTTGGTCATAGATTAAGGTACAAAGGAATGAACGAAGAAACGTTCCGGAAAATGAACGTTTGAACAAGTCTTTGTGTTGTTCATTCGCAATGAAATTTTCTGATTTTCAACTGGTTTTTTTTTTTGTAAACTAAAAGATGGCTATGATATAAAGAAAGTAGGACTGCTATATATTAATATATATTAACGTTAATTTGAACTACTACAATTCTTCATCGGATTTTCCCGATAGCTAGAGTTGTTAGTAATTAGCTAGTAGTAAGTAGTTGGAGGTGTTGTATGTGGAGATGTTTATTTCATTAAAAAAAAAAATGTTAATATGTTAATTTAAATATTACTTAATTTTTTTTCATCATCCATACTTCATAGTACGAACTTTATTGAACATTTAAAAAATCAATGTTACGATAGCAGCAATTATTTTGTGTTTTTTAACATTATTTTCTCCAGGTATATCGAACATGATACATCGAAGTTTATCATAACGATGTTTGCATTCCTAGCTAGAAAGAAAGACATAATTTAAACTTATAAATAATTTTATAGTTTTTTACTAGTTTGGTTTGGATCAGTCTGTTATATATTTACATAGTATTTACTTATATATGTATCGAAATTGGACCACACTTAATGATTTTGTCGAAGTTTTCAATATTAAAAAAATAAATCGATCTATTTCCAATTGCTTTTATATTGTTAACATAAAACTTTTGCTTAACAAAAAATGTACATAACTCGTTAGTCTCTACTTATTTATATATAGAAAGATGAACTTTAATATTACAAAAAACATATTCTATTTGGTATATTCAGCTGAATGACTATTAATAAATAACTAGAAGGTAACACGCGATGAATCTGTTAAAAATAGCCAATATGATTTTGTCCTAGTTCTGACAAGTAACGTGGTGTTTACAGGGAAACACGTTTTACTATTAACTTATTTGGTATGACTCTTTTGGTGATTTAGAACATAAAAAAAAATTAAAATAGAAATTAGTTGTTTATAATTTTTTATATTTTGCGGTTTACTTCCTTATCTTACAAGAAGTTTTTTTTCTACCCACTGGGTGGTGTACCAGTCGAAAACTAATTCGTTTATATTTACAACTGTAAATAATCGTTATAGTTACTACTCCTATAGGTATAATTCTTATATATATAAAACTTGTACTACAACCAAACTCTGCGAGTCGATTACAAAATTTACTATTCTGTGTATAACATATAAGTCGCTAACATTTACTCGCAGCTTCGCTTGTGTTAATATCGATTTGATGTATCCCTCGGGAACAGTGGATTTTTTCTGAATGAAATGTATCTTACGTCCTTTACTTGTACCCATTTCAACGTTTATGCTTGCATGATGATCGGTTCCGTAATAAACGCATGAGTGCGTAAGAAATAACAAAAAGTCACATTCGATTTTATAATAATAGTTAGGATTGTTGACCTTGAAAGTACCTATCTACACCTACCATTTTTTGTACGTGGAGCTAAGAGAAATCCTATATGGGACACCCAAAGGCTTGGGGGAGTATGGGTAGTGACGAAGACTTCTACTGACTAAAACCTCCATGATGAATCGTACGCCGAACCATTGCGGAATGCCACGGGTTTATGCAAGCATATTCCGTGACATCCCCGGCGGCGCGGCAGGCCACTGGCCACACCGACTGAGATAGCCCGGTTTTCTGACTGTCTCCCATTCTACCGAACCAGTGCAATATAAGGTCAGGTCCTCCATCCCTTCCCTCCTTAGTTCAGCCAGGCATTGAAGAAGTCGTCCCCCTTCACCGCCACCTACCGTTGATTTTGTACTGAAGTTGTGTCTCATCATCATCTACACCTATCTAGATCGAGATAATAACATTTCTGACGTCATACTACTAAGTCATTAGTTATGTAAAATAGCATCCAAGTTCCAAGACTCACTGCGTATCCCCTCACCATAACAGTTCGTTTCGTCTAACGAGATCAATCGTTTATTAATTGCGTTATAATTGGTTTCAGAGCATAAAGTAACTAATGATTAAGGAAAACATCAAGATTCACATTATAGTCTTGTTTACATTATTAAAATGAATTTGAATATATGACAAAATATCTTTTAAATGTTATTATTACCTTTAAGTCTTGTTCCACGAATTGTCCTCAACCGTTAGTAATACTATTTGTCTAACAACTAAATTTAATATATTTTCCTTATTACATTTGTTACATCCAAATATCATATAATTTATTGGTCCACAAATCGGATTTTCCATAGTTTTGTAATACAAATTTTAAGCCACAAAACCTTTAATATGTTTTGTGATTTATACTTTCAATTATTATTGTCTTACTTTTATTAATAACATACATTATATAAGGTAAATTCATCAGGTGCTTTAATTCGTTTGGTGGCTCATAAGGTGTAGGTAATTTTGATTAGAATATCATTACACTTGCTCAATCATTACAGTATTACTACATATTATACAACAAAGTCGTCCTACGCGTCTGTCTGTTTGCCTGTTTGCCATAAACTTAAAAACTACTAAACGGATTGTAATGCGTATATGTACTGTAATAGATACAGTAATACATGAGGAAGATTTAGGTATATAATTTGGCAAGGTTTTGTGTAAATTGGTTAAATTATAACGATAATTATTTGAAGTATTGGAAAAAGATAAGCCACCTTGGAGCTTTAATCGGAAACGTTGACTAATTTTTTTGAGATATAACAAAACTGTGCGTAGTGAGATATTCCTCTTTTATAGATCTACAAAAATGTCTGCCATGGCATATATCTATCTTTTAAGGACAGCTTAATATACAAATCTATATCTAAAAATGGTCACGCATAATTAGGTAATTAAAGGCTATTTAGATAGATACAGTAATAATCCTTATCAAATTTAATACATTAAGCATTTGATGCACATAAGTGTATATTTTTTATTATCAGGGTAGGACAACGTCCGCGGGGCCTGCTAGTTCTTATATTAAAATATGAAATTTTAAAATAATTGATTGATTAATTATAAACATATGAGAATACTCAAAAATGACTTTTACTTTTTTTTTATACTTTTTATCGTTTGACCACAATCTCGTCTGATGTGATATAGCGATGTGGTCTAAGACGGTATACAGGCTAAACTTAGAACGGGGACTGGCTTCCAAGTGCAGCTGTCAGTACACACTAACAGGTGATTGGCGACCAATTTTCAATTCGAGGGTGGTAGCTAGCCAGGTGGACTTAGAAAATGCCCTACCACCATCCTGTCACGATGTGTTTCTTCACTGAAAGCCCCCATTCCGCGGCGTCCGAAAATGCTATGAACAATCATTGCTTAGTTATTTATTACAATTGTTTGTTTTTACTACCACGTTTGTTGCAATAATCTCCATAGTAGATACATGTATTTTCATGAAACCATTGTTTGCGTATCGAATCTAAACTTAATTGGTGTTCTCATAGTTTATAAAAAAACATGTTTTGGATGGAACCCGTTCGTTGTCGCGACAAATGTCTTCCGTCGTTTCACCCTAGCCATAAATTGAGCCTATACGCCATCAAGGTTCCTTACGTCAATTAACCATGTATTACAATTTCTGATTACAACACTAGGTAACTCATTATATTTTTTTCTATAAAGGTTTTTATTCATACCGGTAACGATAGACAAGTTTTTTTGAAGATATGTATATACAGGGTTATTTGTGATAATTTTAATCCCCATATGCATTATGCAAAAGTGTACCAGTTTTGAGTTATCATACTTTGTAGGTTTTTTCAAAATAAGTTAAAGATGCAACATCGAAAATTTATTCAAAAAAGTATCAATTTAAATATTTTTTTTTAATTTATAAGAACGATTAAATACTGGTTGTTTATCAATATTAAAACAACAATTATTGATCTAAATTTAATAATGCGAGATGAAAAACGATGTTATTTCAATTTTTTTTTCCTTTTTTATATAAATAATTAATTAAATAAGGCGTGAACGTGTAACAGCAAAACAAACTAACTCATATTCGTATTTATAATATTAGCAATAATTTATTTGTGTAGTAGTTGTATATATGTAGTTTTCTATTCGCTTGTATATTTATAGAGATGGTATACCACGAAGTAGCTAAACGTTGGCCTCTAAACCAGACAGGGAACGAGTCACTATCAACAACGGTCGTAACGTTATTGCTGAATTTACGTCACAGGTCCTCAATTGGTTGACGGGGACGCGATTATTTTTGCAATCAACGCCAATTGTCATCCGCTTACGTGCGTTGTTGGGACGCATCTAGTCTATAACTATACACGATTGGTTGTCTCGGTCGTTTGATATTAACCTCGAAACAATACATGGCGGATGTTTTTCAAATCAGTTACCTCGAAAAAATATGGTCGAATCATTGTATAGCCTTGAATTGTTTAGAGAAGCCTTCAATGTAAATAAGAGGTTTTAAGAAAAATAAATACGTGGGTAATTTCACATTGCTATGAAATTGCTAGTTTATTAATTCAGTAAAGTCTTGAGAAGGTATGGTTTGCTGGTTTGGTCACAATGAATTTATGGGTAGTAACGAAAGACAGGAATTGCACGTATAAATCGTAAATAATCCCAAATTTAATCACTCGATATTTGTTAAATTAAATTTACACTATAGGCGATTTCAAATTCCAAGAAATTCGCAGCTAATATATTCCTACATACGATGGTACTACAAGAACATTTCACAGGTTCATATCTCCTCACGATGTTTTCCTTCACCATTAGCCAATAATGGTGCCAATTGACATTAGTAAATGTACGCGAATTCAGAAAAAAACATTGGTATATGCGAACATCTAATTGACCTTCAACTGGTGAAACAACTCGACTACCACGACTAATCACTATATATACACTAGTCACAAAAAGTAGCAAATCGTTGTACGGTAAAAAAGTAAATTGTAGCTTCAAGTGTTTACTTTATGCCTTCGACTATGAAAACATATTTAGATTTATGGTTTGATAGGGGGATCCTTAGAAAACCAGTATAAATAAAAATCAGATTTTTCTTATAATCATATTGATACTAACCATATACATAAATTTTAATTTGAGCGGCTTACTAAGCTTGTATGATAATTCGGCGCAAAATTATCATCGATCATGGCAGAAAAGTCCTTTTTTTTATTTGACACTCAATAACTCGGGAAATAATGATTGTACAGGAAATAGATGCGTAGGGTTTTATAAACTTTTTTGCAGTCCCTTAAGAAGGCATTAGTGCTTTTCGATAAAAAAAAACTAAGCAACAGATCTTCAACAGATTTTTTTGCCTACTCGAATCCAAAAACTAGACACTTGGAGCTACAATTGGCTTCTCATTTATTTTTTATTGTACGGCCATTTGGTACCGAATTACATTTTTTATATCCTTTAATTTCTGTGAATAGTGTATATTTTCCATGTACCTACTATTTAATTAGATTTTTACCCTTGTCTAATTTTGTAACGAACCTTTATCTTTGGCAATTTATTGAAAGTTCGTATTAATGATATCTTATTTTGCACATAGCCGGTGAATCATATGTGATAAGTATCTTGGATAATTACTATAAGCTTGTTATTTAATATTTAACGTTTTACTATACAACATATTGTTATCTCTCTCTCTCTCTCCTATGATAAATATTGCTGTCTACATTGAAACAAACTATCAAAATGTATGGTGAATTGTGACCCATATTCTTATTATCAAAACAATGCATACGTCAGGCGTGAGCACAATATCAAAATACGATAAATATGAAGTAAGAAAATATATATAAGCGAAATACCACTGACTGACTCATCACAATTTCTCCGAAACTGTATGTCCGATTGACTTGAAATTCACCATAGTTATTCCTTTTGCAACGTAGAAGCTCACTAAGAACGTATTTTGGTTAAAACTTATCCTAAGTACATTTTTCAGTAACAATTCCATATTGTCTTACATACACCGTTGTTATGGTAGCCAATAATATATACCCTTGGCAATAAGTTTATTTTTAGGGGTGTGCAAATAATGCTCGAATCGAAACAAATCGAATAATGATGTTAAATTCTAATTTTGAATAGAAAATTCGAACTATTCCTATATTTTAAAAATAAGGTAGAATTATTGAACGAATGGTTATAGGAAAAGTTACAACATTTTTCACTATTTTAATAATTCATTTTAAAAAACAATGTTATCGTCGAAAAAATATTATTTAAACATCAAGATTGAAATACCTTTGAAAAAGGACTTTAAGTTACTATGTTATTCAATTCTACAATAATAAATTGCTATTAGTGAAAATATTGATTAAAAGTATACTTTCTCCCTTAAATGTAAATAATTTTATAGCATTTCAATTTTAACAAAATTGTGATAGAGGTAGTCGAATTATATTAATTCAAAGAAATTTCAATATTTTTATAATTTCATATTTTAACAGGTTTCTAGAACTTTGTGCTCTAGTTTTTTTATCACATACATAAAAAATAGTTTTTAATTTTAGCGGTCAAAATTTGTTAACAACTAATAAGGTGCAAACGTATAGCTTTTACTATATTGGAATATTTTGTGTGATCATTTACAAATTAAGAAATCGAATATAGTTCATAAAGAAAATTGTCAGTGCCGTTGAAAAAAAAAATACTTTCAAAAAAAAAAACTGATGTTTAATCTTGAATTTGTAATTTTCACTCATCCACTTTAGGGCTAGAAATAGAGATACAGTATTTTTGAATGCACTCCATGGCTTGTGTCGACTGTGATGGCTTTACTGGTTAGTTCGTAACATTCTATAGTTAATGCTTATTTGACGCATAAATTAAATTATTTGAATAATCCAAATAGTTCAAATTATTCGTATGTTCAATTCGAATTGTATTATTCGGTTCGATTCGTTATCGATTAATTTGAATATTCGCACACCCCTGTTTATTTTGTGTTCATTGAATTAGTAAGTTTTCATTCAAAAATGTCATTTTCGGTCAATATTACTTAGAATTTTTGATTTGCAACCTATAAGTATAATAAAAATGAAGTGTCGTTTATATATAATATCAAAATACCTACTTTTTGGTGACTGGATACGAAAGTGTTATAAGCTACTTATAGTAAAAATCATTTTTTTTTTAATTTTTGTCAGTTATCAGTCTGTTTGTTCCGGATAATCTCCGAAATGGCTGGACCGCCTTTGACGGAAATTTTACTCGCAGAAAGCTGAAATTGCTGGCTATGTTATTTTAGACCAGTTGTTATTAGCAATTTTGCCCGCGGTGGAATATCCGAAACGGCAAAACCGATTTTTACATGACAATTGCTGGCAGATAGTTGACCTCATAAAGAGTAACTTAGGTTGTTTTATTTTAGATTACCTGTTACTCACAACGTCGACGACAGGGAAATATCCGAAACGATTGGACTGATTTTCACGTGACATTTACAAACACATAGCTGGTCTTATAAGAATTGACTTAGGTTATTTTATTTTAGACTAGCTTTTACCCGTGGCATTGTCCACAGAGGAATACCTAAATCGGCTGTACCGACTTTCATGAGACTTTCACTGGTAGATAGCTGACCCAATAAAAAGTAATTTAGGCTATTTTATTTTGAAGTACCTGTTACCTGCGCCTTCATCCGTAGTGCCATCTCTAAAATATCTCAACTAAGGGTGGGCAAGGAGAGAAAAAATGGGCAATCGAAAGGACGTGCTATTGTTTAGGTATGAACCTTATTAAGTCTTTAAAACTTCAATTCTTTCTGTATTTTTAATTAGAAAAATAATCATCAACTCATTGTTTATATTTAACATTATAATAAATAGTTATTTTGAAAATAGAAGACGTTATTTCAATATTAGACTAGACACGTATTACCTGAACAGTTCCATTATAGAATTTTTTGCGTAATAAATAAGATTACTTTTTGTATTATCGTCAACATTTTATTATCTTAATAATATCTATATAACATCTTTAAGATAAATTGTATAAATGGAAATTTTCATTACTTTCTTATACTGTGTAAGTAAGCACTGAGGGGATTAAATAGCAAGTTTAAGTTCCAAATATGTTGTTGTTGCTATATCTCTTTTTTTTCGAACTGACATACCCTGTAGGCACTTTGGTCTCTACAGATTCCGCACTACATCGCTGCTAAATCCCATCTTGCACACTGTTAGTATTTACATATTTAATCTACACGTTACATATCACAGTAGGTGACGTGCGTGTCATACCTACAAATGTTTTTCAAAGAGCATTTCTGTAATTCTACCTTTTTCACTATTTTATATTAGCTTAATACGATTTAAAAAAACGCGTGCGAAACCGCGGGTATCAGCTAGTACTATATTAAGTTTTGTTATAGAGTTTGCAAAATACGGTACTTGAAAGATTAAAATCTGTATTTATTTGTAAATGACCCTGAGTTCTGTTAAAGTGGTTTATGATATGGAATGAAGCTCAAAATTAAGACTTCTGTGAAAATACGCTAGTGTTAAGATTTTCAAGAAATTGCTCTTGTCTACCCTGAGCAGGGTCGGCACAACTGAGTTTGGGTTTAATATTTTACTTAGGATCTTGTTTGTGTCACACCGATGATGGCTAAGTAACCAATATTATCGTTTTTCATGGTCAGAGAATATACTCGTATAAGCTCATGTATTCTGAATTTTGAAGTTAATAATAGGGCATCACTAATCTACTTATACTAGGCTTTGCTGGCGGATATTCTCCCGTTTATGTAGCTTTCATCTATCCGTCGGGAATAGTACGTTTTGTAGATTAAGTTATCCTATGCCCTTCTCTGCACCCCTGACGATGTGTATCCAAAATTTCAGAACGATCGGTTAAATAACTAAGGCGTGAAAACGTAACAGACAAACAAACTCACGTTTGCATTTTTTATATCGTTACTAACAATTTTACGTTAATTTATAAGCATTATTTAATGACGTTATTTTTATTAATGACGGTTATAAATAACGTTTAATCCTGATGTGGAATCTTTTCACCGCATTTTTGTTACTAATATTAACTGTATTTAGGTCTACCAGAATAGCGCGTTGTTTATGGCTCGCTACTCCCGGTTTTTCTAGTTATTTCGACACTTTTCCTCATACGATTGTGCTCATCAAATAATATGTCCGCTCTTATCGGTCATAACACCGAAATTCATTTATCGTTTCCTACATAATATTGTTTGTTGGTCAATATGTACACTTTAATATGTCATAAACCTGTTTTGTAGTGTCTATAAGGTTCAAGATTATTTTAATAATTTAAAAGGTTACGAACTATTCGTAACGGTTTTCTAATAAATGATGTAATTTACATATGTAAATTTGTACATCTTTATGATTATTCCTGTCTGACGTACAATGTACAGAAAAGATAATAAGAAACGACATGCATCTTTTTCAGAAACTTGATCTTATAAATTATCGACTTCAAATAGTTGTTAAAATTTATTTAATACTAGCTACTTCGTACGGGTGCTCTTACAAAGAAAATAAGACCGAATCTTCCCTTTACAGTACGACCATGTAATTAGATTAAATATCAAATTTACGTTAGTCTGTCAATTTTTATAATATATTTGGAGATCTCCTTACTGCCTTCTGTCTCTCTACTTACTCAGTTTTTTTATAAGGAAGTTTTTTAACTCAAATTTTTCACTTCCATACAATTTTTCAAACATTTTATAGAAAACTCGTCCCGACAAGTACAAACACAACAAAAAAGAATCGGACAAATAGGTGCAGGCGTTCGCAAGTATTGCACTTACATGCATTCGGCAATCGATTTTGGATTATAAAGACAGTATTTGCTAAATATACATGTATCAAAAATGTAAAACTAACCCTTGACTTTATCTGCGCTGTGTATTATTCTAACAATTTATTTTATGAACAGTAGACAAAACAAAAGCAAAAATATACTTTGCTCCTAAAGTTTCTTTTTAAGTAATGTTATCCGTTTACTTTTCCTCTCCTCCGCATGCGCTCCACACCGATTGCCCCGCATCACACTTCGCTGAAAGCACAGTTCTTATAAAAACTTGTCTAACTTTATATTTCATGAAGATATCGTGATTTTTCCTTAGATAAGGGACCAGTTTCTATGATGTAAAACTAGAAAAAAATCGAAATCAATCCGTTTTTGTGCGCGCAACAGCAGAACTGTCATTTTATTTATATCGGAAATATTTCAGACAAGGAAAGAATGTTATAATATTTGTTTTCGTGGATTCTGTAATTTTTGTATGTAACTTCTTGCTTTTCTTATATAAAGCAGACATATGAATAACAAAGTTTTTTTTAATCTAAAACTTAATTAGAATGTTTTTTTTTTTCAATATCGTCGGCGACTTTTTTCCCTTCAAAAGGAAGTATTTGTGAAACGTAGTTAACACGTAAATGATGACTAATAGTAATTGGTAATCAACGATAGACGCTTTTGTGTAAGTATATGACGTGGTTGTGGGTATTACTTATTTTGCTCGGTATTATTATGCGGAACTTATGAAACAAATGGGTTTTTTAGTATAGCTACTGTGGAGACCAGCTATAATATAAATAAATTATTTATTTATTACAGAAACACCAATAAATAGCCTATAATACCATTATGTAGTAATAAGAAAAACGGCTTAATTTAAAATTCTTATATTTTATTTGATTGATGAAAGCGTTACTTTGCGGAAATCCATCACTGAAAATTAGGGTGGACGTTAGTACGCACTTTCGCTTGGAATTGTTTTGCCGCTGTTACTTCTTACTGCAACAGAAAACAGTTGTAAACTATTAAAAGTATTTTTTAATACTTTAGAGGTTAGCGTTTGACCACAATCTCATCTGATGTTAAATGATGACGTGGTCTAAGATAGTAGTCAGTTAGTTACGCTATACCTAGAGGGAAACTAGCTCTTGAGTGCAGCTGCCGGAACATACCAACAGGTGCTTGGCGACAGATTATCAACATGAGAGTGGTAGCTAACCAGGCGGACTTTCAAAAAGCCCTACAATCATGCTATGGTTTCATCACGATGTTTTCCTTTACCGAAAGCTCCAACTCAGTTGTTAAGCTTCGAACCTACATCCTTCAACGCTGTGTCCTACCACACTATCGACTAAGCCATCATCGCTTCAAAAGTCGTTCGGCGGTTGAACTTGACGTTGATGGATGGTTGAGCCTGTCATCGATAATCGACGACCACAACCGTTTTCTGTTGTAGTAAGACGTAACAGCGGCCAAACAGTTCCAAGCGGAAAGTGCTAGGGAATGTCAACACAATTTTTTTCTTACACTTTCGATAATTATCCGTGAACACAACATTTACTGATAAAAAATAATAAAATGTAAAATGGTTGAATAATTATGAAGTATTCCTAATAAGAAATTCTTAATTTCGTTCCCATAATTTAATTTAAGTTGGATACAATACGATATAAAAATATTATGAAAATATATTTGTTTGGTTCTTCCATAACTGGATCTTTTTTAATAATCTTCAATTTGTTGTCATCCCAATTTTATTTGTATGTAGGCCCTGAATATATTTAATATGTTATCGAGTAATAAGGGTAAAAAATTAGGTTTATGGCTAAACATTTGCTCATAGAATTTTCTGATATATACCATATCTCCACTTGAATATACTCTTCCTCAGGATTTCCGAGTAATGATAAAGTATTTTTTTGACATACAAACACCAACAAGATTTGTACTTGGAAAGCCCAATACATACATTTAGAATGAATTACTCTATACAAGTGCTACCTTAATTATGGGTGCTTACTTCTTATAGCTTGCTGTATAGCAAATAACTTAATTAAAAGGCTAAAAGCAAAAAACTGGCTTAACAACATGTGCGACTCTATTTTCCTTTTTTTTATCTTAACTTACTTACTTAGTATATATCTTTATATTTGCAGAGACTTTTGTGAAGATGTTTAGATGTGAGGTATTGGATTTAGCATTGTAATGCGAATACATTCTATTCAATGGAGACTAGAGGCCCAAATTTGTTCGGTAATAATTCGTAGCAAATATATTAAAATGACAAATATGTACATAAAAAATAAAGTTACGAATGTCTGTTGTTTGTTCGAGGTAATCACCGAAACGATTGAACCGATTTTGAAGAAGTCTAAGAGTTAAGGGCTTATTAACAGAACAGAGAAATGGTAATAGAATTATCAGAAATAATTGGGAAAATAAAATGCAACCCACGTTTAATTTAGATGAAACACATAGTTCTCATAACGCAACAAAACTATGTTTTTGAATACGTCGTCGCGAACGCCAGCAAAATTTGGAAATAAATTGTTATATTATTAACAGAAGTTTTAAAACTATTTCACTCTTAAAATATATAGCATTCTCTTTACTCGACAGAAATAAACAGTTTATATAAATTAAAAATTACGCTGAACGTTACTTCGCACTTCCGCTAAGAATTGTTTGCTTGCATCTTGAAACCCTGCGCTATAAGCGTTCGCCCCATTAGTCCGGTGAAGTTGTGAAGGCCCATTAGGCCAACATCGTATACTCAGTTCAAAAAAAAAAACTACCTCTGATTCAGAAATAAAAGTACTGCTTCATAGGTCAAATCTACATTAACGCGAGGGAAGCCGTAAGCAAAGGCTAGTTAAGGTATAAATATCGGTATGGTTATGATAACTAGGTTTACTTACATTATGTTCAAATTAATTTATATATAAGCGATTAGCTTTATTTTCGGTTGAGACTTCGTGTAGTTCGGTATAGCTCTCAAGGTCCTGCTGGGCTAAAAGCATAGGTCAGTTAGAAAAAAAAAAGTAGACACTTCGCTCGCGTCAATGCAGATAAAAAAAAAACATTACTCGCTGATAATTTTGCTTTCTATTGGCGTTAGATTTTTAAAATCGGTTAAGTATCTTTTGAGTTTATCTATTACAAACAAAGAATAAAATCTTTTTTTTATATTTTATAGGTTAGCGTTTGACCACAATCTTATCTGATGTTAAGCACGCTATACCTAGAAGACTGGCTCTCAAGTGCACTTGCCGGAACACACTGAAAGGTGTTTGGCAACAGGTTTTTAACTTGAGGGTGGTTGCTAGTCAGGCGGACTTAGAAAAAGCCCTACCACCATGGTAAGGTTTCATTACGATATTTTCCTTCACCGAAAGCTCTGATTGAGCTGCTATTTTTCGAATCTACGTCCTTCCACGCTGTGTCCGAACACGCTATCAACTAAGCCATCGTCGCTTCAAATCTTTTCTTTTTATGCATTGATATACATAAAATCCCTGTGTATAATAAGCAAACTGGCTATTATTTCCTAAATCGAAACCACAATTTGAAGATAATTATACAACCGAATACATTATGGTGTCCAATATGTATTCCGTTTTCACAGCGCCAAACTGTTCGTTTAATCCGCTCACGTTTCAAAACTTGCGTCAATGGTATTCAACGCTGTACGTTATAACTACACAATCTCACACCTATATAGCAACGACATATTTAGCGTATCAATCAACAGCAACAATGTAATGGATTATAAGTTTTTAATCCGTATCATTTCCATTTGTGTCTGATAAAGGAATCTGATTAGATTTAAGAAATTAATTACATTAAATGGATATTATAAAACATTGTTGTGCAATGTAGAAGGAATACATTGATGAGCGATCAGGTAATAAAAACACATGGTGCAAAATCCTACAACCTCCTTTGCTGTGCTTTCCCTGGTTTGTCAAATTCAAAATCAGTCGATCTGAATTAATTTCCCTTTTTCGATTAGTAATAGAAAATATAATTCATGACCCATTGCGATCCGTCAGTTTATGCCTAACGCATCCTTGCTTTCCCGACATCTGAGGAAACAAGAATACTTTACAGGCTGGTTATGTCTGGTATTAAAAACCGGTTAAATTTGTTAGTATTTATTATGAAAAGTACACCCTTTATTTCGATGGTAATCACTGGGGTGATCTGTTTAATTTGAAGCGATGATGGCTTAGTTCATAGCGTGGTCGAACACGGCGTCGAAGGACGTAGGTTCGAATCCTAGCAACTGAGTCGGAGCTTTCGGTAAAGGCAAACATCGCGATGAAACCATAGCATGATGATGGTAGGGCTTTTTCAATGTCTGCCTGGCTGGCTACCACCCTCAACTTGAAAATCTATTCCCAAGCAGCTGTTGGGGGTGTTCCGGCAGTTGCGCTTGAGAGCCAGTCTGCCTCTAGGTTTAGCGTCACTACCATCTTTGATCTCATCAGCATTTAACATCAGATGAGATTGTGGTCAAACGCTAACCTATAATATTTATATATATTAATTATAGGTGGTAGAGCTACGCTGAAGCTATTATTATAGGTGGTAGAGCTACGCTGAAGCTATTACTGGTTTCAGCATAAATGGGTCGGCTCACCCGGGGTAGTACCACCGTCTCACAGAAAACCGACGTGAAGTAAGTGCTTGCACTGTTGCGTTTCGTTCGGCCAGTGAGAGCGCCAGAGGCCCACATATTTAAAAGGCCGGCAACGCACTTGCAACTCCCCTGGTATTGCTAGTGTCTATGGACGGCGGTGATCACTTACCATCAGGTGACCCACATGCTCGTTTGCCTCCTATGATATAAAAAAAAATATATAAAGTATAAAAAATAACTATTATTGCCGAACTCAAGTACAAATAAAGAGAAAAAAAATCATCTTACGAGTGGAATGTAAACTTCATGATGAAACTGTCCCTAACGACTTGTTGACTTGTTTGGTAGAAATCGTCTAAAAATGCATCTATGACGCACTTCATAAATATACACTTTTTGGAGCAGTAGATAATGTGCCGCCCGCCGGGGCCCTAATGAGGAATTAATGGAATAAAGTTAAGTAATTGCTGGCCATACCGCACAGTGGTACGGAATGGTATTGTCTTGTGTTGTGGAACAATCCTTTTGAATATTTCTTTTAAAATTTAGCGAAAAGTTGAATGTTTTTATTTTATTTGTAACGTTGAAAAATGTGTGTACCGGGTGCTCCAGAGATTTTCAAGTGGCAATGATAAACTTTGTTGTGTGAAGAAAAGGTAATTTTTTACAAATACGATATGATTGTCAATGTTGGATTCTTCAATTATTTTTCGATGCGTGTCTTTTGCGTAATTTATTTTATAGTATTTTTTTTTTCGAAATTAGTTCCTTTTTATACGTTATTTTTCAGTCATATAAATATTGCAATTTATAAGTTTATTGAAATCAGTTTGTCGTGGTAATATATTCTTTTTACAGTTGAGATATATGTGTTTTATTTTTGTCAATCAGGAACAATGAGAAACGAAAGGAGAAGTCACGCGTTCGCCGCGAGATGTCGACGCACCAAGGAGATGCAGATCTTCTCGGAGCTGACTGCCGCCCTTCCCGCCAAGAAGGAAGAGGTTGAGCAACTGGACAAAGCCTCCGTCATGCGTCTAGCTATATCGTACCTACGCGCCCGGGATGTTGTATCTATGCGTGAGTATCTTGTTAATTAAGTTGTTATTTAAGTGTGTCATTCTAATGAAGAGCTAATTGATTGGTTTCTAACGACAATGAGCCTGAACTGGATATGTCGTTAGTAATACTATTATCGTATCTGGAAATATTTAACTTGTTAGTACAAATATAGATAATTAAAACAGAATCGACGTCAGTTAAAAATGGGAATTATCGTATAAGACTCTAAAGCTCAGTCATTAAAGATAAAATGTAAATTTATCGCTGATTATATAATATATGTTGTCTGTACTGGACAATGATGAATAACTTAGCATGATGACCTCAGTACGCCATTGATTTATTTTTTACTTGTCTCTTGTGAATTTTTAGAAACTAACGTTTGATTCAAATCGTGTTTCGCTTAAGCCATATTTTATAGTTCTAGAGAAAAAGTCTTCAATCGATATGAGGTTTAATTGTAAAGGGGCATTTACTGTGGGTTGCTAACATAACCAGTATTCAGTTAAATCATTTGGGCTTATTTACAACATGTGCGATTTAAAACTTTGTAGTATAGTGTGATAGGTTTTTCTTTTTGTATAGTTTAGAAGGGTTTCACCGGTTTGAACTCCTGGAAGCCTACATTATTGCGAATTATATGTAGTACTAAAATTCTTACATAATATAGGTTACTGTTTATATAAACAATACTATTTTTTGTAGTATATGTAAAAAAATCATTTTAACTTGACTGTGTAGAAGGAGAGTAATTATTTCAGAGTGTATGTATGGATGGTTATTTCGCATGTTT
This sequence comes from Antheraea assamensis, assembly GCA_035772565.1. Classification (NCBI taxonomy): domain Eukaryota; kingdom Metazoa; phylum Arthropoda; class Insecta; order Lepidoptera; family Saturniidae; genus Antheraea; species Antheraea assamensis. Next base: position 1,877,480 of record JAQQSE010000134.1, on the reverse strand, counting down.
GTTTACGTAAATGGATGGATTTGAATTGGAATGGATGGATATAACATATAGGTGTCGTTAGATTCATAGGTGAACTTAGACTATGTAATACTTAAATATGAGGTTTGTGAATCTAAAAGAAAATGAATCAATCAAAAAAGGTGAGATAGATAACAAAATATTTTTGATGTGTCTGTACATAAATGATTGATGGGAATGGATGGATAGAACATATACGGTGTCGTTAGATTCATAGGTTAACTTAGGCTATGTAATATTTAAATATGAGGTTTGTGAATCAAAGAGTTAATAAAAGAAAATCAATCAATCAAATAAAGGGGAGGAAACATTAAAAATATATATGTTTGTGCATAAATCAATGATAAACTCGTTCACTAATATAACTAAAAATATTTAAGTATTTTTGTACAATGGGTTTTTTTAGTATTAATTGTTCTTGTTATTATTAACTTTGATTAATTGTCGAATATATTTAATTAATTATTATAATATTTACAAGAGCTGCGCCCGTTCGGATCGACCTCAAACTATAAGGCAAAAAGATTGTGCTTAGCGACTGTATCGATTTAACTAGCACTGTCTCATTTCAAGGTTCGGCCTGTCTAGAATTTAAATGCAGTTGTAGTAGGTTTTATGCAAAATTTTTATAGTATATATAAAGATACCTATAAATCTATATAGTAAGGAACGCTTAAAGAAAAATCATGCAAATAGTATTCATGCCGAAATAATATGCACGTATTTTAAGTTACGTCCTATCTCAATATCAAGAATAAAATGAGAGGTCAGAACAAGGTTTATTTGGAAGAAAATATTCGAAAATTCATAAAGAAAAGTGAAAATTTCGGTTAAAAATAAAAAGTATGTGACAGAGACAGAAGATTCTGAAAAATGTTAACTCCCTCAGCCTGAATTTTTTAAGACCCAAATATCAAAATGGCGGATTGTTTAAATTTTTTTTTATTGCGCAGTATCGTTAATTGTAAATTTCATATTTTAGTTTAAAAAAATGTACAAATAAAAAATAATTTACGTATATATTTAGTTTACAGATATAATTATAATATAATAGTTAAAAAATAAATTGTAGTTTTACAAAACACATAATTAGTTATTTTTCAAAGTTTTGTTAGAAATCTGGTAGTTTTTTAAGTTTATGCCAACGGCCTGTTGACCTGTGCCTCATGAGGACTACATTCGTTTGTATGAAACTTAAACCTTTATAGTCTTGAATACTCTAGGGGTTAACAAAATCGACAGATTGTCGTTCAGTTGTTTAGTTTCCATTTTATTTAATTACATGGTCATACTATATCAGAAGGACTTGGTCCCGCTTTCTTCTTTAGTAAGGCCGTATGAAGCCGAGGAGAATGACTAGTAATAAATAAATATATAAATCCGGAATATTTTTAATATCTTTTACAATGTCATAAGTTATTTTTTTATCTACAAAGAGATTGAAGTTATATTCACTTAACACTATAATATAGTCTTTTTTAAAACATTAAATATGAATGATAAATAAGTTATACATTTACAAATGTTAGAAAAGCTAGTTCTAAATTTAGATCATGTTCCAATTGCGTTGGTAGAGCGCTTTGACCAGATGATATACTTAATGGGTTCTGCTGCATCAAGTGTCAAGTGATTATTAAAACAGAAGGTTATTACATTGATTTGGTAATATAAATTCCCAATTTGCTCGAATTATACTTTATGATTTACTTCATTGAATGGTTTGCAGAGACTATATTAAACAGAAATACTTGGGCACCATTGGCTCCTAACTTTGCTTATTTGATTTGTTATTAACAAAAGTTTTAACGTCATCATTATGACTTGCATTTTGTTACAATAATTTGGTAAGGTAAATACCCAGTTTGCTCGAATCGGAGGGTGCTTTATGATTTATTTTATTGATTGATTTACAGACACTATATTAACCAGAAATACTTGGGCTCAATTTGGTCTTAACTTTTCCAGTTTGATTCGATATTAATAAAAGCTCTTACGTCATTATGACTCGCATTTAGTCAAAAAATGTAGATTTCTGTGTTACAGAATATTGTATTATATATTTTACTTATATCTACTACAAGATAAATGTTATAGATATTAACATTATGAACGAAAGCATATTATATTTTGGACATTTTCTAATCTTCAGTAATCGCTTACTGTGATATCCGCAAAATATCTATGATAAGGAAATAACCGGTGCTATTATGTAGTTTTTTGAAAGTAAATGCGAAATTATAGCAAACGCTTACAACATGAGCTAGTTACAAATAGCAATGTTATTATTAAATTAAGCACGTTCTCGTGGTACATATTATATTATTATTCTTCGAATCCATTGTTTTTGTGGTAGAGTTTAACCTCCATGGTCTAGTGGTCAAGGTGTATGTTACAAATAAGTTTGGTTTAGAGATCAATTATTGGTAGTGACAACGAAATTTATTGCGGCACGGCATAACGCAGTTATGTTGTCGAGAGTCAATTTTTTGCGGTTCTGTGGCTCTTAATTATGGACTATCCATTGATATGTAATTGTTTTAAAAATATCCATGTTCGAGATGGGCTGAAAATGAAACGAGAGTAGAAAGAAATCCGATAAAAAAGTGAACGCCCGAAGGTGACATTGTTGCATTGTCGCTGCGATGCAGTTGTTCCATCTTTGAAGCATATAATTAATGTTCTCATGTGTAAATATTTGACATTGTTTCTGTCTGAAGAAACTATTGGTTTAGAATAAAAAAAACATTCGTTAGTTGTCTGATGTTTCATGGGAATTCAATATTTTTATAAGGATTATTTACGGGCAGTCTTTTATTCCTTTGTTATTAACTCATTACTACGTAATTCCTACAGCGTCTTTCCTGATTTAAAATTCGTTGCTCTTAGTAAGTATGTAATAGTATGCAACCTAGATAATATTATGAGAAGTTCTTAATCTTCCAATAAAATCGGTTTAGACGCTTTGGAGGTTGACACGAACAAACAACAGAATTCGATGTTGTTTATATGTATAGATATTATATTATCAATATAATAGCCGTGTAATGTATATCTATTCATTTTATACAATTTAATGAATTCAATTACTTAAATATATTTCTAGTTAGTTTTAACTAACTCACTTCTAGCATTAAGTACTATCCTTATCCATACTAATATTGTAAACATGAATATCAGTTTGCTTGTTAGTTTTTACGTTTTCACACCTTAACTACTCAACTGATCAACGTGATATTTTGCATACAAATTGTCTGAGGTACAGAAAAGGACATAGAGTACCTTTAATGCAGAAAACCAGTACTGGTTTCGAGGGAAGGTTTAAGTATACATTAAGCGAAGCCGTCCACAAATGATAGTTAATAAAATAAAGCGGTAAAGTTAGGTTATCTATAATAATACTAATTTTATACTGTGAATACCACATCATCCGTCTTGTTACGTAATCGATTCAATTGAAATGAGCTGGATCAATAGTCATATTACAGCTCTATGTTTTTTCGTTTAATTTCAATTGCAAAGTGATATTTCAGTTTATTCTATACTCTACTTATTTGTATTATGAACACGTGTCCGTGTGATACACGCATCAACCGCAAGGCGCCATTGTTGACATAGTATTGCTTAATAAAACGACAAATGAATCATCATATTTAAAAATTAAGAAACAGTATTATGGACTAGTTGATACCCGCGATTTCGTCTGCGTTGCTTATTATCTTAACAATACACTTTATGTACAGATAAAAAAAAATACAGTAAAATATACCTTACTTACAAAATTTCTTTGGTCTTTCGTTGTGCTTTATATTACCCCTCGTCTGATTTTTTAAGACCCAGATCTTAAAAAAGCACGGATTATGTTTTTAATTTCGCGATAACGTCCCTCGTAAATTTCATTTATAAAAAAATCGTACAAATAAAAAAATTATTAAAAATTCATTTTACATAAAAATTATGGTTATACATCATTTGAAATTTTTCAAAGTATTGTAATAAATCGGGTATTTTTTAAGCTTGTAGTGCCAACAGTCTGTTGATCTGCCCCTTATGAGGTCTAAATTCGTTTGGAACTTAAACCTTTATGGTTTTGGACAGTCTAGAGGTTAAATGATATTTATGAGGTAAACCTCTGTTATTTTAATTACTTATATAAGATTATCTTGTCTCGATATTTTTCCTTTACTTTTTGTCCCTGAAGGATACTATATTTAAATGAGTATATAGGTGTTTACAGTAAGCATGAGATTGCAAGTGTTTTAATATTCCTTATATCGATAAGCAATAAAAATGTGTGGCATTTATTCAAAACGGAAGAACCGTGTGATTGTTGACATTGCTCACGGGATTTTACGATATATGCGGATGGTATATGATTTCCGAACAGCATACAAATTGTACTCTTTGCGTACTGAATTGCCAATTTAGTATTGTAAATTTAAATTGATTAGTAAAAACGATGGCTTGTTTTGTTGCTAGCAATTTTCTTCGGTTTCGCTCGCATTTCCTATCCAGCCATTATTTTCGACACTTTATTTTGTATCTGCATTTGATTTTAAACCTATTCAATTAATCATATCTTCTGTGTAGTCACTTTAAATAATTATTTTAAAAAGAGAATTTATGCAGAATGTGACAAATTTCTATATAAATAATAAAACATCTGCGTCATACATTACTAACAGAATAAAAGGCAAAAACAGAAAAACTGTTTGATTTGTCTCAAATGTTTCTCATAATGTGAAGTATCAGAGCAAGTGCACGTTTGCTTAAAAGTATTTTATCAAAATGTTAAAAGTGATCGCTACTTTTCAAATAAAACAATATTGAGATTATGAGGTCCGAATCTTAAACTGCCTACTATGTTTGAATATGGACAGTTCAACATAACTACTGAAAAATGTTACATATATTATTTTTCTGTCGAATCGACGATTTGCCTAAGTACTTTAATAATGTGAATGTAGAAAATACTTTGTATGGGAGTGATGACGTAGGCACTTGAATGTTGTGGATAATGTGAACTGTGCATTTCGTTTAACAAATCCATTTGATACAATCCATTTAATGCGGACCTGTGAACGCTCACTATGATTAAACATTTATTATTACTATTTATCAGTTTCATTGTAAGAAATTCATTAACCGACTTCAGTAAGGAAGAGGTTCGTAACCCAGTTGATTTTCTTTTACTTCAAAGCTTCGTTATTTATAAATAAATTTAATTTAAAAGTTCGTTTTTTTTTTTGGCAAGGGGATATTTTCAATAGTATCTAATCTTAATTATATTACCATTGTACATTGGATAATGAAGATACACACTAGGAAATCTTTAAAATCGAATATGAAATTGTACAGTGATTGAAATATTGGTAAGACAATCCAAGACAAATAACTATAGGTAACTATAGTCAAGGACGTTTTGGTGTATTTTTGGAGTAGATTTTTTTGAAGTCGTTACTATTTTTGGTTAAAATTTTGACATACTCGATACAGCCAGCAGTCATTCTTAATTTGATCATTTTATTGCAAATAAGTTAAGTTAATAACCAAGATTGAGTACAGAATAAATTTTGAAATATCAAAACAGAGAAATAAACTTCTGAAATTTTATGTAGTATAAAAATCAGCCAAGTAAACGTACCTAATTTCTAAAAAGATGTTTTTGTAGTAAAATTGCTACCATTTCAAATGATACGTTTTGTATATTTGAGTGGACAAAAAACGTTGATAGTCGTGATAGTAATTTACAGATATCACCGTAAATATTCCACTAAGGGGCGAATCTTATTTCGTTAATAGTTCTTTATGTATCGTTGATCTACCGAGCAAGGCTCTTTTCATACTGAGCGCAGTATAAGCCGTAATTTACATTACCCACCATTTTTTTTATCCACAAAACTGACTACAATCTAGGTATATTCTTAGAAATGAGCATGATTGAAAAATCATACAATGATTGCACTCTTCTAGATGTGGACACAGCATGCGCATAAAATAAAGAAAAATAAATTAGGCGGTACGAAAATTAAATGAACTAGTTCAACATATAACTAAGATCTTAGAAATTACGTTATTTATGTTTTTTAAGATTATTACATATTAATGGAAAATATACTTTATAATGAACTATCTTTTGCTCGCGGCTTCGCTCATGTTAAATTAGATTTTACCTGTCCTTCGGGAATATGTTTCTTTTTAATGAAAAGAATCCTATGTCATTTTCTGTATCGCCGATAGTATGCACGCAAAAAATACGAAAGAGACGGATGAGAAAAGATTACATGTGGCAGAGATGCGAATGTGATGGCGGTGAAGATGGAGGTGTGGTGTAACCAGAATGGATAAAATTAAGAATGGGTATATCAGAGGAAGTTTGAAAATAGCACCAGTGACAGAGAAGTTGAGAAGTAATAGGTTAGCAGGGTTCGGACGTATTAAGAGAAGAGTTGAAATTCATGTAATAAGAAAAGTTTTCAGTTTGAAGGGGACGGATATAGGTGTAGAGGAAGACCGAAAAAGGTGTGGATGGATTGTGTGAAAAATTATATGTGTATAAAAGGTGTGACTACTGAGATGACTTCTGACAGGGGAGAGTGGAAAAGGCAAACATATTGTACTGACCCTACTTAGGCGGGATAAGGGTAAGATGATGATTATAACCGCTTGTGTATTTAAGGCTTGAAAACATGACGAAACAAACAAACTCACATTCGCATTGTTAGTTAGGATTTAGGATGATATGACGTAACTACTGTTACTTCAATTGAGTAAAGGTAGGTGATTATCCCATTTGGGAGACGGAATAATTTACCGTATATAATCAAGTGGTCGCTTATCCACTCAATTGGCAATTAACGAGTATGCTAGATCCAAGCTCGGATACTAAAGCTATAAATAAACTCAAACGAATGTTCATATCATCATTTCATATTAACTGTCGCTGTATAAAGCAAATTATTTCAATTAATAAGATACGAATAGTATTTAATAGAATTGAATACAACGACATGTATTCTGTACAATGAAAAGGGAAAGCTATTTTACATATTGCATAGTTAAATAGAAAATATTCTCTGCATAAAATTTATCTTAATATTAATAATGTATGAATAAAACTTGTTTACTTTGTTAATGATAAGTATAATGCTAGTCCCATACCTGAGCGACGAAGCTTCGGTCACTTGTGCCGCTAAAAAGTAACCTCAAAATTAATTCCGATTAAGGCGTACAATATCGTTTGCACACCATGGTCATTTCAATAGTAACTCGAAATTAGCGTCTCCAAGTTCTTTTGATGTGTGTAGAAACCTTGGCCCTAGTTATTATGCTGCGTGTATCGTCACGCGATCCGATAATTCGTAACGCATAACAGTAATATCTTCCCACATCTACATTTACTCTGATCATAGACAAAACTTCATGCCGATACACGCAGGTATGGTAGTAGCATAAGATAAGCGTAAAATCAAAACAAGCGAGTAAACTTTACATTAAAAACTAGTTTCGTTAATGTTTCGTTTGTTAATCAAAATACAGTTATAGATGTCACTTGTTTTTTATGTTTATTCATTATTGTGCCTTGTATACATACATCTAGATATGTATTTTGCATCCATATTTATATCAATTTTAGGACGTCATATGATTTGATTATTTGCACCATCAGGATGACTTTGATTTTGTATTTTATTATTGATATAGTTATTTTTCTTAAAAAGCGAATGATTTGTAATCTCTAATTTAGTCTTTGGCGTTCTAATTGTTTTGTATTATTTATTTCAATCACTTTGTTCGGGCCGAAAACAAATAAGGATATCATACAAAATGTATATAATTTTATTTAATTGTGCTGGAGCTGATCATCCAACAACTTTATATGATTGTTGCGAGAAATATGAGCTCATCAGAAATATGTCATCAAACTATTTTTTGACAATTGGTACAATAAACGGCTTCATGACGTCGCCATTTTAACAGCCTATACGCTATACGTAGTGGATAATAGAAGTTATTATTAGTATCTGTATTGTTTAGTTATAAGATTAATTCATTTGAAAATGTGTTGGAGTTTTCAAGGATCTATCTCAATATACTATCATGTATTATGTAATCGAATTAGCACAGTAGTAATATGTGGATATTTAATTATGGACTGTCTGGACTCGGCGATACCAAGTTGTTTATAATAGATAATTTTAACGAGCTACGTGCCTGGTAATATACTTCATCATGTTTATACATCAGTAATACTATATATGGGGTATCTTTGTAATTAAACAAAACGAATTTATTTACTTATAAAATTAATTTTAAGTTTGTATATAATACTCAAGGGGCTCAATAAAAATATAAAGTAATTCTAGGGGCAAACCAAATTAAGATTAATTCTTTGCATATTAGAATTTAATTCCTTTGTATGCTTCATAAGATGAAAATGATTTACTTTGATCATGCGGTTGGTCTGCAGTGTATATTAGTACCCGTTGTCTTATTCGTACGAAAAGATGTGATATTCTCTAATTGTGACTGATGTAGGAACACTTAAACGTGTAACGTTAGCTGCCTGTCTTTTTTTTTCTTAATTTTTAACGCGTTAAACAAGATGATAGCATACGCAGGTTGAAATGTATTAGACACTTTTTAAATTAACTTCAGTTTGATGAAGTATGAAATATATGTGCCCACTAATGGTATGATTTTTTTTAGTTCCCGATATCCACATGGAGCAGTCGAAAGTGCAGAATCCTAAAGGATTCGAGGAGTTTTCTTCCGAGCTGTCATATATGAAGGCATTAGACGGCTTCGTTATGGTAATGTCACAGCAAGGTGACATCGTCTACTGCAGCGAGAACATTGCCGATCACCTCGGCGTGTCACAGGTAACGAGCCGATTTAATGTTTTATTATTGATTTCTTGTGAAATAGGGTATCCTGGTACATGTTTACCGGTTGCAATTAAGTGGAGCGTGACATGATATTTATAGTTTAATCATAACTATGTTTACGGTAAAATGAATTACTTTATTTTCTAATTATTTGTTAGAATACTAAATCAAAATAAAAAATACTTTATTCAGTTTAGGCCTTGAGATGGCGCTTACTGCAATAAAATATTCCTATTATAGTGGTTTTATCTTAAATATCAAGTTTATAATTGATTTTCACTTATGTTTTAGGAATTCCAATGTCCCAATATAAAACTTTATGGAAATATAATATATTTTAGTGAGAACTGTGTACCTCATTAATAAATAAATGTTATATATTTGCCATTATTTATCTGTTGTTTGCTTATGATATGATAATCCTGGATATCAGTATTCCTTCTTCATATTTTAACACAATTTATTATTAAACTATGACCATGGATTTTAGGTATAGTCGGTTTATGTACAATAATAGAATTTGATTTTTCCCTCAATATTTGATTTATCATATTCTACGATAATAGAAATAAAATTTTATTTCTGTTATATTTTATGTATTTTTAATTATAACCAGTAATTTTATATAGTTATATATTCTTTATTTGATCAAACCCGATGTATTTTTACTAAAACTTTAGTATAAAAAGCAACATAAAACATGACGGACGTTTAGGATTGTTCGAGGTCAGTCGGTTGATTGAAGTTAAGAAAATAATTTACTGAGAATAATTATGTGAACCCTATGGAACCTTAATTTTGATGTTGGCAACACAAAAGCAAAATCATTGTCATATATCGAAGAAGTATGACAATATTGATAAAATTTGTCTTCAAAATATTATGTTTATATTTGATACAATTGTTTCCTCTTGTTAGTTTTAATTTTAATATTTCGATGAATTCTTATCAATGTTTATAATGTCAGTAGTGTATTTGAGATATGTATTTATTATATTTTATTTTATAAATGCATAGATTAATCTATTTTATTAAATTAACTTTTAGAGTACAAAATATCCAGGTTAAGCGGGCTTTTTATTAAATAAAGTACGACACAATTTTTATATACTAACAGTTATATATTATAGTCATTATTAAACGTAAGAGTTGTTTAATAGTCATGTCTCAAATGTTTTATTAGATAGCTTGTTGGTCAAACTCGCCGCGGGCGATGATCTGAAGGTCAAGTATTTTTATTGCCAATGAAAATGTTTACGAAAATCTTTGTCATATAATATAACCTGTTTAGTTAATATTATAATAGTTACAGGAACAATTTAAACAAATATAATGTAAATCTTAATATACCTATGGTGACGTTCTATGTGTTTCAAAAAATATTTATGTGTTTATAGGTTTTATTTACAGTTTGATCTCAATCTCATCTGGTGTTAAATAACCATATGGTCTCAGTTTGTAAACACGCTAAATCTAGAGAGCTCTCGAGTGTGACTGTTGGAAGACTCCCATTAGTTCTCGGAGACGGACTTTCAATTTGCGGGTAATTAAAAAAAAACTGTACAACCGTGATATACTTTCATGGACATGTTTTTCTTTCCTCAAAAGCTCAGCTCATTTTTGGACTCGACCAACGTTAACCGACACCATGTTCGAACCCACTATATATAATCTGTATGCACTTGGCGGTTCTTGGATAAAAAGCCTACGTATATTCAAAAGTTAAATTAGTAATGCAGTTAGTTATAACTACCAAAAGTTCGACCGAAACAGATTGCTTCAGCTATTCTTATTTATGTGAACTCACCCATTTGTCCGTCTCTAAACATCTCATGAAATACATGTTAGTTTCCCTCTAAAACAAAACATTCAAATTTTTTTTATCCATATATTTTTAAAAACCTGTAAAACCTGTTTTGTTAAACAGGTAGCAGCGCCCGAAAATGCGCCGTAGAAACTTCGAAAAGCAAATTAGAATTCTCGTTGTAACGAACAATAATTGGATTATATGTTTTAATATGTGTGTAGTAAAGCTTATTTTAGTTTGTGTTGTATGGTTATTAACGTTACATTAAATTCTATGCCATTGGCTCCGGCCAAACTACCGACAGTTAAGCGGTTAGAATGATAACGATACGCAGAACTAAATGGTGTAAACTCATTATAATTTTAGAAGTGCGTCAGTCAATGCACATTACATTCGCATAATAATGCCATTACAATGGTGGTTTGGCAATTGATATCTCATTATTAGATATTGGTAAGTAAACACGCTTTTATAATTAATAGGGCATTGAAGGACCACATAAAAAAATATCCGTTTAATATATTTAATGTCAAAATACACAATTTATGTATAGGAATAAGAAAATATTGGAATCATTTTTCGATTGGGTTTATCCCATTGAAACCATGAAACACCATTAGAAACTGTGTTTAATTTTTTAATTCCAGTTTAAAAAGGTCTAAATTTATAACTCTAAATGTTTTTTTATTCTATTTTCCTTATAAACTGGTTTTAACGCACAGTTTTACTACACGCATGTTACATAGAGACGCGCCGGCGCGGCGCGGCGCGGCACATGTAGGTCGTCGCCTCCATTGCTTTGACGTCACTAATAGCCGCAGTTCGCCGAATGAAACTTTTTATATGTTCGTGATTTGTGAATAAAAAAGAAGGAAAAGTTGCTTAACTTTGTTCCTATCACTTGATTTATAGAGTTACAGAAACGGTTTTTTACTAATCCATTTACGTGAGTGATATAGCAAAATTCGAGAAATCAAATATATAATTCCAAAAATAATAATATACGTAATACAATTTTCAGGCTTAAAGTACTTAATTTACATTCTCCTTCATGGCGTAGTTTCAAATTGATTTAAAATATTGTGATGAGAAAAAAGGACAACAATTTTCAATATTATTAACGAGGGTGTTTTCACACAGTTTCTCCTCGTATTTCTTATCTATGTTTTAAATTGCTTTTGCTGAAACTGGTAACAATAAAAATTTCAATTCTAGAAAAAAAACATTTTATGAACATTTTATTAAAGTAATTTATTTTTTCATCACCTCAATGTTTTTTTTTTTCATCTATTGCATGTCGTATTACAACAGGCTGAGGAGCAGGGGTAAAGTGAAAGGAGCTCGGCAGAGCCACCAAGGCCAATATGGCGGCACCCATGGTTCAATTGTGAATTATTCAATGATTAAAATAAATATTGTGCTCAGTTTTTCAAATGCTACTATCCGAAAAAAGTTTCTCTTCCGTCGTGATTTCATAAAACCACACAACTTTATTTTCTTTTCCCCCTTATAATTAATTACTACATATAGATTAATCTATATTCTTCTGTCTTCGATAGTTACACATAGGTATTCTGGTTGCTATTATACATTATTGACGCTTCGTTTTAACCACGTGTTTCGCATACCAATTATTAATCTTCGGACGTCATTAGGAATGACCCGCCTTATATGGTATCTATAAAACGAAACCTCATAAAAACACAATTATGAAAATAACTTGATATTTTTGTTTGTAAATAAAAAGTGTTTATAATTAAAATTAGTTTTGTATGTCAAGCAATCCAAGAATTGTGGTAAAGTAGAAGAAATACAGTAATAGTAAGTAGTGGCAATAAATACATTTCCAATACCTGACACTAACTCTTAATGTTGACTCTAGATGGCTGTAGTAAGACAAAATGTACTTGAAAATGTATTTGATTCAAAATAATTTTAAACTGCACATCTATTAATATACAATAAGTAGGTATTGAATACCAATATGTGTATCATTATACAATTCCCTGAAAGGTAAAATATCTGAATAATTAGTTAGGCACAATTATTTGTGAAGTATTATTATTCAATTTTCATAAGTCATTTTAGGATTCCTATTTGGCACTTTATGACATTATACAGGTAAAAAAGGAACAAATGCTTAAAAGCATTACGATATCTGTATAGTGAACAATTAAATGTGAGTTATGATTAAAACCCATATTTGCCATTCATTGTGTAAAACTACATACGAATTAAAGTTGCTTAAAATTTTGTTTGTAATTAATATTTTAGAAAAATGTGATCAATCGATCTGTTTATACAGAAATAGTGTTTCTTAGTTACTGCTTTATAAAAAAATATTGGTTGTAGAGGATTGATGTTCTTCTTCTTCTTACCCTTATCCCACTTCAGTAGGGTTGGCACAACATAGTTTTCATGTTGTGATGTACGATTTGGTTTAAGTTTTACGGTCGGCCGCACGCGCCTCATATCAACCCTTCTTGGGATTACTTTGTAGTACCAGGGTTTTTGTTGAACGTTGGCTACTGTTATGACATAATTCGTCTGCGTGGTTTCAGGATCATTTATCACATAAATCGGTGTATATTGACTTGAAATAATAAAGTTGGTATCTTTTGGAGTATGAATTGTAGAATAAATCAAAATCTGATACAACAAACCGTTAAGGTGATATAAAAAATATAATTGAAAAATAAATGCAAATAAAATGACATGTAATATCTTTAACAGGATTAACATTGGTAAATATATAAGAAGTGGCTTTTGTGTTCGCTTTTCCGCTCGCGTTAATGAGGATTTGTACCGTCTGTTTCCCTAGATGAAAAGTAACCCTACGTTCTTTCTGTAATCTTGATAAACGAACGAACAAACTCACAATCGCATTTATAATATTAATAAAGTTTGATGGGTTCATTGTATATTCGTATTAATCGTACACCAAATGCAAATAATTCAATATAATTCCAGATGGAGATAATGGGTCAGAGCGTATTTGAATTCAGTCACCCGTGCGACCACGACGAAATCCGGGAGGCGCTCCGTGTTAGCAATGGAAGTGCTCGTCGAGATCTGTTGTTGCGTCTGAAATGCACACTCACTAGCAAAGGCAGAAATGTGCATCTCAAATCGGCTTCTTACAAGGTATGCTATAAGATTCATCATACATTATTATCCTCCGACTTCGTGCGTAATAATCTATATAAATAATAAAAATCAGTTGCCGAGTGTATGTTCAGCACATCATTTCAGAACTACTGTCACCCAATTGGCAATTTTTTTTCTTTATTATTGTAACTGCCAAGACAAGGATTGGGTCAAAGAAGATGTTTGAAAGTGTTGAGGCTAAAAATTCTTCGCATAAAAAAGTGAGTGAGACAGAAGATAGTAGCGAAATCTTCAAAAATAATGAGAGAATTCGCTTTGTTAATCAATACACCGTTGCGAAGCCGGAACGTGCAGCTAGTAGTAAATATACAATAATAAAATATAGCCAATATTACTCAGTATTAACATAGATTTCTATCAATATAAGAATTTTCAGAATTGGTTCGATTGTTCAAGGTCTAATTCATAGAAATGTACAAACTTTAACATTAATATGTATAACATAATTACAGTTTTAATGAAAATTTCAAGTGTAAAAAATAAAATGTTTGTATAGGTTGTATGTTTTTACAAGATTCTTCTTTAAATACATACGTAATTATACCTATTGCTATTGGGTAAATTCTATAAAAATTGTACATTTTGTATGGTCTGAACAACACACGATCGTGAGGTTCTAATAGACAAAATAGAATATCCGCCCTAATATGTAATAATTTCGAACACTATAGATGTCATTGATACACAATAGATTCATGCAGTGATGTAGGACTAGCCTGCTATATGTTATCGAAATGGAGGAGCTTCTCTTATTTTTGTAAATTGTACCCCCGTCCTCTCTTGTAGATCGAATAGTCTCATTTTTCAAATATCGCGTATTTTATGACATCTCTTGTAATTTGATCGTTTTACAAACCGCGAGGAACGGTTCGGTTGTTGTCTTGGAATCAAATAAATATTACAATACTGGCTTGAACCCGCGACTTCGCCCGTGTCAATTTAGATTTATTGTATCAATCGGGAACTGTACATTTTTTTCGAGACGAAATGTACCTTTTATGTACCCCTGGCGAAATGTATGCCAAGTATCACGATGTTCAATTGAGTAGTTAACATGGTCTGTGCCAAGCCATTTTTGCTTGGCATGTCTTTCAGGCGATTTGATATACTGTCTTAAAAATGATGTATTATCGTATAATATATAATTATAACATCAATACATAAGTAATCACTTTGTTTTGGGTAGTTATCACATCGTGTAGCATTTCTGGTAGATGTGGCCTGAAGAACAAGTTTAACGTGTACCAATGATAGTGTACGTGGCACGGAACGTGTTAGTTAAGGCGTTAACTATAAAATATTAACTATTGCACACAAACTTAGGTCTCCAGTTTGAAATCCGTTTTCTAGAAGTATTTAGTAGTGATTTTAATAATACACCTTCATTTGTTGATTTTGCACTTTGATAATAAATGATAAATAATCCAATTGTTTACTTTATTAAAGAAGTGTGTAATGTAATCCAATCAAGTATAGTCAAGTGCGCAGTGTCAGTAACTGAAAGTTAATCTTGTGATAACTAAGTGGGGGGTCGCACACAAAATTGTCACATGTGTTGTATAGTTTGTAATTCCAATTCATATCGTATATTTTAACAATGTTGTGCGTGTGAGACTAGCATCAAGTTATCAACGCATAGGGAAATTAATTATTGGAAGAGCTCAATATTTTAAAGAGATGTCTATCAAACTCATCTATCTATATCAATTTCAAATGTATGTAAGCGCGTCACTTCAGAATGACTGCAATTTTTTTTTGTGATTGTAATTGTCAGGACAAGGTTTGCATTAAAGAATAAGCATGAAAACCGAACGAAAAGTGAAAAGTTAGACTTAAAATATCCCCATATAAAAGTGTGTTAGTGAGATAGATCATAGTAGTTGGGTGGTCTTCAATAATATTGTCAGAATTGACAAATTTACGTTCAGTTGCCATTTAATTATATGGTCGTACTATAAAAGTGTAAAGGAAAATTTGGTCTCATTTTTTTAGTCTTTTACTAAATCCAGCTTTTGTAAGTTTTACGGTGATAGATTGGATTATCAAGATGGTATTTGGAGAATAGAGTTAAGATAAAGAATAACCGAAACTTAGCCTTTCGCTAATTTCGCTTGATTCGTTAAGCCTGTATTAATAATTGCTCGAACTGCCCGTTTTTGTATTAGGAATATGGTATCTAAATCAGCTACCGTCCCCCGTAACAACGGCAAGAGAATCGGCAACCCGCCGCAGATTACTGCTGTCATACTAACTTGCAGTTGGCTTCTCTGTGCGGTATACACTGAGTGATTCCATAGCTCGGCAAACTAAAGAGTCAGTCCCCATAGTAACTGGAAGTACATCGACTCATTCCGAAAGCTATTACTGTCTAAATGTGCCACTAAGACGAGCGTACTGGTGTCTGTCTATTATAGTTATAATCAAGTCTGAAACTACTCTCGTATCCTTGCCACTAGGTTAATAGGACTTGTAGTGTAATACGCAAATGTGAATTATAACCAAATAGAGACCCCAACGGTTTCTCATGAATGCAATATGTGACGTCATAAGTGTCTCAACGATTTAGATCCACTCTTTGACGCTTTGATATTTATAGTTAATTAAAGTCATAATTTTAAATCTGTGATATGTTCTAAAATACTCATTAGAATGATATGATCTAATGGGCAGTTTTCATCTATATTAAATGTCGTAATTAACTAAAATACTAAATATAATTAAAGTAAATATGACAAAATAGTATTGCAAATAATTTTAATAATATTTAAAATATAAATCCGATATTTTCACATATCTCATAAATGGTGGTCATCGTTACCAGCGTAATCATCCGAGAACTCCTTCACTTACGAATGCATTAGAATACATCGACTTTTCTCTACTATATATGAATATAATGTGCTTGTATTATATACGTTAACCTTACGGTAGAAATTAGAAATTCTCTAAACAATAGTGATACCCATATCAAAATCCGTTACGTATTTTATAGGAACTAAGGGGACACACAGACCGACGCGATAAGCGACTTTGTTTTATAATATTTATAGTTGCAGTATAAATTCGTCTAACAAATGTTATGGGAAATTTCAAAAATGTGGTAATATTAAATAATTTTGTTTAGAAAGGAATAATCAATTAATAAATGTTATTGTTAACGTGTTCTAAATCTCGAAGCGTTCTACATACAGTACATGGTTTGGATCTATTTCTGCATTTACAATGTACTACACTCGTGTAGAAGCAAGATTAAGATATACTTGGGGCAAGGTTAATTTTATTTAGCTTTTACGCTTAGTAATAATGATTACATCGTAAATATTTACAGTGGGAGACTATAAAAATTGATAAAAGTACATACGATGTAAAAATAATGTTGTTTTTTATTTTGTCGGTTGAGTAAATTGATAAAAAAAAAAATAATAATGATGTCAGTTATTTCAAGTTACTGTTCCCTTTGAATACCTAACTGAATAGTTTCAAAGATCTTATATATTAAAATATAGTTAATATATTTACTATGTTCAGAGCGGTAAAAAAGTTTGACGAGGACTGTAGATGGTCTCATTTTAAAAAAAGTGTGGTATCAACGTGCACTGCTTGAAATAAGTGAAAACTTCTTTCTAAAAATTACCACAACAAAGTCAATATGTCGCGGTGTTTCCAAGCAGTAACACATCCAAGTACCGACCGCGCCTGACGTTGCTTAACTTCGATGATCAGACGAAAATCGGCATTTTTCAACACTACCCGACACAGTGTTAAACTTTGATGAGGTTTTCATTACACAAAAAGATTACGGTTCAGAACTTCAAAATCCTCCCCATAAGAAGTTCTTACACTTCAATATTTAGTTATTTGCTTTATTCTAAATAGGTTTTAGTGTTTGACCACGATCTCACCTGATGTTAAACGACGATATGGTCTATCGATAATTCTAGAGGGGACTGGCTCTCAAGTACGTCTGCCGGAGTATAACTATAGGTGTTTGGCGACAGATTTTCAAGTTGAGAGTGATATTTTGAGACAAGCTTAGAAAACGTCTGCGATGAAACTACTAGGGTGTTTTTCTCTAACCGTAAACTCCTGCTCATAAACGAGGATTATGCCGATGTCAAAATGTCGATCTACACGGTATCCGAAAATCCTAACCACAGTCATTCATTTTAACCCGATTAAAAACTTCTTTGAAATATCAACCTTTTCATTTACGCGTTCAAATTACATGATTACTTTGTCTTGTTTCAACATACATTTTTTAGTTTTTTTTATTTGTACAGCCCACCAATAAGAAAATAATCGCTCTATTTTACTCAACTAATTAATAATGTATTAAAGTATTATACATCAGTAAATTTTAGGTATACTGTAATATTAACAAATGATAACGAATATACGATACAAAACGAAATATCATGCTTACTATTTGAATTAGAAATCATCTATGTAAATGAAATCCGTTTCACAACACGTTATGTTAAATAAATATAATGAAATAATTGAAATTATGTAATGAACACTATGAGTGATGTGACTAGTCGTCCATTTTCCTCTATATCTTGGAGTCGGTAAATACCTTTAATTGACTTGCTCAGTACACGAAAAAAGTGTATAATACCATAGTCATCCGTCATAAGGTCATTCCATGTTTCACATTCAGTAAAACCGGTAACATTTTTTTAGGTAATCGTGTTAGGTTGTACAACAAAGTCCCAAAGCATATTACCGATATGTCAGATTGTAAGTTTAAGCGCCATCTCAAGCGGGTTTTGGTGTTTAACGGTTACTATTATAGGGTAGATCAATATGTGAACGATGGTATGTATACATGTACTCGTATATTAAAAAGATAAACCCGATCGAGTTTCTTGCCGGTTCTTCTCGATGACTGCTTTGTTTTCCTAACGTGGTAGCTTTAACGTCCATGAGCGTCTTCTTAGGGCCTCAAAAGTATTTTTGATTTTGAAAGAAAAAGTTTCTTTAGTTAATAAAAATCTATTGTTTTCGTTTAATAATCAGTTTCTAATACAGTATATTATAGCTATTTGATTGGCACGGAGAGCTCCTGCATGCTGATTTTGAGTTATTGCATATGTACAGGTGTATTATCTTGCGTTTAATATTACAGCGATGCGCTGATTCTTGTTTACGCAAGTTAGTGAATTGAAAAATAATTATTAATTATACCTATATATTGCGTTTTTAATATTCGTACTATTTTACTCGTCTCCTGGTACGCTGCATAGACGCTAATATGCCGCTTAGGGCTTTCACAATGTCAGTTCTCCTTAAAACGCGGACAGTCTTAATCAAGCTTTTTGACCGCTCTGTATATAGTTGTACAGAATATACGTTTAGGTATAAATACGTACTATATTATATGTATACCATAGAGATGACTTAACGATAAACAAATACCAATTTTAGATTCCTATAATAATATTTTGACATTGTTTTGCATTCAATTCTTGACTATATTATGCGCAAGCCCGAACTTATGGTTATATTCAAAGAGGCCAAAAAGGTTTACTGTTTTAACCTATACTAATTATCATAACATAACGTTTGTGTGTTTCTAGCTACGTTTTCCTCGAATGTATCTAACTTTATTTTAATTTTATATCTAACTAGTTTTTGCCCGCGGCTTCGCCCGCTTTAATTTAAATTTAACTAATCTCTGGAGAACAGTACTTATTTACTAGATAAAAGGTATCCCTATACCTGTACCACTGTGTGCGTGTATTGCAATATTTTATGATTCATCTGTTGTGTAATTACTGTGTTAAAACGTTACAAAGGAATAACCAAACAAAATCATTATCATTCGCATTATAATATTAGTCAGGACTAATTAGGACGCTTACAAAATCGCGGTCGATTGCAAATATGTAATCGGTTACATATTTAGATTTCTTGATGGGATAAATGCTGTGAAGATAAATTAGATCTTTGTCACTATACAAATGTACCGTGAAGAATCAATTTATCAACAATCGCTCATCTCTGTTTTCTTGAATTGTCGTCATTGAGAGAAATCGCATTCGCCAATGTTTACGCAATAATATTTGCACATATTGCAAAAGCGGTAAATAATCTGAAAGGAAAACCTCGATTCGTAGACGGTATAACCTGTATTTTATCGTTCCACGAAAACGATCTCGTACTGTATCAAATTGAACCCCATAAATATGTAGAGCGACAAAAAGTATACAAAATTCAATTATTCTATAGAGTACTATAGAAATGTTAGGAGTAATGTGTTTATACAATAAAACCAGTAAGTGTCTGGGATAAGCTTAGTACGTTTTACTGTTTTTTATTACATAATTTTATTATATGTAATTTAAGTTTAAATTTTCGGTAATAAAAACAGAGAAAGTAAGATTGTTTGTTGTCCATATTGACATCCAATATTGAAAGTTATTTTATATTTGTACTTAAGTCGTCTGCATGCTTATCGGGTGACGTTTTAAAAGCCGATAAGACCGAAAGCCTACGTTTTTTCTTCCTTACAAAAAATAGCCGTCGGTATTTGCCGATCTAAAGTAACTCTGTCAACCGTCTAGGTGTAAATAGTTAGGTTAATTGTCATATTTAAAATGTAATATAATTAATTACATTATGATTAAGCATATAACATATAATTAGGCATAATTATTTCACCTGACTATTGGAATTGTGACGTGAACTATTTAGTTTATCTGGATAACTTAATTGTGGGCCATCTTTTAGCATTTTAACTTTAATATTGTGTAAAAAAGCATGTCCATCATTACTGTATAATCTCCGTAAAAAAACATAATGATTTGCAACATATACAAAAGTCCTCTATTTATCCAATAAAAGTCTTGTCATATTCTGCTCATCCGTTCTGGAGAATAACCAGTACAAACAATAAACATATATGTCTATTATTATTATATAATACTAGCAGACCCGACGTACGTTCTCTTGCCCCGATAATAAAAAATATATACTTATGTACATGAAATGCTTAAGAAGATAAGGATTAATACTGTATCGACTAAATAGTCTTCCAATTACCTCATTGTATGTGATCATGTTTTTAGAAGAAAGGTAGATATAGTAAGCTGACCTTAAAAGACAGCCATATGCCGTCGCATACGTTTTTTGTAGATCTATAAAAGAGGAATATCTCATTATGCATTGTTTTGTTATATCTTAAAAGAATTATGCAGCGTTTTCGATGGAAGCTCCCAAGCGGCTTGACATTTCCAACACTTCCAACAATTATCGTCATATTTCTACCAATTTATACAAAACCTTTACAAAATTATATACCTAAACCTTCCTTATGCATTACTCTATATATTGGTGACCGCATTACAGTCCATTCAGTAGTTTTCGAGTTTATCGTGAATATACAGACGCGGCGAACGACTTTTTTTTAATATGTAGTGATGTCATATAAATATGTATGGAATGAATATTAGCAGTATTGTTCTACTTTTCTATGAATCAGAACTTGCAATATATTTCGATTATATTGTGTTTCATAATCATCATAGATTCTTCATCATCATATACATTATTAGAGTAAATGGAACGCTCAGTTTTCTCAATAATTTTAGTTCAAAATAATAAGTTGTATTTGCAGAGTCTATGGATTATTTATTTTAATATTACAAATGTGAGAGTGTGCTTCTTATGGTTTATAGTTAAACTACTTCGATAATATAATAACTGATACAGAAGAGAGATCATAGCTTGCAGAAGGTTTTCTAGAACATTTTATTGCGAATATACTTTGATACGTATCACTACATCACTACACATTATAAAAAAAGTCGTCCGCCGCGACTGTCTGTCTGTGTGTTGGCGATAAACTCAAAAACTACTAATCAGATTGTAATGCGGTCTTTACCAATAGATAGAGTAATTCATGAAGAAGGTTTATGTATATCATTTGTCAACGTTTTGTGTAAATTGGTTGAAATACAATGATAATTGTTGAAAGGATCGGAAAAAGTCAAGCCGTCTCGGAGCTTTCGTCGAAAACGCTGCCTAACGCCTTTGAGATATAACAAAACAATACACAGTGTGATATTACTCTTTTATAGATCTACAAAAAAATCGATGGTGGCATATACATATTTTTTAAGGATAGCTCATGTATCTAATACAAGTGGTCACATATAATGAGGAAATTGGAAGGCTATCTAAACAGATACAGTGTTAATGCTTATCAAATTAAATACAGTAGTTACCTTAAGCATTTCATGCACATAAGTATATATTTTTTATTATCAGGGCAGAACAACGCCTGCCGTGCCTATTTTATTGCGAATATACTTTGATACGTATAGGTAGTATAAATAAATGCTAATATAATATTCATACGATGATTTATGTGTAATTTAATGTGTACGCGCAATACGTGTTTAATATGTATTCTCGTTTACTATTTGCTGTATAGTTTAATGGATTCTTTGTTATAAAAACGATGTGAATTTGTCTTATCTCACAACCCTTTAAAGAATCACGTTCGTGTATTTTCGTATAGTATTCTTATAACAAATATATTGTTAGGTACGGTTACGCATTTTAAGAAAAAATAACGGTTGCAATGATTTTATAAATGGAGTTGAAAGTGGACGCTTACTTGTCTGATTACTATTTAGGGTTGTGTTTTGCAGTTTTGCGCTTTAGTTTGAGCGTACTGAACAAAAATAATTTAGTAAACAATAGCCTATTTAAAAAAAAAAGGATGTCCAAGTGACAACCCAGAGTATATTATTATACCGTGTAAATGTTTCAGTACATACATACATATTCATACATACATATACAATAAACATATAATGACTCCCGTTTTATCAAATTCTTATTTGTGTTGGATTAACTAGAGTCATTCGTCTTTATTACATATAAAATACTCGTCCCTCTGCACGGTTATTACATTTTCTTGGATTTATTGTACTTGCCACCCTACAGTATTTGATTATAACATTTTGTTCTAATTAATAAAAAAAAAACGCAAGCGATCATAAAGCGTTATGAAGTTGTTCAACTTTTAAAGCGAATTTAATTTATCACGGTACACTGATTCACACAAAAGGATGTATATAACCTCAGATATGTTTTGATAAAAAAACGTAAAAAAAGACTTATGGTTAAAAAGGCCATAAGTAGCTTAATGAACAAAGCAAATATTAATGATATAGGTCAATATTTTGTTTTAATACTAATTTACATTTTGTGACAACCCTGGCCTAGTTGGAAAAATTTTGAGAATGTCGTTAGATAGTGTTACTTATTATAACTTGTTTGTATGGTAGCGTGAATGTATGGAGTTAGAATAAATGCATAATTTCGTGTTATCGATTGTTTTATGTACTATGTAAACTTAAAATATTATTTACTTGCGGTGTTTTGAATCTTTTTACTGCTTTCAATTATTGGCACTTTCCAATTGTAAAAAGTAAAATGTCAAATGCATATAACTGAGTTGAGAACAAAGGTGTCTACTATACCTCAAATGTAACTGGTTTAATTTGTTTCTGCACCAGGAACAACACTATTGTAACTACGGAGCCATTACGCTATCACGGGTATATTAACAATAAGCATATATTATCCAGTCTTATGCTCTTATATTGAAATCAGTGTTGTGGAAAATCACTATAAATCTCTATAAACAATCAAAGAATATTTGGTTGGGCTTAAAAGACGAGGACCTATATTTGGCTGTAGGTAGTAAATTTCGGGTACGGACACACACACACACACACAAAAAGCGTAAATCCGAGTGCGTCACCTCCACATGGTGCGCTTTGGATAATGTTAATGCCACCGTTAAAAACCAGAATCGAAGTAAATCACTAACATTTTTTTTTAAATAATAATACGTTTTGAAGATGTAAAGAAAAAAAAGTTATTAAAAGAAATATTTATTTAAATTTTTTTTTAGATATTATGAATTCATCATTTTGATCGGATAACCGAACATTATTATTGCCAAATAAAAAAAAACAATTATCGGAAAAATGAATAAGATTTGAAAAATTGCTTATTATGAGGATTTTAGGTTAAAACGATAAATTTAAAGCTTTTTGCTTATGAACACTGTTTTGTAATATTGTTTATAACGTTTTATAATGAGGCACTCACATAAGAAATAATTAAATGAGTAATTTATATATTCTAGTGATAAAAATAAATTATTCTACTTTTAGGCTCGGTTGCACCAGTTAATGTTAAAGTTAAAAATTCGGTTAAAGTTATTGTTAGGCAAAAAATAGGTTGCACCAATTGACAATGGTTAAAATGACGTCACGATTTAACGTTAACTATTACCGCTCCATGTTGGCCGGTTACCGTTATTGTTAATGTCAATTTTTGAATCGGTTGTCATGTTCACTAGAAAAAACTTTATAATATCATGTCGTTGCTAAGAGAAATCCTGTGGGAAACTGAAAATAGTTCTTCCGATGACGAAATCAATATATTTGAAGATAATTTGCGTCTTAGAAAGAAAAAAGTTTAATTTCCTAGAATTGGAAAATGTCCACAGGACGACAAACGCTAACGTTTTGTCGTTGACATCTGAAATCTGTCATCAAAAATCTGTTGACAGTCACAGAATAACAATAGTGACACTTGGTGACACTTATAACAAAGTCCTGCCAAGTAAAATATATTACCCTTTTCGATTTTAGGGACTAATTGGCTTATTGAAGTAGCAACCCTAATAACTTTAACAATTACAAAATGTTTGATGGTGCAACTCGTTTTGGCAAATGTAACTGTTAGCAAGTCTTGTCATTGTTAAAGTTAACTTTAACAATTACAATAACCACGATTTTGGTGCAACTCAGCCTTAGAAACGTATGCGTTAAATCTGAATTCAGAGTAATATTTATCTATTAGTTTAATTATCATAATATATATTACTGATTGAATATTAGAACAACGTATAATTTTTGATCAAGCAAATATAAACCTTAACTGTTAGACTTACTGTCTAAATGGTAATTTCAATGATCGGCCCCACGTGTAGATTGTATGCCAAAGGCGTCAATTTTCACTTGTAATAATCAGGTTTGGAAAACGCTGTTTCCGTGCTTATTACATATGTTAATGTATTTGGTTTTGTATATTGATCTCTAAATAGTTTTATTACGAATGCCGCCAGCTCTTTTATTTGTTATTGTAAACGCTTTGAGTGTAAATATTATTTTAAGTGAATATTTAATTGCTATTTTCCGGCATAGTAGGATCTTATTTTTAAGATTTATCTTTGTTTTCATTAATCGAGTGTTACATATCAAGGTGAACTCTGTATGGTATAAATCTATAGGTGTATAAGTGTATAAATAAAATCGAAGTGTGTGTTGTCTATTACGAATAATTTTCTTTATACTTTATAGGTTTTTGTTTTTGACTATAATCTGTTCACCTGATGTTAGATGATGGTGTGGTCTAAGTAAATACGCGAAACCTCGAGGGGATACCTGTCTAATGCAGCTACCGGAACACACCCACATGTGTGCGTTGCGACAAATCTTCAACAAGAGGCTTTTGACAAAGCCCTACCACTATGCCATGGTTTCATCTCGTTTTTTTCCTTCACCGAAAGCTCCTGGATACGCAAGGACTTGAACCAACGTCGATCGACGTGGTGTCTGAATACACTAATCACTGAGAAATAATCATCACTACAAAATTGCTACAAAAAGTTCGCATAAAACACGGCGTTTCCATGAAATGGCAAACAGAAAAAAATAAATGTGTAATCACATTTATTTTTACTAGAAGTTCAATTAGGCTGAAATCGAACGGATTCCAGAAGCTCACATTTTTCCTATATAAAATCGAGTGAGTGTCTTAACGGCTCTCCCCCTTAGTGGTCGGGTGGAACAGTAGAGGTCTCGTCAGGTCAACAGTGTAGTCAGTTCTTAAAAAAAAAACACATTTTTCGTTGTCTGCTACACATGATAATTTATACATACAGTTAGCATACTTTCATTTTGAAACTGTTTATTTTTCTTCACAATAATATAATAGTCTTAAATTTAATCCTTCCAGGTTTTTCCCTATGTTGTATGTTGTATTTTATTATTGCAATATACAATATGTCAAAATGGAAGTAGAACGATACCCATTAAATTTAGTGTACTATAATGCAGGTACATTATGTAAGCAAAATGTATATCATATAAGCTCGTTATCTATGTGGCACTCAGTCACCGTTTAGTTTATGTCGTATATTAGTTTACACTGCCACATTTGTAGATGGACACATATTCAGTTCATGAGATTTTTTTTTTAAAAATGATAAATAATATAAAGCGTCATAATGATTATAATAATAAAATATATTTTTGCAAGATAATTTCTGAATATCTGTCTTCTTATATAAATAAAACGATAGAGGTCTGCTGTTGTGCACGCAACATTCATAAAGTGCTGGATGATTGCAATCAATTTTTAGTTAAAACTAAAAAGAAACGGTTTATCTTTATATAAAAAAAATCACGAAACCTTCATTTAATGTGAGGTTATTGAAGTTTTAAGGAATTACAATTTTTATAAGCCCTATGCGTTCTGTGACGTGTGAAGGGTAAGTAGTGTGGTGCGCATGTACAGGAGAGGAAAAGTCAGCGGATGACGTTGTGTACAAAAAACGTTTTTAAAGTATATTATTGCTCTCAACTATTATGTTTATTAAAGTGTACATAAAACATATTGTTAAGATAAATAAAAAAACCGAACGAAATTGTTTAATCAATGTTAGCTGTAAGTTTTCCTAAATAAATAAATGAAATAAAATAAAAAATAAATCAGCTGGTAATTAAATAGATAATAATTTCCATGGGATCTTTTATTTAATACGGATTTTTGTTTAACAGGTGATCCACATCACCGGTCACATGCTGATGCCGTCAGAAGAAAAAGAAAATAATAATAATAACACTGAAGACAAGAAGTCTGATGACGACAAGAAGCTAAAAACGGGGTCACTAGTTGCAGTCGGCAGGCCAATACCACATCCATCGAACATAGAAATACCATTGGACACCAAAACTTTCCTATCCAAACACAGCCTGGATATGAAATTTACTTATGTCGATGAAGCGTACGTATTTATTCCACATTTTTTAATTATTAATCTCAAGTTTGAATTTTTTCTATTTATTATGTTCTCTGGACACAATTCCTTTAAGCTTAACTGTTTTCTAAAATCAAAAATGACAAGTTCATACAGTTGTTGTTATAATTTAAGTTTTCAAGTGAACGTCACATTGGACTGAACACACTTAATCTCCCAATATATTAGACAACCATTCATGCGGTTTCGGAGGTGACTTGACAGCAAATTGGGCAACCATATAGGCTTTATTTCTTTAACATCGGCTTAAAGGAAAAACTACGATTTAATTTATAGTTTCAGTAGTCTACTCTGCTTTATACAGTTTGTCGAAAAGACGAAGACGAAAATGAACACTTCATTAATAGATTTTCAGAGCAGTAGTGTTGAGAGCATGTCCTTGCTCTCATTTGGTTTTCTACGTGGCTTCCTCCCGGGTTAGTGAAATGAATAAGTTCTTTGTCCACCTTCCTTATCATACTACCTCAAAGAGAGTACACAAGCCTTATAAGTCAATATATGAATGCAATTTTGCACACGGTCATTTAATTTCAAATTATGTATATTCTGTATTATGTCATCAAAAC
Organism: Antheraea assamensis; assembly: GCA_035772565.1. Classification (NCBI taxonomy): domain Eukaryota; kingdom Metazoa; phylum Arthropoda; class Insecta; order Lepidoptera; family Saturniidae; genus Antheraea; species Antheraea assamensis. The sequence goes on along the minus strand of JAQQSE010000134.1, from coordinate 1,849,904 downwards.
AGCTGATATATCATTTATATATAAATATTTAACATCCAGAAACTGCACTTACCATTATGTTCATCAAACAAAATTTAATTCATCTCGTAGGGCTTCCTTTAGTTTAAAATTACTACCCACACCAACTTTGCACGGGTGTTTTATCAAAGGAAATGAGACCAAATCTTCTCTTTACCGTACGACCATGTAATGAAATAAAATGCCAACGGAACAACTAAGCATCAATCTGTGAATACTGTCAATATTCTAAAGATCCCTTACCTTCCTCTGTCTCACCTTTTATATGGAGATTTTTTGTAAACCAAATTTTTCACTTATCCATACGATTTTGCAAACATTTTCTTTCATACAAATCTTGTCTTGACAGTTACACACACGACAAAAAAAGAATTATCAAAATAGATGCAGTCGTTCTGAAGTGCTGCGCTAGCATATATTCGCCAATTAATTTTTATTTATATAGAAGATAAATAGTACGCTACAAGATCTCTCAAATATGTGTTGTAGTAAACGTTTGTATATAATTTTATCTTTGTTTCTTATTACAATTTTTTTTTAAATAACCACTGAGAAAATGTAATATGAATTGGAAATTTGTATGAGAGGTACAGTTTTGATTACAGAAAATAAATTGGTAGGTATTTCAGAGTTTTTGTAAATAAATCCTTAATGAAGAATATTTAGTTTTAAAATTGAACCAAAAAAGAAAAACGAAATTGGTGCATTGATTCTTTATTATTCATAGAAAATTATTTAAGCTCTTTCAAATACAGTTTAGGGGGCGTGGTAAATACGGAATAAATTGTTCGTTACGACTTGATACATGACATGAAATATATTATAAACGAAAATGTTATACAATAATATTAATATTTCCATATAGATATTATTATTTTTCATTTAAATAATTACTAGAAATATCTACTACATACAAAAAATGTAAATGTAAAAAATGACCAAAGTTGTTAATACGTACAAGAGATGGCGTTGTAACTATATTTTAACACGAGTATCTGATCAAATTGAAACATATCGTATGAATAAGCGACTTAGTCCACGTAGCAGTCTACTTAAAACGTCCGCGTAATATCAACAAAGTATCACCTTCAAACGTATTTTGTAGGTTAAACATGATGTGATTTGGTGGCTTTGTACACAGTCCGCGATAAACGAACAAGGATTGCATACTATATGAATTCATTTTAAATAGTGTCGCAATGTGATTTTATATGTTTTGTTAGTGTGATTGTGATTGAATGTTTTGTTTATTTATGTGATCTGAATCCCGATATTCGTGGAAATGGCGGGACTTTTAAACAACCGTTTTATTGTGAGTTTATCGAATTTTATTTAATTATATATGATTGTAACAATTTAAACTTGTCAATATGTGTCTAAGAGCAGATCTATGTGAAATTAACAGACAGGTCATTCAAGGTTGATCATGTTACCGATTATCATAACAAGTATGGTTGTTTGGGTCACATTGGGAATGACCTTTGGAATCTATCATTAATTATAAAAAATAGATTATCTTGAAAGTATAAAAAAATATATATTAATTAATTAAAAGTGGTATAATATAAATTAACGTAAAAATAAGAATTTCATTTTCCAATCATAAAAATAAATTTAATGTTAGTCTATTAAAAGTGCTAACTCGGCAATTATATACGTATATTTCTTTTTTTTTATTTTACTCCATGGTGTATCAATAATTATACATAAATATTTGCAGTATCCAGGTGATCATAGTATTAAGTTTTCCACAATAAACTTTAGTGCAGTGTAAAACTAATACCTAAACGAAAAAATTTAAAATTTATCAAATGTGTTCATTTATCTTAAATATGTTAAATGTATATTCTTTCAAGGACTTTTGAAAGTTATAGATAGTGAATTTATAATAATTATTTTGACGACAAATCAATAATAATCAATTTAAAAGTAATAACTAAATATTAAACTATTTATAGAAGATATTATAAATTTTAAATACAGCCTTAACTTTGGAATTGTGTCTCTACTATGACCTTCTGATATAGTGTCACAAATTATGCCACCTATTAGATCGATATTTGTGAAATTTTATGTTATTCTTTGTTGCAGCTTGTTGAACACACTTGGATTCGAACCAGACGAGCTGGTCGGTCAGTCTCTCTACGATTATCACCATGCTGCCGACAGTGCCTCTATGATTCAACAGTTCAAGTCATGTAAGTTTTTATTGTTCTTTAGTTGATTTATTCATTTAGCGCCATCTTTGGAATATATTCCATATCATATTTTTCATTACGTGTAGACTGAGTGCTACTTTGATCTCGTGTAAGTATAGATGGCGGTATTAGTCTAATATATTGGTTTTCATATAGTTTCATAATATAGATAAAATGTATCTTTGAAATTAACAATGAGGGATATAGAGTAAGGCTCGGTTGCACCAGTTAATGTTAAAGTTAAAAATTCGGTTAAAGTTATTGTTAGGCAAAAAATAGGTTGCACCAATTGACAATGGTTAAAATGACGTCACGATTTAACGTTAACTATTACCGCTCCATGTTGGCCGGTTACCGTTATTGTTAATGTCAATTTTTGAATCGGTTGTCATGTTCACTAGAAAAAACTTTATAATATCATGTCGTTGCTAAAAGAAATCCTGTGGGAAACTGAAAATAGTTCTTCCGATGACGAAATCAGTATATTTGAAGATAATTTGCGTCTTAGAAAGAAAAAAGTTTAATTTCCTAGAATTGGAAAATGTCCACAGGACGACAAACGATAACGTTTTGTCGTTGACATCTGAAATCTGTCATCAAAAATCTGTTGACAGTCACAGAATAACAATAGTGACACTTGGTGACACTTATAACAAAGTACTGCCAAGTAAAATATATTACCCTTTTCGATTTTAGGGACTAATTGGCTTATTGAAGTAGCAACCCTAATAACTTTAACAATTACAAAATGTTTGATGGTGCAACTCGTTTTGGCAAATGTAACTGTTAGCAAGTCTTGTCATTGTTAAAGTTAACTTTAACAATTACAATAACCACGATTTTGGTGCAACTCAGCCTAAGAGTCATGTTAATTTTTATTATTATATCTGTAGACAAATCTATAATCATGAATATTATTTTTGTACAATTGATTATATATTTTTAGTGGCCACAATTTTGTTTACACAAATGTAAATATTTAGTAATAATTTTTTGAATAAGATTTATATTACGTTGTTATATTTAGCAAATTTTTAATCACTAATTTGTATAATAACCTGTATTCTTTTAATAGTATGGAAGTCTTCAAAATTAAGATGAGGTATACAATTATAATGAATTTTCTAAGGTCTTTCTCCATTATATCTAAAATAATGGGATTTCCGTGAAAAACTCACACGGGAAGAGTGGTTAAAAGTTGCGTAAGGCAGTGTGCTCGTTTTGACTTCAAGTCTCAACGAAAACTATTTATTGTCGTATTCGAGACACGCACCTTACCTTGTTTGTCCTATGTACGACATAATTTCATCCGGTCGAGAGTTGTGAACCTTTTATCTGAGGATTTAATTTGTGACAACGAAAATAGACAAAAATGCAGTTATCGACGGGGAAGAGTTTTGAATTGCTTAAATTCACTTGTAGTTGTTAGTTTAAAGTATAAGTGCATGACGTGTAAATGTGTTTACTTCTCTTTTGCCATTGTATTACCGAAATATTGCATTTCGTGACTTATGTCCTTAAATTTTACAGAGTTTTGACCACAGAGAATATTGTAATATTTTCGCAGACTGTGCGGTCTTTTATACAGTATTATAGATTCAGGCGGAAAGCCTGTTATAGTGCGGTCGAGTATACTCGTCTGTTCTGGATTTAGAGTTAGTCAGCATAACTGTTATTAAACTACCCTTAATCGGAGTTTTTTAAATAATCGTGTAATAAGGCGCCCATACCTATTTAACCCGTGTATTGATTGTTACGTCACCGGTCGTGTCGTGTTTGTGGAAATAAACTTGAGAATCTTTGAGATTCACTGACGATTTAACGCTTGTGATTATCATCCAATAATCGTATTAATTTGTTTCAATATTTTCGTTAACGAGTAATACGAGTTCTATTATTTTAAATTTGAATGTCATATGAACATATAGAAAAGTCATGTGTTTCGTTATAGTTTTTAATCGAACTGTATTATCATAGGTTTACATCACTTGGACCAATTTAACATTACTGCTTTATCTATCTAGGAATTTGCTTTAAAAATATTGTAATCAGCGATGTAATATTATTTCCTATCATTTACATTAATTACTAATATATTGTTAAACTCCCTATGTACATTCAAGTTATAATAACAAATATATATTAGTCTTATCTAAAGATTGTTATCTAGTGTATATTACTGAACTACAATTTAGTTTGTATAATAAACGGTAATATAACGGTAGAATTTAAATATGTCCGATGGTTATAATTCATATAAAAGTATTTTATCAAGCTGTCGTCTCGATACTCAATAAAAAGGCCTTATTTATGACATCGTTCGAGACTGAAGTAATAAACACCACACACGACACGTGGTTATCGTTATGTAAGGTAGTAAATGCTTCGTAACTACTTGCTGACTCGATCTCAGCGTTTACGAATATCATTGCATTTTTCACCATTATTCTGAATTATAATTTATGTATATATCTTTCTCTATCTATCTATCTGCATGTTTTTGGTCTATTCGTTTTTGTTGTGTTTATAAGGTTTGTACGAAAGGAAAATATTTCAAAAATTGTACGGATAAGGGAAAAGTTTCGGTTAAAAAAATCTCCTTATAAACAAAAATGAGTGAGTGAGACAGAAGACAGCAGGGAAGATCTTCGATTGACCGATTAATGTTCATTCATCATCATTGCTGTTTTATTTCATAATATAGTCGTACTATAAAGGGAAGATTTGGTGTAGTCCGGTGAAACTGTAGGTAGAAGCCTGTCAAGCCAACAGTCTGGTGTCACTTCGAAGAAAAAAAACAAGATTTGATCTCATTTTCTTCGTAAATAAACTCACGCGAAGCCGGGGCGGGCAGCTTGCTATTTATATATAACGTTATTATACTTTCTATGTAAACTTTTTTATTTATTACAGGCTGGTACGCTATACTTTGCTTTTCTAGACTATAAAATTTACTTCTTTGGTAAACCTATAATGGTATCCGTTCAGCTAATTGAGCATGAATGATGGATAAACCTTCGAACAAACGTTTTTTTTTTCAATTGTAATACCATATCCTTAGTAATATTATAAATGTGTGTGTTTGTTTATTTATTACGCATTCACACCTTAAATATTAAATCAATCTTATTGAAATTTTGTATACATGTTGCTCGCGGTACACAAAAGAACGTAGAGTATGGTACTTATCATAGGAAAAAAACTGTTATCGAGGCATAGATGGAATCTGGCAAGCAAGCGTGTAAAAGCTAATAAATAATAAAATCGCAGATAGCAAAATCTACGTCTAAGATTGTGTATAGTTTTATTATTTCCTTTATATAGATTATTTTCTTAATTACGGCTATCTCTCTCCACGAGATGTACTAAAAGAAATTTCATTGTTTACTCCTCCAACGACACAATTCCATGCGAATTACATAATTACGAGACAGCATTCTCTTGATGTTCTCCCGGTTGTTTGTCGTTGTTAGTTGGAATATTTTGTTTTCTTGCTACCAGACAATAAAAGGCCATATTTAAATTTTATTTTGTGTGTTGATCTTGCTAGTTTAAATCAATAGTCTTTCGACTAAGTTAATTGTTTGATTACAACTGTTTTGAACCTTTATATAATGTCCAATTACGATTCTAAAATGAATAGAGTATTTGTTTTTTGTTTGTTGCATTTACTACACTGTTATCTCATTTTTCTCGCCTCCGGTCCCCGGTACCCCGTGGAGGGCTCTGCGGCCAATTCGTACTACTACTTGGCTCTTGGTTAGCATATCTTCTCGTTACACTGGTCTGCAATTTTTTGCCTCATTATTATCATGTATGTATGTTTATTTGTATGAATATTTGATAAAAAAGCTAGTTCGCTTTTTCATAACGTATTTTTGTTACTTCCAAACATTGACACTGGCAAATGGTTCTGCGGTGCCAAAATAAGAAAAAAAAAGTAATATTCGATCTTACCATCATAAGTTATTATAATATATATTCGTATTATAGGTATGTTACCTGCATAACCGAAATAAAACTATTATGATTGTCAAAAGAGACTTCAATTCCGGAGTTTAGGCTAGGCCATGTCCAATTAATATCAACATTAATCTTCTTAGGCATTGCAAATATATCTGACAACAGACGTCCCGTTCACTCTTTAATGAGTAGTCTATTACGAGCGAGCATACGTACGTTAACAATTGTTATTATAAACCTCTTGGCAATGTTATGTAAAATTTAAATATATAAAACTTTTTGGCATATACCTCTATAAACTCGGCTCGTATGCGTGTTAGTGCTATTGAAACTGGTTAGTACATAATAATATTACAAATGTTATGGTTTATTAGGTACTAGCCTTTGCTCGGGTTAATATAGATTAAACTCACTCGGGAAAGGTATTTTTAAAAGTCACACTTTTTATAAATTGCCTAAAATTTTTTCGTTCATCTATCGCATGTGGAATTACAGCCGGCCGCGGTAAAGTGAAAGGCGCTCGGCAGAGCAGCCACGGCCAATATGGCGGCACCCATGTTTAAATTCAATGTGATTCAATGATTGCAATAAATATTGTGTTCAGTTGTTAAAATGCATCATTCAAATCAAAATCATCTTAATTATTTTATTTATTATGTATTTCGTAATCTAATACACAGATTGAAAAACGTGATTTCAATATCCTAAATCGGATAATTTTTCGAAAATTTTCAGTGAAATGCCTACGATCCGAAAAAAAAGTTTCACTTGCATCGTGGTTTTATAAAATCACACGTTGTTACAATTTCATGTCGTAAATACTAAAGCGATTATCATGAAATTTTCTATACACGGTTTCAGGCCTACAGAAAAGGATATAGGGTGTACCTTTCGTCCAGAAAAGGTACTGTTCCCGAGCGATAGGTCAAACCTAAAATCGATGTCGCAGATAATAGCTAGTATCTATTATGAACGGATGAGGTTCTGATATTAGTATACTTTTCTTTTTTTTTTAAATATTTGTTAAAACTTACTGGTTCCCCTATGCATATAGGTATACGTATATGTAAATAGCTAGCTGGTTATGTTAAAACTTAACCTTTTTTCAATAATAACAATATAGTAAAATTATTTAAAAGAAAAAATATTGTTTTTGAAGTTTAATTTTATTAATATATTAAATTTAATACTAACTTCATTTCATTTTGTACAAGATTTTAAATACATACTTAAGCTTGCTTCATAATTTATTATCAACTCCTTTTAGTGGGCTACAAACCTAGAGTGTTGTTCACGAATTAATATAATATCGTGATCTCTCCGAGCTCTTGACTGTGCTTTAAACGCTTGCCCCATAAGCGTGTTGAAGCTATAAAGGCCCGTCCGACCAACAGTATTGTTAGTTAGTCAGTTCGATAAAAAAAGGAATCGGTGATCCAAATTATTCCATTTTGGCATGAACTAACGTTTATTTTTGTACATTTTAATTCAGTTTGGCTCAGAATTTTTTCCGCGAAACCGTCAGCGTTGTTCCGGATGTTGCGTGAAAATAAAAATGAAATAAATTTGAATCGTTTAACATCACGCGCCGTGAGCGATAGTCGTTTTAACACCGTGAGATTTACAATGACTAATCGTTGCTTATTTAAAGTGTTTTAATATTGAAAATACTTTGACTATGTGACAATGTTTTAGGTAACAAAATGCACTGAAAATAAACGTTGTATGGTCATATTTGTATTGCAATTTAATGTTGGAGAAAATGAACTGTTAACACCGTGATATTTACAAATACGAATTGTTACTTTTTAAAGTGATTTAATATTAAAAGTAAAGCGACTATGAAACAGAGCTTTGAAACATTAAGGCTCGGTTGCACCAGTTAATGTTAAAGTTAAAAATTCGGTTAAAGTTATTGTTAGACAAAAAATAGGTTGCACCAATTGACAATGGTTAAAATGACGTCACGATTTAACGTTAACTATTACCGCTCCATGTTGGCCGGTTACCGTTATTGTTAATGTCAATTTTTGAATCGGTTGTCATGTTCACTAGAAAAAACTTTATAATATCATGTCGTTGCTAAGAGAAATCCTGTGGGAAACTGAAAATAGTTCTTCCGATGACGAAATCAATATATTTGAAGATAATTTGCGTCTTAGAAAGAAAAAAGTTTAATTTCCTAGAATTGGAAAATGTCCACAGGACGACAAACGCTAACGTTTTGTCGTTGACATCTGAAATCTGTCATCAAAAATCTGTTGACAGTCACAGAATAACAATATTGACACTTGGTGACACTTATAACAAAGTCCTGCCAAGTAAAATATATTACCCTTTTCGATTTTAGGGACTAATTGGCTTATTGAAGTAGCAACCCTAATAACTTTAACAATTACAAAATGTTTGATGGTGCAACTCGTTTTGGCAAATGTAACTGTTAGCGAGTCTTGTCATTGTTAAAGTTAACTTTAACAATTACAATAACCACGATTTTGGTGCAACTCAGCCTAAATTTTTAGTGTTAAAATTATATAAAATGGAAAAATACAGCTTCTATACATTTGTCATATAATGACAACACATATGTCATGTTTATTTTTCAATTTTTTTGTAAACCATTAATTCATTGCCATCTTTTTTAATACCCAACGAAGCGTGTGTGAGTTAACTAGTGTAGTTATTAAATAGAATTTATAAACAGAAGACAGTTTCCCTCCTCTAGGTCTAGCGTATTTATAATCATAGACTACATCGTTATTTAGTCGTCAGGTGAGATTCTGGTCAAACGCCAATACCAAAAAAGTTAAAAAACGTATGTAAAAGTTCAGTGCTCGTTTGAATTTTCCCTCTCAGCAGTGCTAATGTGTTGTTTATATTAAATTTATAAAATTAATAAAAGGTTCTTATATTATTACAAAACTTCATACCAGTTATACTTTTTAATCGTAATATTTTGTTATGTACCTATTGTTATGTACGATTCTGGTAAACTTCAATGAACGTCGTACAATAGTTTGAATTTAATATTTCAAGTTACTGTCTTGATTATATTCAGTTGTAAGAGGTCACGGTCGTTACTCAGTGTTGAACATGTCAAATGCCGAGCGAGCATAGCAACTGACGATTGTAATCAATCGACGCGCGTACAATTAACACGTAGAAAGCACGCGCCGACAATGTGATAAGATGTAAATGCCCTCCTACATTTGTTTACTGTACAAGTTGAAGATTAAAAACCTTAGATATATTTTTATTATATTATATATAAAAATAAATGTATTACTTTTTATAATCTTTACTAAGGTGTCTGTTATTTACCAAGTTTGCTTTCTTGACTTGGTTATCGTTCAGATCGTTAGTTTATAGCCTAAAAACATTTAAGAAAAAATAATCTGATGACAATTAACAGTGCCTAAATAACGATTCTTTTAACAATTTTTATCCTGCTTGTTTTATTAAATAATTTACCTAATATTATTAATTCTTCATCTACTATGATTGATCCCTTGGGATGGATTTTGATATGGATGTTAAAAAATTCAATTTTACATAGCCAACAATAGACCGTTTTACATAAATTGCCCTAATTTTAATATGACATATTATTCTAATGATAGACGATTTTTTCTGCCGTAAGCATAGAGGATTCTTTTATTTTACATCCTTAAGATATATAGATTAAAAAAAATCGTAGTATAAATCAATATTGTGTAATTTTTCATGATTTTAAACTCAACGGCCCGTCAGACAAGATTATGGTTTTTTGTATGTATATGAAAAAAATAATTAAAAAATAAACTTTTAAACTTGACTCGATTGGGGTTAGAGTTTATAGGTCTAGCAATTGTCTTACTATTCGTATTGTATCTCTCAATTGGAAGATGCCTTTTCGTACGTACAATAAGGAAATAATATATTAGGATAATAATCCCCCTGTGTTCGGATAAATCTCGGTCACATGAGATGGAACTGAAACGTTTTGTAGCTGAATATCTGGCAGACGTGTTCGATGTGTATGAAGCGCACGTAAGATCCATGAATAGCTGCATTATAACGATATCTTGTTTATTACTTTGGAATGTGCATAGCTTACATTAGATCTAAATTTACTTTAACATTTCGCTTTTACTTTTGTTTGCGTACGTTACAACATGTCCTAGCATGTTTCATACCGTAGTATTGCTTGTAAAAGTCGATACATAAAAATACTTGAGTTTTCATTAAAAGGAAAAATAAGTGAACATACTTATGAACCAGTTTAAATGTAAACGAAGTTTTAAAAAATTTCGTAGGTACTATACTTGGAAATGGTTTCATTTTGCTATCAAATTATGCACTTAAATTAATTTGGCCAACAAATATTTAGTCTAGTTTTGTAAGCGCTGAGACGACACTAAGGCCTGTTTCAAGAGTGCAGGCGGGTGCGGATGCTTGCGCGGGCCCTTATAGTTGAAATGTACGAAAACGCAACTAGCATCACGCGGCGTACACGTACGTACATATAAGTTACACGCATCCGCCACCCATATGCACTCTGTAACAAGCCTTAGATTAAAACATACCTGATGGTATTCATTAATTTGTGATCACGACAATAAAATGCAGATACAGCTGCTTTGTGTATTCAATTAAAAACAGAATGCGATGAGCATATCAATGCGTAGAATAACGAATGATATAATAAAAATAATGATATGCACGTTTTGATCACGACTTTTCCGGTGCTCACCTTGAACTTGAACGTCGATTTACGCAGACGTGATTCACTTTGTACACATATTTCATTGTACATATTATATTCGTTACTTTGGCATTCCGCCTAGCTCACTTTCTCTTTGTTAACAATTATACATTTCGACCAGAATTATATTATTTATTTTAAACATTACTTGTATAGAAATACTAGATAGAAATACTAGCTGTGCCCACGGCTCCGTACGCGTTTATTATTTTTCGGTGTAATAACATGATAATTAATGTTATAATGGTGGTTTGTGAATATTCTTCGTGTTCAGACATCCTATACATACCAATATTCATGGCGATTGGTTGAGTGGTATGGAATTCGATATCCTGCATCGTCATCTAACGGCGAATCGTAGTGAAAAATGTGAGGTATCAAAACCTCCTTTATGAAAGAACATCTTTATGATAATGGGGTAAACAGTTTTTGAGTTAATCGATTTCAGATATACCAAAACCCATTTTGATATATATGTATAACTAATTTATTGGGCTATGGGCTGCAGTACATTTTTTTTTATTAAAGGGGTACCCCATGTTCTTTTGTGTTTAAATAAAGTAGTTATAAGAAAGCCGTAATATACAAACTCATATTCGCATTTATTAGTTAGCAAATACGATATGACATATAGATATGAAATGTATTCAAAACTGTAGAGTTTTGTCATATATTATTTTAAACGGCTAAATTAAGTTTTACTTGCTCTGTGCTATATTATCAAATATTTTCAAAATGCTACTGCAAATAAAGAACCTGTCAATTCAGAACATCAACAGTCTGACATCTAGGCCTTCGGGCAATGCGAAGAGGCCAAGACGGTGACAAAAATATCGTTTTAGAGTCGAGATGCAGAGACGACGTACGCATGTAATGTATTCGTAAACAAACACTGACACGTAACACGTTACCTTTGAGTGACTAGAAGCTTTTTTTATTATCTTGTACAAATATATATCTTGTTTAAAAGAAATACCTGTCAAAACATATACTTATGAAAAATGTAATTTTTAGTTGCATAAGAAGTACGAAATATTTCCGTGCGGGGTGGAAGTTAGTTATTTTATATTGTGTACAGAATAGGGAGTTTAGTAGAAGGTGATACGATCAGAATCTTGGGTATTTTCTTACGTCATTTATTCGATTATCCTTATTCGATTTACCGGAATAAACCGTTTAAGCGTTCTTTTGATACAACTTTGTTTGTTATTTTGATGACCAATTTTACTTTTATTAAAAATTAAGTAAACATTCGAAAGGAATTTTCTATCTAAAGTTTGTCAATACATGGAAAATATATAAGCCAAAATAATAGTAAATATATATTTAGTATAATATATATTAAATGAAATTGAAAACACAATGGTTATATCGTCTAAAGCGCTTTAATTATGCCATAGGTTTTATGAAGTCTATGCAGTTTATGAAACAAATGGAATGTAATGAATAAGGAAAATAGGTATTCTGAATTATTTACTGTACAGTTTACCGTGTTGGTTTAATTTAGAATTGTCTACATTAAACATTGTGCATATAAATTCAAGATTGGCCCTAGATTAAGCTTTAAAATATAATATTAAAATAAAATACGACAAGGTAAAATAAAAATTAAATACAATAAATTTGTTGTGTTAATTTAAAAACGAATTTATTAATAGAAAATTTATTATGTCTATTAAATAAAATTGTAAATTAAATTAAATCTATTGTAAATTTATTATTTATGCGTCAGGGATATGACATGGGGCTGTTCGAAAAGATGTTCAAGGTCGACAATACAACAGTAATGCCTCTGGTTTTGCAGTTGTCCATAGGTGACGGTAACTATTAAACATTTAGGGCCCTATCTCATTCCAATTTTGGTGTTTCTCGCTTGGTAGCTCAAGACACCACGGCGGTGCCGCCACACCGTCCTAATGAGATAGGGCCCTTAGAAGCCCTTCTGCCTGTTTACTGCCATATAGCATAAAAACAAAGGTTTGTTGTACGATAAATATTTAATACGCAAACTAAAAATACATAGGAATACTGAATAAAACTGTTTGGCAATATTTTAGTTCATCACAGGAAAATCAGTTTTACGAATATTTAAAACTGTCCTTATAACAGGGATTTTACGAGATATATTTTACTAGAGCTTAACTATTTACGACCACGTAAATCCATAATTTTTAATGTCATTTTACTATACATATTATTGTTATTTGAGTGTTTAAACTTACTTATTACATAACTGTGACATAACGGTTACTGGCCTTTCATATTTTACTCAATTATGATATTATGTAAAGATAGTAATAATTTAAACAACTGCATACATGCGGTTATTTGGAAGGAACTTATTCATAAAGAAGCATTTTTATTTAAAGTTCCATAGTTGCATGTATTATATAGTACTCTATTTGTTAACATTTTTGAAGCGTTTTATATATTAGTTGGTACCCGCGACTTCGTTTGCCTTGTTTATTACCTTATTTATGTTCAGAAGAAAATATACAAAAATAATTTTGAAAAGCAAAAACATACCTATTTTGCTTACTAATTTTTTAAGTATTTTGTGATGCTTACAAAACAAAAATGATCTAAATATATCCAATAGTTTTGCGTGATACGCATACAACAGTAAACCTATATAAATGTATTTATATAAATAAAGCGTTACATTTCAAAAAGAGCAAAGTTCAACTTAAGATTATAAGATTTTTTTAAAGACTTTCAAATTTTATACACGTAAACTTTGCAAATCATAAAAAAAAACCTAAAAATCTTATAAACGGTAAATATTTCAGGAAAGTATTGGACTATCTTGGTTTGTTATTTTATTAGAAAAAAACATGATGATAATAACAAAAGATGTTCAATAAACATTTACGCACTTTTCATAGTCATTTGGATAAAAATTAAAAGGAGCTAACATTATAGTTTATAAACGTCGAAATGAATTATTGGGAACGTGGAAGAAAAGTTAACGAATTGGCGTATGTGCAAATTTCGTCTTTCGTCTTGCCAAAGATGAAATAAAACCTACATGGGAATATTTCTTTGTTTAAAAAATTTACAGGCTATTTGTGTACAATTTAATAGTTTTTTCCTTCAAATTGCAGTAATAATCTAACCAAATATGTATATTATTTTGCATCCAAACAGCTGGTTTCCATTTAGTAACATGAAATAACGTGACTGATATTCTTTCAATAAACACAATTCACAATCTGAGGATTGATTTTATAATCAATTAGGTTAAACCTACTCCTAACTATTAATTCATAAGCTTTTTAACATGAAAAATAATAACTCGTAATTTTTTCTAACGTCTCTGATTAAATTCAATTGAATTGTACGCGTCAACCAATGTAATATAAATTGTGTCAAATGATTCGGATGAATGAAATTCATCCTTAATTATAATGTGCTCCAATTACCGAACGTAGTGTTTACAACAATACGATGTGAATTCTCTTTAAGTAGAATATAAAATATACTCTAGTTTGAAAATACTTTTAAATAATGCTAAGTTTAGACTAATAATTACAATGAAAAAATTTATATCATCTCATATCTATTGACACTGATATTTATTTTTACGTTGCTGACGATACTCTTATAGCAAAGAACGTGACTTGATTCTAAATATAACTGTAATGCTATAAACGAATTATTAATAACGTACACTCACAAATTCGTTTACATGATTTTTTTTATTAATGTCTCTGTAACGGTTTGATTAATGGAACTTCGAGCGTTATCTGATTTTGAAAGTTACTTTAAAACGTTACAACATAGTTACTGTCGCATATCTTGCGACATAACTTTTTTTTTAATTCTATATATCAAAATACTAACTGATTCCCGCATACTTTGTTGGGCATTTTAATAAATGACGAAGTGTTAATCATATCCAAGAAATAAATATCATAGATCCATTTACAAAAAAAATCGATAGGTCAGAGTCCTATGCCGACACGTTCCGTAGTTTTGAAGTACATAATTAAGCCAATATATTAGTGAACGGAAAGCGATGGCATGGTTGTAGTGTACTTTTTATTATACATCCTGGTTAGCTACCGCTGTCAAGTTGAAAATCTGTCTCTAAACACCTGTAGATATGTTCCGGTAGCTACACCTGAAAGCTAGTCCCCTCTATGTTTAGCATATTACCTACCATCATAGACATCGTCGTTTTAACATTAGGTGAGATCTATAATGTACAAAAAACCATACCTACGCTTTAAAACGTTGTGAAATTGATTATAAACAAAGTATATATAAGAATTTTACGTTCTCCAAGAATCGATTATATCGTTTTACCGATTTTGATTCAATGTCCTCAAATAACTAAAACGAAACTGAGAATTACCGTAATTTGATGTGGAGATTTTCATTACTTCATATTTTCTCAGAACGTTGACGTCTCAAGTTTATTTTTTTGTCCCACTTTACCAGTGGAATTCTTGTGTGAAAATATTAAAATTTAACGGTTGTCACATGCAATTTATGTGTTATAAAAAGGTTTCTTTACATGAAGTAATTTTCATGTAAATATTTCGCTTTTATTAGGTTTAAGACTCCTTGGTTAATGTGGTCTCAAATACTTATTATAACTTTTTATATGTAACATACCAAATGTATTCAACGCTCGTCTTGGATCTGTACGAGTTTTCCGACCCACCTGTCGACCTATCTATCGCTTTAGTTTATCCGTTTAGAATAACGATATTACAACAGAAAGAGCGAATATTCTACAAGCATATATTTGAAACGATTACAGCCATACCTACGCGTCATGAATTTGATGAAACCTCTTTGGAATTCTATTTTAAAAGTTTATATCAACTATGATATTATATTAAAAACAGGTTAATTTGTGAATATTCTAAATTATATTATATACCAACATATATTGCACTCAGGTTATCGTATAAAAATGTGTATGTCTAAGACTTCGTTCTCGTGGAAATATTTGTAGTTGTTTTATGGTGCTTTATCTGGATTAATTATTGACTGTATAAATAAGACTAGTCATGCTGTATTTATTTGGCATCAGTTACAGAAAAGTTGAGGAGTAATAGGTTAGTATGGTGACATGCCCTCATGAGGAGTGATGAAAGCCATGTAACTAGAAAAGTTTTTAGTATGAAGGTGGACGGATAAAGGAGTAAAGGAAAACCGAAGAAAAGTATGGACAGATTGTGTGAAAAATTATATGAGTATAAAAGGTGCAAATACTACGAAGACATCTGACAGAGGAGAATGGAAAAGGAAAACAGGTTGTGCCGACCTTACTTAAGTGGGATAAGGCTTCCCTTGATGATGAATTATCGGCTGTCTTTTATTTTATTATTACTTCTCATTAGATGTTAGGCTCTATAGAAAAGCTCAATTTACGTATAATTTCGATATATGCTAACGGATACTCGAAAAGTCTTCTATTTGATGAAGTATCGTCATAAGCGGTTTATCTGGTTTTCTTTAATTTTTAATCTTACCGCATGTATTACGGACAGTGTTCTGAAATACTTTATATGGTGTCCTCATAATCGTTCCAAATT
This sequence comes from Antheraea assamensis, assembly GCA_035772565.1. NCBI lineage: Eukaryota > Metazoa > Arthropoda > Insecta > Lepidoptera > Saturniidae > Antheraea > Antheraea assamensis. The sequence goes on along the minus strand of JAQQSE010000134.1, from coordinate 1,833,432 downwards.
CGCACCACCCGAGGCTGGCTGGCTGCTCATCCACATATCCTAAAGCCCAACAGAATGGCGACAACCTTAAGGTTCTTTAGAAGCTTTATTATGCGCACGGTGTTTCCCCAGGTTTATGACATGGAGCTCTTCAAAAGGGTATCGGAACACGCTCTTCCAAGTCGGCTACACAACAGTGATGCCTCTGGTGTTGCAGTTGTCCATAGGCGATGGTAACAATTTAACATCAGATAGACCGTGTGCCTGTTCGCAGGCCTTTTACATAAAAAATCGTTACAATAAGGAGCCTAGAACCATCTACGAAAAAATCCTCATCGCATGGTCATATTCATGTGCCGATAGGTTCAGTAGCTTTGACTTAATTGGCCTCAAAAATTAAATACGAGTATATGTAACTATTATTTTTTTTAGACTTAGTCACAGAAATAATAATCCACCTTTATCATATGAAGAATTTATCACCGACGAAAGTGACGAACCCATCGCGTCTATTACGCGGCACCCGATATACTTTTTGTACTGTAATCCTACTGTAAAAATAGGTTGTTTTGTAATAGTGTGATATCTCGTAATCTTAAGGAGTAGATTACGTATACGATATTTGTTGAGATATTTGTAGACGGTTTATAGGATTGGCGGTATTTAAAACGAACTTTAACTTCTAGAACTCTCGCGCAGTATAATTAATTCTCCTCGTTTGGTTTTTTCATCGGATTGTAATAAATGGAGTTGAAGTAATGGAATATTTCGATTTACTCGAGTGAACGTGGACAAAGAAACAACTTGTTATCCAAATATAACTCTACTTATATCTCAATTTATGCAAATAAAATGCTAGAGGTTTGACGTAAGATCTACTTCTTTATACACTTTGTCTTTATTAAAAAAAATAATGATCACTATATCTTAATCTAATATAAAGTTATTAAAGTTTTATGAAACTATGATTTTTATAAGCATTACAAAAGACTAAATTATAACAAGTTTCTAAGTTATAATTTTATGATTAAATACTTTATATTTTTGCTTTAATTCTTTTTTTCGTCTGTACATAAAATGTATTGTTAAAAAGATAATAATCAATGTAGACAAAGTCGCTGGTATCTGTTAGTAATATCTAAATTCGTAGAACAGTAACAGACAGTTCATACCTACACCAAGTTAAATATTGTTATCCACAGTGTCAGATAAACTTATCAACATTACTGAGTCACATTGTGGGCTGTTTATTTTTACACAATGTTAATGCAGTTATCATAGAAATGTTTGTACAAATTTCGTGTAATAATGTTAGCAAATTCTTGTAAAATTGTTATACGTAGTAACCGACCGGCAATGAAATCATTTAGACTTTATGCTACGACTGATAAAAACTTGTATATTGTTTTATTATATAAAGAACGAACTAGAAAGACTACTGGATACATTTCCATTACCTTTTTTATTTTCATTTCTTAAACACTACTTGATCTTTGTCTAAAGAAATATGTATCTTCATTTAATATAAAGTTTGAAGAAACTACGATATTCTAAGAACTATGCGTTCAGCGGTCTGATTGTTTCTTTCCGTGGAAAAGTGGGACTTGCGGTGTGGTGCGCATCCACAGGGCAACGCAGACAATGTCGCGAGTATCAGCCAGTATGAAATAATTTATGTTCATCTCGTTCATCGTTGATGATGTTGCTATGCGTGATAATTATATGAATAAGACTTTTAAAGAAATAACATCATAAAAGAAATAAATACAATCAGTAAAGCTACTTATAGCTGGTGTTACAATGTAATTTAAAGAATATGTTGATTGGAGACAATCAAATATATTGTATCGAGAAATTGAATAAATTGTGATAACTATATTAGTATAGCAATAGAATAGTTCCTTGGTACCTACTAAATAAATTGTTTTTTTTTTTTTTAAGTTAATAGTACTAATATAAAATTTTCATCAGTCTAAATCATAGGGGGGTTATTGTTTGTTATTGACAAAAATAATTTGCAAATGTTGATGATTACTATTGAAAAACTTACATACCAATCTATATAGTTAAAAGAATATATTTATGACAAGTCTTAAATATATAAAACATAGTGATAAAAAGTATATACGTTTATTTACGGTAAATAGTCTAGACAATTGAATCAGGTCATAGACATAATTTTATTCGCATATGTAACAACAAGCCCTTTCGAAAGGTCGACTGTTAAAATATGCATGAAAATGGAAATTGTGATGTAAAGCAAAGCAGTTTTTAAATAATTAATCAATATAAAGGTGTATGTTACATATGAAATAGAGAACAAATAAGTAGGTACAATCTCCACTTACAGTACTGAACTTTCGGTACGCTCCGTGTTCAGTGTGGTTAAATATTACATTGCTTCCTCAGGTTCAACGACCTTAAGTCTGGTATTCAACTCACACTTTACGAGCAAAGGTTCTGCTGGGTTTTATCTTGTTTTTCTTTTACTACTTTTATTCAGAACTATTTTGCTTTTACTAAGACACATTATGTCGAATAGAAGAAAATTCTTTCACATCCTTACTTTGATTCCGTTGAAATGTGAAACGTATTTATAGTTATATATGATTTATAATTTAAAAATGTAAAAAAAATTTTTTTTTATAGATAATACTATCATTTCATACACAAAACTTATTAAACTATTTTAAGGTTTTTAGTCTACTTCAATAATAAGTTCTGTTGATTTCATTCCTGTTACCATAAATTCGTTCATATTTTAAGCGATAACGTGTCACATGGTTCACAGCTTATACAAATAAAAATAGTTTTATTGTAACTGTTTGTTAATAATGTTAACCATTGTATGATATATACACTAGAATGCATGGTAATCTACTTTTCTCTCTCCTTCTCTCTCTTCTTTACGAACGTATACCATGGCGTACATTTGTCATGGAAATAATACATTATTGTAATGTTTATATAATAATAACTAGCTGTTCGCCCCGGCTTCGCACGGGTGCAGTGTATTAATAAAGGAAATGAGATCAAATATTCCCAAAACAGCACGACCCATTTAATTAAATAAACTGGCAACTGCTGCCATTAAATTCTGTCAATGTTTTTTGAAAATCACCTTGCCGTCTTCTTCTTCTGTCACTCGCTCATTTTTTATATGCATATAATCTACGAACTTAGTTGTTTAGGAACTTACTTATCCCAATGGTGAACTGTCTTTTTGTTATATCTTAGACTTATGGGGATGGTTGAAATCAACTTCAAATCGCTTATTGATTTCTTTTGTTGGATTTGATGAAAATCTACGTGACACTGGCAGAATTGTGGAATGTTCCACAGAGCCCATAGACTTAGAAAAAAATATTTTAACGTTATGTTTTCACTTTTCTGTAAGATTTTTCAGACATTTTTTTTTTCAAATTGCAAATTGCTACTACAAACTGGAAATTACAAACACAACAAATAAAGAATTAGCCAAATGGGTGAAGCCGTTCTGAAGTGTTTCGCTTAGATACATACGGCAATTGATTTTTATTTATACAGATTATCCTAATTTTACTAAGGTACAAGACGAAATGGTACGATACGTACACAAATAAAATTTATTTGCCCGTTTGTCTTCTTGCGTTGTTGCTAACTGCTTTATTGGCGAAGGCCCAAATATTTTCAATTTAACCGAAGCAGAGAAAAATTGCACTTCGTTACTTAATATTGTCTCACGTTTGTTATGTTGTAATACGTTGCATTTTGTAAACTTCATTGTCATAATAATAATCGTTAGTAATTATTTTTAATATTTACGCCTATGGTTTTTTAATCCAAACTAATTTGACGCCTACAACTGCATGACTAACAAATAAAAAATATTATTACATTATGCGATCTTTAATTATAAATTAAAACATTTATTACTACACGAGTTCATTACCCTATTTAATTTAATTCATAATGACCCAACGAGAACGACTCTGCTTAGAAACAAATAAACGTTCACGTAAAAAAATCTACTGATACGGGGATGTTAATAATGCAAACGTGAAGTAGTTCTAGATATATTTTAAGTACGAAAAGGTCTGTGTACAGTCACGAGGAGCAATACAGATTAAAAATTAAAATTAAACGAATTATGCTATAATCTTATCAGTCGCAATGGCGCTGAGTATTATTTGTTGTATGGATTATAAAAATATATATCGTTCCATATTGCGATAAGCCAATCGGCCGTTGCTCCTTTATCTGTCTAGAAAATTTCTCGTGATACGATTTTCGTAAGCTTTGAGGTTATATCGACTTTACACGCAATGTTTCTAGAACATTGAAAGTTAAAGAATTATCAGATTGTTTCTAAGTATAATTCAAAATTGTACATTAATTAGTATAACTGGACTCCATATGCGGGATAAACCCGTTAATTAAGATGCGATATATAATGTGATTTATAATTGTTGTGTTTCGCGCCGCTGCGTTTACAGCGTCGATTGCCGATAGCTTGTTGACGATTCTGTGATCGCTGTTGCTTTTGGACGACATTGTACTTACCATCAGGTTCAGCACCGTCGCTTCATCGTGCTACAATAAAAAAATCTTCATCCTTGGACCTTAGGACAGACAAAATGAATCTTTATAAGTTACTTTAGATGCACACAGAGTCGAAAGGCTGTAGTACTATAACTAGCTGATACTTCATTTGCGTCGGCTATTACCGTAAAATATATTGTATGTACAGAGGAAAAGGCATAAGCACCAAACTGCTTGCCCCACTTCTCGACGGTAAGAAAACATATTGCTGATTGCCTAGTGCTTATAAAAATCGTAGTCCGACTGTAATAAATTTATATTATATTAAGATATCGTGATACTTTTATTATCATATATATTATATATTATAATGGCTAAATGTCTAAGTAGTATAACAAAAAAAAAACCGCATCTGTATGGTAGTTGATGCACGGAATACGACATACCTCTATCATTTTATTTATACAGATACAACGATAAGGTAAGGTATCGATCCCATCGACTATTACATATGTAGCAGAAACAGGAAAAAATAAATTGTCGGCTCACGATCACAGATAGAATTAACCGGACCCTAGGGATAGGTTCTTATTACGAACCATGCGCCTTATGTCGTCGTCATTAATCTTTATTAGTTCTCTCTTTTGTTGACCACTTATGGTTACCACCGAATATTATTATTCTTGCCGTTTTAAGTCACTAATATGAACGATTATTTAGTACCAACACTAATTTATTTAAGCTGGTTGGTGGTTACGTCAAGGTACTAGATTTCTACTTGATTTATAAGCATCGATGTAAAAAAAAATGTTCATTTCTTTTGAACTACAATTATTATTAGAAGGAAGAAATAATTTAGCTATTGTTGATAAAAATTAGGTTCTAAGGATGGTCAAAAAATTTGTATAATTCTATTTTCCCTGTTTTTATATATTTTTTATGTGAAAGATTTTTTTATAAAATACTAACTTTCCCTCGTGTTTTTGCTCGCCTCAATGTAAAATTGATCGATCACTAGGGAACATTATGATCTATTCTATACTCCTGATAAGGCATATGCAAAACTTGATGATCGGTTAAATAGTAAAAGCCTGAATAAGGATTTCTTTTAGTTTTGCAGCAATGTGTTTTACAACTGATGAAAGATATCATCACAATTGTGTTTTGACAAATACAGGCCGGTCCCATTTTCTTTTACTTGGATTTACGTATGTGCTCCTAAGAGATAAAGAAATTCCTTCACTTTTTGTGTGCAATTATTACAGTAATTTATTTTTGTCGTAATGTCCGTTTCCTTTATTTTATTTATTCATAAAAAAGAAGTCGTTACCGAGTTGAAGGTTAAAATAAATTTACGAACTAGTTCCTAACGTTCTATGAAATTACCTCGGGATATGATTTCAAGTCAATGGATTCACATTGAGAGCTTGTTAATTAGATCAGTTCGCTAACGAGTTTAGTACTTTCAATAATGTTAGAATAATATGATAAAATATAAAGGTCAGTGTTTGTCAACTTTTAATTTAAACAATAAAAATCCTAGATATTATTTATGTCATCATACGAAGCGTTACCGCTACTACACTTCTAGACACAGAACTAATTTGACTGTATTACAAATTATTTGCTAAAATTGGTTGAATTTTTTTTCCCTTACAATAGTATTGATAATTCATGTAGCAAATACCAATATATAAAAATCGGTCCGGATTTTTTGGGGTAAACTTTTCTTGAGTAGAGTTTTATTTTTTAATGTTTATTTCGTTATCGGTGTCTTATATAATAGTTAACTAAAATAATAAACAATTTTGACAGAACACGAAATCGACAGGACTGTGGTCCTGTAGAAGGTTAATTATATATACATAATAACCAGTCAGTAGTAACCACTTAACATAGGTGGATTGTGTACCTGTATGTTTATATCTGTTGTCTAATAACGCTATGATAAAGTTCGCATCTCAGAAACAGCCTACGTGCGATATACATACTGCTGATGTTGATTGAAGCTTGATTTAATTTTTTTTCATCTTTGCAGTGTTTTCGAAGGGACAATGCGAAACAGGACAGTACCGCTTCCTTGCCAAAACCGGCGGTTACGCTTGGGTACAGACTCAAGCTACGGTGATCACAGACAAACATCAAAAACCGATCAGTGTCGTGTGCGTCAACTACGTCATCAGGTAGGTTTAGATTTAATAGCTTAATTTTGCCTCAGTTTAGAGATTTCATTGTTTTTGTAGTGTTTCTTTCAGCGATATATGGAATTATTAATAAAATAAAAAACATTCTATAAACGAAAGACTTAAAAAAGGTAAGTATTTTGTTTTCGTTATTCTCAGAATTCTCATATATATATGTTCCGTTTGTCTATCGGTCTACCGCCATAAAAAATGTTTTACGGCTTATTACAACGTGTATCTAATATTTGCGTTCGTTATATATCTAAAGCGAAAACCTTATCTAGATGTACCACTCATATTTAGAGCACTTTCATTAAGTTTATTACATTAATATATGGGAGAATGTAAATACGTATATATAGAAGAATGTATTATAGTCGTAGGTAATGAACGCGCTAATGTATTTATTTATAGCTTCGGTGAAAATGCTTTATGTAAGGTTTATTTTTAAAAGGTGAATATGTGTTAAAATAGTTTATTGTACCATTTAGTATGTAAATCTGTTTTTATCTCGACGAAACAACCGAAGTAGTCCTATTACACAGTTACGTGAAGAACTAAATTTAACCTCAGATTTTGGAACCCTCGCTGAAACAAACTCGACGAAATAAGCTTCTTTGAATCTGTTCTATCTCTCTGTCTGTGAGTTCTCTACGTTTATCTACTGTTATATCTTTATTTTCCACCGCCGTTAAATGTAGCTTGATGCTTGAGCTTGAAGCTCTGCTTGGAAGTGCATCTGTTTCTACTCTCTTCCAGTCTTTCCACAAAAGCATTATTTTGTTGATCATTCTCTCACTTTGAAATAATTAGCTCTGAAATAATAAACCGTGTATGTGCATTTATGTATACACGTAAGAATTTATTCTTCCTTAGCATAAAAAAATCATTAAATGCAATTGATAGCTGTTTCATTAAAAATATATAATTAAATATAGAGGTTTTAATTAATTTTCTATATATCTGGTATACAGAATCAAGAAAGAAAAAAAGAGAAAAAAGTAGAATAAACTATTTATAAAATAATATCCATTTATAATGTAAACAAATAAAAATAATACCTATCGACACTTAAACTCAAATCTGTAAACCCCTTTAAAAAGTTATAATAATATATAAAAAAAATATATAACACAAATACTCACAATAAATTATCATTCATCATCGTGTATAATTTAAAATCACACACAAAGACACGTGTATATTTATGTATGAATATTTTTTAGTATCTCTATTGATATAAAATAGTAATCAATTCATGAAAATTTGATAGACAATTACGTACCAAATTCATGGTGTCGCTTTTAGGAGTCGGTGGGTGCGCGCATCGTAAAAATTCATTTTCACCATTTTTCCCAAACGCGCCGAAAGAAGTATAACTTCAAAAACTAGCTCGAACGGCCACAGAAAAGTTGTTCCAGCTTTTTAAATTTCGATAAAGCCGGTGCGTGTATAATATATCTATTCGTTCAAATAAACAACAATAGAAACAAAGTTCAGTCCTTTCAGTAACTAGTGCATAGACGTCATTAACCAAATCTTTTTAATATATATATATACTAGATGACCCGATGAACTTCGTATCACTCACATATATGTGTAAAATGTGGTCAAAACTTGATACAAATTTTTGATTTACATTATAAATGCAACACAACACGATTATAATCAATTTAAAAGCTTTCTTATGTATTATTTTTATTTCTGAAATAGAACTGTTTTGTATTCCAACAAGCTATAAAACAGACAAATTTCTGAACGCACCTATAAATATTTGACAAACGATGAAATTTTTTTATTTCTAAAATGACAAAAGATATCAAATGTTTCATAGCTAGGAACATTTTGTATTTGAAAATTAAATCGTCTTTTTTAGTATTTTCCATTACTTATTATTTATGTTTCTCACCGTTATAACCCTCCCTGAACTTCCACAAATATTTGAAAATCAAAATTAGCCAAATCGGTCCAGCCATTCTCGAGTTTTAGCTAGGCAAACGAACAGCAATTCTTTTGTATATATATATATAGATGGATATACTTACAGGAGCAATAATAATGACTATAATCGGCACGATTTTGCCTTAATTGAGCATTCACCTTTACGTAACATTCAACTATAAGTTGCTAATATCATTTAAACTATTATCACCTATGTCCTAGATATTGGATTTACAAACACACTCCTGCAACATGTATTGGCAAGTAGGTAGATAATAAAAAGATAAATACAAACAGCGTAAATTGGTTAAGTAGATAACTTTGTGAAATTTATTCAGGTGTTTATAATAATATCTGCATTAGTATGAAGCTTTATTATAGGAATATTTTAAATAATTAGATACTAAATATTATGTTTGGTTTTAGTTTTTGGAAGTTTCAAATATGTTATATAAACTAAACTTTTTCTCGCAGTTTCGCTCGTGTCAATGTAGATTTGATGTATCGATAATTCGGGACCAGCACATTTTTTTTTCTGATTGTAAGGTACCCCATGCCCGTTTTTGTACTCCTCAGAACATGTATGCCAAATTTCATAATTATTTTTTGAGTAGTTAAGGCGTGAATGAACAAACAAACACACTTTCGCATTTGTAATATTAGTAAAGATTATGTGGTTATTTCATATTCCCCCGTGTTAATCATTCAGAGCGTCGCTACAGTTTGGACTCTATGTCAATGTCGACACCTTGGTGTCTTTGTTCGCCTTGTAATGTTTTTGGCACCCATAAACTACTTAAGTAATTAGGTAGATACTGTGATAATTAACTTTCCTTAATAAAAATAAAAAAACCATTTCATGATGCATTTAACCTTAAAAATGTTGCTGTCACGTTATATTTTTAAGGAATTAAAGTAAGGATTTATAGAACTATTTTTTAATGTTTTGTTTATAGGGCCAATAATTCACTTCATCATCATCATGAACCTCTAACAGACTCCCTGCAGGATCATAGGCAGGTATGGGTATAATCACCACGCAATCCCATGACGTGTTGGCGATTTGAAACTGATAAATCCATAGTTCTATATTTTTCCCCCATACGGTTTGACTACGAGTACATTTCTCGGATTCTGGTTTGATTTCTTGACGTCCTTGACTTTAGATAGGTTCCTACCTAGTCTTTTTTTACATGGGGAAATCGCTAACGGATACCCACCTTGCCGGGCAGCAAAGGTGGGTCTATGTCCGATTCGCACGGACTAAAACCCCATGGTGCGTTCTTACACCTTTTTGCTGAGGGAGCAGGGATTGCCTTACAGGCATTACGTCTGCTCCTACGACAGGTGTTGGCCCCTCCTGAGGTGCCCCGACTGCGGTCCGTGGGGTCAAGATAGTAGACCACTCAAAGGGAAAGGTGGGTGTTAGATCTCCCTGACGAACTGTGGGAGTCGCATCGGTACAATTCGCCTCCACCACATGGGCCTGTGCAGCTAAAGCTGCCCGAGCAACGGATATGCCCGAGTCCATCGCCCCCAGGCCCCACCTACGTCGGCCGGAGGTCATCGCCTACCCGTTGTCGTCGCGCAGTTCGTCGACAGCGAGAAGAGAGTCTTGTGGTTCGCTCTCTCTCCCTCTCTGCCTCTTCCTTTGCGAGCATGACTGCCTCGCAGTACGAGGCAACGGACAGCCACTCGGCCGCCTCGCTCTCGACCATCTTACAGATGACCATCGAGAGAGACAGATCCGGGCCGAAGGCCGCGACGAGCTCGTGGCGTGGCACGGCCCAGGCGGGACACTCAGTCACTGTGTGCTGTGCAGTGTCCCTTGCACAGTGATGGCACCCTAAAGTCGGCCCCGGCCTATGCGACACAGGTAGCTCCCAAAGCATCCATGCCCCGAGAGCATCTGTGTCAGCCGGAAGCTTAGGTCACCGTGCCGCCGGGTAAGCCATTCGACCATTACTGGTCGGACAGCCTCCACCGTTTCCACACCCCAGCTCGCTCGCTCAAGTCGCCGATACCACTCTTCCACCACTAGCACCCGATGAAGCTGGGACCTCAACGCCTCGATTTCTCGAGGCGCAAGACGTAGTCCACGCTCCAGCGCCTCCACCCGTCGGTGGTACAAAGACGCATGTGCTCTCGCTTCCAGGTCCCAGGGTGGGGATCCGGCTAGCAAAGAGACCGCCTCAAAGGAAATCGTACGGTGCTCACGTATGGCTCTGACAGCCAACGTCCGCTGCGGTTTCCGCCTACCTAGTCTACGAATGTCATAAACCTACCAATATTTTACTCACTAGTGTGTTTTCTATTCAATTTTGAGCAGTGCCCTAACTAGTGTATCTTTGAAATCTAAGATCCCAATGCTAATGAAATTAGAATAGGACTTTCTTGAAAATATACTCTTTGCAATAAAAAAGTATTTCCCAAATCGGTTCATAAATGACAATGTTCTGAGGTAATAACAGACATTAAAAAAATACAACCAAATTGAATACCTCTTCCTTTTGAAGTTCGTTATTGAAGAGCCCCATTGTATATTGAATAAAAATAGCTTTAATTATGTTTATAAGTTTATGCATTTGATACTTATTGCAGTTTTAGTTACAGCATTTACATACGCGAAACGTGGTACGATTACAGGAGATTTTAAAGGAGAGCCCATGAATTAGGTGAGCTCAAAATCCTACCAACAAAATCTCAGCATATGTAATTTTAAGTGATTAAAGTCAAAATATCATTTCAGTTTTTTAATTTAGATACTTCATTTAGATATTATATATTAGCTTTTGCTCGCGGTATCGCTCACGTTAATATGGATTAATAATTATATAATGTACTATAACCAAACAAAACATTCACATTTGCATTTAATATTAGTTAGGGTGCTTGAGAATTTAATACAAAATATCAGAATAAAACCTTTCGCTTAGAATCAAAGACGCAGTGACAAACGTCGATTACAATTTATCACTACTCAACATTCATCGTTACTAACGCGATAAATTAAAAAAATGGAAAAGTATTAGTTACACTTTCACAACTAAAGTATTTAAATTCTTTATTAAGGTCAATGGATTTTCACGAAGAAAAGCGTTTTAAAAATAGGTTCAAACCAAAACTTTTTTAATCACTTAAGAGCATTATGTGCGAATAAATGCAATTCACAGAATGATAGATATTTATTTGTTGGCAAGAAGAAAAGTACACGAATATATCAAGTAAATTTAATTATTTAAAATTGTAGAGTTAATGGCAAGGCCTTGAGAAGGAGTCTTACTACATCCTATCCAGTCTCACAAAGAGCGAGAGGAGTTCGTCTAAGTAAAAATAGAAATACCTCATGTAATTCACGAACACGTTTCTCCTCTGCCCCTCCTCTTTCCTCCGTTTCCCCCTTTTCCCCTTTTTCACTCTCTGTTTGAAAGATCGATACCATCTTTAATTGAATCGTTAAAATAACTTTGACTATATAGCTTGTAACTCTTGATTTCTCTTCCGATAGTTAAAAGTTATGTTTTTCTTGTTTTATTCCAAACTATATCATAAAATCAATTGTCACTATTAATACATTTTAACAAATTAGCACAATGGAGTATTCACTCTACAGTTAAAATGAGTTGATGGGATTCTTTTGAGCTTGTAACTTAGTTACGTTTAAAATTTCTATCTAGTATAATATACCTTCGGGTAACGTTACGGCAATAAATTCACGTCGAAACTGGTTTCGTTGAGTGCTTACTTAAGTTTTAATTTGTAATACGAAGTAAATATTCGGTATATTATATCTACTTTAGTTTTTGCTATGAACAACTTTATAGTTTATCTAACTTTTGTGTCTTATTCTGTTTAATTATCGTTCCCTTCGAGAAGCTCTTCTAAGTTATTTTTCCTTCGATATTTTCTTTACATCAACCATATTGTACATTTTTCTTGAAATGTGTAATTTGACATGATTAATAATGAAACTAATATAATGTAGTATTCATACTTTATGATTCTATGTAATTCTTTGTTATAAAATAATATATCCGCATTTCGTCAGGATTTTATGAGTGGCCATTAAGAGAATGCTGAAACTTGAACAATTAAATCGTAACCTTCACAAACGTTTTATTAATTATATAATAAAGCATTTTGCAATAAACTCTCTTAAAATATATATAAATTTATAAAAAAGAGTTGGCTTGAAAACGTTATAAACCTTGTTTGGAATTCAATCACGTTTTTAGTATCTTGTTCTGTCAGTGAAATCACAAACGAAATCCCTTTTCCTTTCTGTTGTAAGTGTCTCTGGAATCCTATTGTTTTTATGGGTCTTGCTCCGCTTTAGGCAGTTATAATAAGTAGTTTAAGGTCACGACTCTAAGATTTGTACTCTCTCCAGATTTTCTTTGAATTAAATTCGGTAGAATATTCGTTATTTACAATACGCGGTTGTAGACTTTTTCAATCGTTTCTTGTACTCCTTAAAGTCATTGTAGTCGGAGATAAACGAGATTAATAAGAACAATATTTCGATCTTCACAGTAACCCCTGTGATAGATATCGCGTTCCAAATGCAAAAACTGTATATTTTTTGTCAATTGCATTGTACGTATTTTCTATGCTTATAATTAAAAAAAAAAGAGATAATTTTCACGAAAAAAAAAATGCGCCCTTTTGGCATAAAACCCTATGTAACTGTTGTGGTACGTCCTCTTTGGTCTTTAGCACGCGGTATTATTTCAGATATGATAATGTTGTCATTACTCTCTATGTTATAAAAGATTGTTATTCTCTGTAATGTTAACACACAATAATTATTTATTACATGGATAGTTGAATATTATAATTGGTGGCAATTTTCTGCAGTAAATGACAATACATTAAGGAGTGCAAGAATAGGTATGATCTTGTCGAATAGCTGTATTGAAAAATATTTTCTGCCTTAGGCGAGTTATTAATATTGAAATATTATTCGTGAACCTTTACTCGGAAAACATATAAGTCATACTACTGTGTAAGGTATTTTATGAGCGTAATTTCGTTCTGATGATTTCGCTTTACCAAAACTTGTACCTGTATGAATCCGGTAAACAAGCTATACATAATTGTACGCATGAATATTATCACTTTGGCGGTTGCGATCACTGATTTGATGTGTTCACTTGTTTTTATCAGCGTAAGCGATGGAAACTTTGCTAATAAAGCTTTAAAAGTTATAATATTTTTATACTTATTACCATTTTGTTCTTGTTTACAATCCGCAGTAATCCATTTATGATAAGACACAATATACTGGAATATAATTTTATTAAAAAAGAGAAGCAAGTATTATGAATATATTTATAGGATTATTTCTCTTGGCTTAAAAGTGATACTACTACCATCTTAAGTCATATTGTCATATACGACCTGGTGGGAAGGTGGTAAAAATTTATACAATACAAGTTACCCGCGCCTGCTTTGCACAACTATATTAGTGGAGAAAATTAGAACAAATATTCCCTTTACAGTACGACCACGAAAATGCCAACTGAATAACTAAAAGTCAATCTTCGTTTTTCGTCAGAGATGAAAGTAATATAACAAAAAAAGTTTTGAGTTTGAAAGTAGCCGGATATGGGGGTAGAGGAAGATCGAAAAAGCTGTGGATGGATTGTGTGAAAAATTATATGTGTATAAAAGGTGTGAACACTGAGATGACATCTGACAGAGGAGAGAGGAAAAGGAAATATGTTGTGCCGACCCTATTTAGGTGGCATAAAGGTAAGATGATGATGATGATTACAGCTACAGTTAATTCTTACAATATTTTTGAAGAATTTCCTAGTGTTTTCTGTTGCTCTCTTTTTTATATGGAGATATTTTGAACCAAAATTTCTCAATTTTCCTTACGATTTTTCAAACATTTTCTCTCCTACAGCGCTTGCTCTGATAATTACAGACACAACAAAAATAAATCCAAATAGATGACACCGTTTTGAAGTGATACGCTTACATACGTTTAGCAATTGATTTTTATTTATATAGTTAAAAGAAGGGGTAACACAACATGGAACTACTGATCCGAATTTAAAAGATTCTTTCTGGAATAAAATGGTACATTATTCTTAAAGACTATAAGGTCGCTTTTTGATTATAGTTAACCCGAGCTAAATAGTGGCATTTCTAGAACATATACTATATTACCATTAACTCAGTAACTCAGTTTACATATAAAAATAGAATCCCTAAATACTTTTTAATCATATCTCATAACATGGACGTTCTAAATATAAAATTTTGGTTGATCTTGCTTGGTCAAATATCACTACTAATTTAAACAATTATCATAACCGCTTACACGGAATTTTTATCTTATCTAATGTTAACTGTAGGTATAAAAGATATGGACGCTGCAGCGGGACTTTGTCATCCGATGAGCTTAAGGTTATCTCGTATGAATTTTGTTGTTATTTCGTTTTAATATTTCGTGTTCCCTAGAACAGTCCGGTTAAGCTGTGAAAGCGCGTCAGGCTAAAAGTGTTAGTCAGTTCGAAAAAATAAATGTTCCCTAGTGACAAATGTTTACTACTAAGCCACGTAATTTTAATTTAAATTTCTCCAACATCTCCGATTGCCTAAACGGTCAGGACTTCCCAGTCCGGAGCGTACAGCGCATGTACCACCCCCGTACGAAGGCCCCCTACAACCTAATACTGGTCACACTGGACCGTAGCGTGGAAGGCAAGGCCATTTTCGGCCTCACCTCTGTGTGCGGCCTCTCCCGTGTCTATGTAAGCGTCCTCGCAAGTCCTATGCACCCTCGCAGTGTCACAACTGCCAGGTGTACGGTCATTCCGCTCGGCACTGCCACCTGCGTCCCAGGTGTGTTAAGTCTCTCGGGGATCACTCCACTAGGCAGTGCCTCTGCACTCCTCAGTCCACTCCTGCGCCACCTGCCGCGTCTTCAGTATCGACCACCGGTATCGACTGGATAGCTCAACTCCTCTTAGTACACGATGTACAAGAAATACTCGCGTTCAACGCGCTCGTCAATAGTACGTCTGAGCTCGGGCTCTTAAACGCGATCTCAGCTTTCCCGGCCGTTGCGACTACGTTACAACGTCTAACCCGCGCCGCACATAAATAAATTCGCGTTAATCAAAATATCAGTTCGAACCCGCGTGTTCATATACATTAGACCGATACATTAGGAACTCGTACGTAAGTTAAGTTGGTACCGCGTCATTGTTCTTTATTTTTTCGCTCGATATCCTCTTAAAAGATGCGTGTTTGCGCCCACGCCCGCGACTCTCTGCTCACGGCGCCGTGAGCAGGGAGTAAAGATACGATCCCGCACACTCGTCGCGATTTTTCTTGTAATAATTCGAGCCTAGGTTTGTCCCTCGGTGTGGAGCCCTCGACTATGTTACTCGCGCGAATACAGTGACTCACGCTTGTTTTTCATTTACCCAGATCACCCCTCACACGTGAACACCTAGGTACATATAGTGGTGGGCTGTTTTTTTGACCTTTTCGGACTGAAATAGGTCACACAACATAGTAGTCAGATACAAAATACACATATACATTCGTGAAACATGCATGGTCATACATGCATTTTTCACGAATTCATATGTGTATGAAATGGATAGTTAGCTTAGCTTAGCTTAGTCAGATCGGGAAATTCGGCGACGGTTCAAGCCGAGGCGCACCGAGTGCCCTTGCGCTGACCGCCTGAACAAATCGGGCGAGTGCCTTAAGCACTCCCCTTAGTAGTCCGCTCGAACTGTAAAGGCCTTGTCAGGCTAACAGTGTAGGTCAGTTCGAAAAATAAATAATTTAAATTTCTGTGTACATTGTTAGGTCAACGATGTTTCTTGTTAGGTACACATCGAAAAGATATCTAGATTGTATTAAAGTTATTTACCCTTAACATCACAAATAAAAAAAAATAATGGTGTGGCTCACGACTCTACTCATATATATGTAAGAGTCGCTCTACAGCAAGTATGCAAATAATTTGATCTACAAAGCACCTTTTTATTATATTTTCGATAAAAATAAATTTAGCATAAGAGCTGATTTCATGTAATTAAGAAATCTACTTACAATGCATTAAAATATCTGTTCTTTTGACATTATGAGCCAGTGAATCGCATTTATTCGCACATAATTAATGCTTTTGAGTGATTAAAATAATTTCGGTTTGAACCTATTTTTGAAGAACTTTTCTTTGTGGAATTCCATTGGCCTTAATAGAGAATAGAAATGCTTTAGTTGTGAAAGAATATCTTTTTTTTTAAACAATCACTTACGACA
The DNA here is from genome assembly GCA_035772565.1 of Antheraea assamensis. Lineage (NCBI taxonomy): Eukaryota > Metazoa > Arthropoda > Insecta > Lepidoptera > Saturniidae > Antheraea > Antheraea assamensis. The sequence continues at coordinate 1,816,516 of JAQQSE010000134.1, read as the reverse complement.
ATTGTTTTAGTAACGATTAATGTTCGGAATAATAAATCGTATTCGACGTTTGTCGCTGCGGCTTTGATTCTAAGTGAAAGGATTATAACTGAATCATGATCTAATTATATCAGATACATTGAAATGTTTATTATGAATAATAACTTCTATAATCTACTGATCTGTCTTGCTATTTTTTTTATATAAGTCTAACACAATATACATGGACTATTATATGGTTGCCATGAAAATTTACTCTTTCTATGAGATACACCTTGAAGAGTTATTTATAATGAGCCTTTCTATTACAAAATCTAAAATACCTAAAAATTCGATATGGGGGGCCTTACTTTATTGAGGGTGCGATATGTTAATTAAGAAATTTTTATTCAGTTGGTATAATTTTAAATTGAATTAGTAACTTATTTAAAATGTAATATCTCTCTATAAAACAAGAACTTGGAAAAATAATATCTATTGGTATTTAATAAAAAATCGTATCATATTATAAATTCAAATTATGTCGGTAAACTGTATTATTGTAAATGGTATCTTTAATGTAGAAACTATATGTTTATCTTTAAAATGCTTAATGTGTTTAGTATTTGAACACAATCTCACCTGACATTATATGACGATGTGCTCGAAAATGATTAACAGGCTAACCCTGGAGAGAACTTACTCTCAATGGCACCTACAATGCTTAGTGATGGATTTTCGATTTCAGTTTGTTTGGTAGCCAAATGGTCAGTGGAAAGGCTCTTATCATCAAGCTATGGCTTAATCTTTAATCGCGATGTTATCCTTCACCGAAAGGTCATGATCACCAGCTCATTATAAAGATCGGAACCTACGTCCGATTGACACGGTGTCCGAACACACAATAACTGAGCTCCTGTTGCATTATTGAATAGTCTTTTTTTTGTTTTTTAATTTACCACATTATTTTAGTCATGTTAGTACTTCATCATCATCCTCATCTTACCATTATTCCACCTGAGTAGGGTCAGCACAACATGTTTTCCTTTTCCACTCTCCCCTGTCAAAAGTCATCTCAGTATTCACTTTTATACACATATCATTTTCAATTTTTTTTGTCGTGTTAATACTTATTGTCAAAAAATTTGTTTTGGATATACACCGTTATGAGGCAATAAAGTGTTTTGGTAATAGTACTTACAATTTTCTTAAATTAAAAAAAATGGATCGATTCCATAGGTGAATTATATATGTATAAGTAACACTACTAATTGTTGTGTGGCAAAAAATTATTCTCTAATTTCATTTCATAGCACAGTAATTTTAAATCTGCTAGAAGTGTGTTACTTATATAATAAGATCATGGTTGTTTCTCTTAAGGCCACTGTCATAGAAATATAATTACATAAAAGTAATTTATGAAACAAATTATAAATATCTTAGGAGACCTTTTCTGCAACACCTGGGACCAATGATATCTATCTAACATAGCTCACCGCAATTTATTTTCACGCCACATGTGGGTCAATGCGAGGACAACCGTATGAATGTATCTGTTACATATGAAGGGACACGCCTTGTTTTTTTCTATAATTAGATCTTTAATCGTGTCTTGGTCGATGCAAATGATACGAAATAACGATAAAACGACTCGAACCCTCCAGTTACATATATGGCATAGTAGATTGAAGTTTTGTTGCCACATTATATTACATATATCTTGTGTAATTCTTGTTTAGTTTAGTTTGTATAAATGAACGGTGTTGTCTTTCTATTCTATAGAATGATAAATTATTATAAATATGTCTCTATAAGAAATTTAATGAATACAATTTTTATCGTGGAGGTTCGTAGATGAGAAACAATTTTTTTTCATTTGAACAATGAATACTGATTGGCTTAAATGTTCTCATTCATTGTCACTGTCTTCTATTGGCTTAATAAATATTATATCATCTTGTTATTCTTCATTCAATATAAATTTAAAGTCGATATTTTTCGAATTTTCCATTTTTATTTTAAAATAAATAGGCCTTTGCTTTTGAATTCGAATTTGAATGTATCGGAGTAGGTCTGATGAAATTGTCTTAAATTAAACTATTCGACTAAATAAACAGTGAGAGTGTTTCTAATATTGGTTGCCACGGTTAATAAATTAGAAGGTAACAATGTTTATTGTGGGGTGAGATAGAATCCAAGTTATAGAAACTTCTATCTCTATATGCGGGTAGAATGTGAACACACATCAATTTATACATCATTATATTATATTAAGATAAATCGAAACTCGACAGTTATCGTATAATGTAACTTTGGATGAATTTCTACTCTATTAAAAGTATTGGAGCTGTATTTTATGAATGCATTTAATAAATATAGGTACGAATACAGATCTATGAATTATGTAATTAACTTTTTTTTTTTTGTTTAAGTAACTAGTTTTGAATCCGGTTTGAAAAACCTTGCAAAAAAAATACTAGTTTATAAAGCAACGGACAAAAAAAACTCGGAAACATGAAATTGGCGTTCTCTTATATTTGATCTTTACTTGACACTTTCTAAACTGGGTACGTTAAAATTCAATGCGTGTCACATATTTTACCGATCGTAGATTTGTGATATGATTCGTAATGATATTAAAAATAACGTCACACTCATAGACAAGTAGTTCAACCAATCTGTATTGATTAACAGTGAGGTCAATGACACCACGTTTCATTGTCCATCGGTTTTAAACGTGTCTGAGCTGTTTTGAAAGTAGTTCAAGTTTCGTGATATATAAAACTGGACTTGAAGATATTATATTGAATATTATTTTTTATAAGGAATAGTCGTGTGTTCTTTGGAGCGAGTAATACCGAGATCTAATTAATGCAAATGAGAATGGCGGATAGTGTAAATTTGGATTATATAGTATTGCTACTGTTACACCAATTTCTAAAGTGGTAGCGTTCGTACTGCCATATGTCGGTAAGACATATACAGTTGGCTACATGCACCATCCGCACACGAGGCGTTTCGATTCAGTACACGGGCTCCAATTACTATAGGTCAGTGACCTCGGATATAGGACTTCAGTGCTGTTTCAAGTTGGCTGTAATTATAATAAATAGGTGTGGTTGTTACGTAGATTGCTAAATCGAAGCAATTGTAAAATAATTGCAGCAAACGGTAGGGTTATAGAAACTCTGCAAATTCTACATTTATATTCACATATATAATAACATTGGTTAAATTTAACAATATTTAGACACGGATGGTGGCGCACCTGATATAATTACAAAATTCGTCAAATGACGCAGATGATGCATAACGATGCTGGTGCTTGAAAAGGCTATGGAGTCACGTAACCAGAAACAACGAGCTCGAAATGGGAGGGTGGGGCGATAAGTCAACGGCCGCCAAACCATCTCTGGCCCTAATTGCACAATGGTTTGCAGTTTGCGAATTGCATTCTATATTTTGCGGCCTCTCGCTAATTACCGCTGCTGTTATTTTTCGATGGCCTGGTTCAGCATCTTTCAACGTAATCAGACTGTATAATGTTCTATCTTTTAATAAGTGGTACTACTGATAATCGAACAGATTTATGAACGAAGGGTTTTATATAAGAAACGAAACATGTTGATTTAAAAACACACCACCTGCTTTTTCAACGAATTCTTTAGTGTGTGGTTGTCGGCCCGTGAGCAGAGTTCGAAATCGATAAATCAATATGATGAAGAAGCGTTGAAAACGTTCGTCGTGTCACGTACGTACCCGCCTAATAAGTTTCATTAAGAAATCGTATGGTATGACTAATTCTAGGCAATTCGTAGTAAACATATTCGTTAGATCATAGTATTAGTGAGTGTTAGGAAATAACCGGATATTGTGAAATATACATATATCATCAATATTCATGTACTTATAGTAAATTGTACGGATAATATACTATCTTAATTATAGTAAAAGCATACAAATAAAACTTATTGCTGAAGAACAAGTAAATAACATTTTTTTAAATTACGTCATTGTTTCGTGTGACTGTATGTGCGTGATAATGCGTTTTTTTTTTAGTTTTTCCTCATATTCGTGCAGAGTGTCTTACTGTAGAAACCTCTGTTCAACTTTAAGGAGTCTGTAAATACATGACGAAATTGAGTAATATCTTGAAGTGGAATATTTGTGAAATAGTTTTCATTTGTGAATATAATTTAATTAATGAAGGTAAATTTTAAAGTAAATCTAAAATGTAAATTATTTTATTGTGTAACAATTCAAAACTCTGTTCGAGTTTTTTTTACGTCTAAATGCTCTGTCGCGTCGATCATTATGTTATTGTCTGTTGCGTCAATTCGTTTTCCCGTCTTTAGTATTTTATTTTACACCAACTCTGTGGAACGCGGCACGTGAAATCCATCTAGAAGGCAGCTAGTAGCTGACAACAACAGGGTCCATTAGAGTCGTGTATCGAGTTACGCGGCTAAATTGTAGAACAACACTGATTCGTCGTCAGACCGTATCGTATGACCCGACCCGTACTGTACGGGAATTATGTATTGATAAACCGCAATAGCATCACAATACCACTACGATTTAGACTTTAGAAATGAAATCAGCCTGTAAAATGCATTGTTATGTACTTTTTGTATGCTTACAATGTTATATACATTTTTGTATATATATATATACTAAATGGATATTGAAAACATAGTTGGTCTGATCAAAATTGAAACTGGTTTTGTGGTATTTTTTTTTTTGTTAGATTATTATTCTCAGAATTTATTACAGCCGTGCGTCTTCTTTTGACTGCACTACGAACCCAGTAAGTTGATCGTCATTGTATAAATAGGTATCATGTTTTATAATAAATTATTATTCTTGCTAATATTATTAATGCAAATTTGAGTTTCTTTGTTACGTTTTCACGTCTTATCTACTCAACTCTCGTCATCATGATTTTTGCATATATGTTGTCAGACGTTTATGAAAAGATATAGGGTATTTTCATCCAGAAAAGTACTGTAGAGGGATCGGCCTAGTGCACATTACGGTAAACTAAACCGTGAACGAAAGCTAGCTAAAAAATAAAACAGTGAATTATTCCTGGCTAAGATAACAATATAATCAAAATCTTTGTGTTACTCTATGAATATTACATCATCCTAACATATAAATAGCAGATTATTCAGCGATATACCTTAGTTAACCTCAATCTTAACGTAAAATGATATGTTAAATATTGTAATAAATTGATATTTAGTAAGTAATATGTCCTGTAGTGCAGCACCGCCACACACGCATGCTATTTACGACACGAGTTCGTTTACCTCTTCAGGAATTACTGGAACTAAAATAAATCAGCTTAATTTATTCATGTACAGCATAAGTTTTCCGCATAAGTATATCAATATTATATTATGAACAACACATGTTGATGTTCGTCTATGTCGTGTTTACGTCAGACAGATCGATTTAAAGTTATCATTTCTTTACTAAGGATAGTTTAAAAGATTTCATCAATTGGTTGTAAAGTTTTTATCCGTAAACCCCCGCATGTGAATATCACACTGTAATATAGTGATATGTCACAAACTTGATCGTGTGATATAACCACCGTGGATCGTGAGCTCGCTTATCTTGTCCGCGTGGCTTTCGGATGAACAGACGGCTATCCTCAAAAATTTACCGGCCAATTATGTCGCCCCGTATAGCGTGTGTTTAGATAGGCCGCGTCACGAGTGCGCCGCCGCTGCCCGCCGTTTCCATATCATTCGCGCTACAGACTTCGTTGCAAGCGTACAACCCCACGCGGGGCCACCCTGCCCCCCGACAGAGACACGAAACAGCGTTACCCGATCAGCTGTTGTGACTATAATCTAGAAACAAACCGGCCGACACATTGCGCACAAACTTGTTTAACAACATCAAGTCTGCCATCATGGTAAGGGTTCGTGAAATATCGCAGTGTAATATTGTGAATAGTGCATAGTGACTGTGTTCTCTCGTGCTAGTGCATGTTTATTTTGCATGAAGATCTATATTATACTACCGAATATTTATTTAATTTAGTACAATGGATAACCATTAAAATGATAAATTACCTACATTTCAATTTTAATACTAAATATACGGCGCAGCGGTTACATGTTCTGTTTCCCTTCGTGTCGTCATTATTATTCTGTCTTCCCTCAGTTCTCGTGATGCGTTTCGATTTACCGATAGCATTTCACAGAATGATCATAGCATGTTTATTAATTTACAAAATAATACAATTTTTTTTGGTTATGTCCATTATATTTTAATTTTGCATTTGTAAAGCACCGTGTAGTCAATGCGTTTGAGCATAATGTGATGTGTCAGTGTCAGTTGTTTGTGTGAGACCCGCTAAAATTAGCAGTTCCCCCCTCCAGCGGTAGCTCAGACTCCGGTTACATAACCGCGCCACCGGCGGCCTTGACTCCCGCGCCGGACTTCTTTACTACTCCATTGGCAGTCATAGATGATTTTCTTATTAGCTGTTTTATAAGTATTGCTTTTTGTTAAATCCTACAGCACACATTTATTTACCTACACAATTGTATTTGCGCCAACGATCGATACGTTCAAGCTTAATTATTGTTGGTTATTTGTTAAATTTCATTGTCAATTACTTGGCTTAGTTGAGTACTGAGTTGTATATAGGTGTCACATGGCATGGAAATTTTATATATTTGATGACGCACTCTGTTCGCAGTTTCATGGTACTTTGAATTTTGGAATAGGAAGACCGCGTCTATTACGTCAATATCGTACGTCAGTAAATGGTTTATATACAACATTTTCAATCGGTAATATACTATGGCATTTGTTTGTATATCGGTATTATACGTTATCTTATCTAATCAACCTTGAAAATTTTCCAAAATATTTATCAAACGATATTTATTATATTCCGTCGCCTATGTCTAGTCGATATTGTCATCAGAATTTACAACATCAGTATAACTTAGGTGACAATTTATAAATTTAATTACGTCAATCATTTTTTTTTTCTTTATTTTCATTTTGACGCGGGCCCAGATATTTAATGTTTTAAAAATATCCAATTATTATATCATAACCGCTACTATTATTTCTACTTGACTTTTGTTTACGCAGATATATTTGATTTTCTTTTTATAATTTATAATAGGATCATTATTATTAGATTAATTGTGTCGTGACGTCGTTCGACCCTGGCACTTGTAATTGTTAGATTTCGTTGCCCGTTCAACGTTATCACGGCCAAGGTCGCCGCCGAACAGCTGCTCTATATATTTAGTATCCAAACCTTTTTGTTATTATGTAACATCGGCTACAGATCTCATAGCGTATAGACTAAATCGATATCGTTCTTACTTTCGCTTTATATTGTTTTAGTAGGTATTTCCAAATGCTATGCCCGTTAATAGAGGTTTAATATAATTTGGACGTAAGTTATCAACTGCTGATTGACAAACTTACATATTTTATTATTTTAATTGTTTACTTCACACACACATATATTGATAGCATTACAGTCATAACATTTAAATTGAACACTCAAAAGTATGAATGCCAACTGTCGGCAAAATTCTCAAGACTGGGTAAAAAAAATCGCTCTCGGAGTATAGCCACGGTCTAAATTAGTAATTGGGTTAGGCTACGACATTAAGAAATAACAAGTTGCACGTAACAAGGAATGTAAAGCTTATTATTTATTTCAAAATTGTAAAAATATCGTAGGCTTATTTAGATAAGACGATAGTATACGACGACAGATCGGAATGTCTGGACCGTAATCGATATGGAACTGCGTGTTTATGGTGCGCGCGCAACCGTTTCTGGTGAATGGTCCTACTGGTGAAAGCAAGAGGACTCATATAAGGGGGTGAGGAACGCTAGACCGGGTGGGATTTAGTTTCAAGGCCGTAGTTACTACCATCGGTGCATCTCTCTCTAGCTCATCACAACGATAAATCTCTATCTCTATAAAATTCACTTTCAACGTAAACCGTCGTAAATGCAACGGCCAAGTTGAGGAGCACACACGTACGAGTCTGGCGTCGAATGAATAGCCAATTCCTGACGTTTGATATCACGTTGTAATAATGAATCACTGCTGTGTGATTTTGATAAGCTGTGATACTGATTATGATGTTCAATTCGAATTGCGTCATTTCAGTATTTGATGTTTTTTTTTAATATAATATGTATAAAAGTAATGCATGTAACTTTATGAACTTATTATATTCACATGCCAATTTACAGATTATAATTTTAATTTTTTAATTTGTGATTTAACGTAGAGGTAAAGATTTAATTACGTGAAACTTTTCCTGTTAATGGTATGAAGTTAAAAATTGTATCAAAACCAATGATAATTTCGATAGCAATTGACGTAAGTGTCTCGAAGTAAAGATTAAGCCCTAAGTTATCAGATAACAAGTATGTTCATTAATAATTTGTCTACAAATCGCACAAATCTGACGAATATCATTTTCGATGTAATAATCCTTTTTTTAATCTTAAATCTAAACGTCATATTGTTTGGTAATATGGATATCAATATTACTAGATAAAAAACTAAACGTGTATGTATGCATATATATTCATTCATTTTCCTCTTTTTTTTAAGATTTTAGTTAATTCGATTTTTCGTATAAGTGGAAATATTAATATACCATAGATATGTACATTGAGAGAATTGAAATGGTATTTCATTTATTTAGTTTTATTTATTTTTCAAAAGTAAACTTATGTTTCCTTTTGGGACATAAATATAATTTAATAGAAAATAACAAAAGACCTCGAGTATTTCAGCATATTCATATTTTATGCGTGTTTGAATGATTTATTTATAAAGTTTAAGGGGGTTTTTTGTTACACTTTTATCTTTGCGACGATAAATATTTTTCTTTCTTTCTTTCTAATTATTTGACAAAGTAACTGTAACTTAGGAATCCATTAAAATAGTTACATACATATCATACATACCTATATGATTTGTTTACTTAGAATTAGGTGACCTCATACAGGATTCTGTTTCATTTGTTTTTTTTTTAATTTAAATATGAGGAATAAATTGAGGATACAATTTCCGGTTTATGTCAGGTGATTTACCGAACTTTGTTTGAACGAATTAGCTAACCGTCTACCCATTCACGCCTGTCGCCGAAGCGTTTCTGATCTGTGTACTAACCTTGAACATTGTTGACTGATTACTCCACTACCTTGTCGTTATTGTATAACTTGACCGCGTCAATATACACATCTTTGTATTCACACTTCCTATATCTTTGGTTGTGTAGTAAAATCGATTAGCACTGAAATTTTTAAATCTTTCTCAACTAATAACCATGCAAATTGATATTTCTCACGTGATATCTAAAACTCAGTAAGTGTATTTAAAGGCGGTAGACCATGACATTTAATAAGCAGTACGCCTTATGTAGGACTTTCCAAGAAACTTGTATTACTGATAGTTTTATGTTCACAGCGGTATCGAGTGCAAAGATGAGGTGTTTGCCGCACATCAAGTGCAGCACGCTGATTTGAAACCGAAAGTAGCGCCGGGCGCATCTGTACCCGCGCTAATCTGTAAAACAGTCGACCCACCGCCAAACGGTGCAATAGTCGCTATCGTACCCCCAGAGGACGAGCGACCAATACCGGTGACGGAGCTCCTATTCGCACCAAGAAAGAAAGAGATGAACAAAGGCTTTCTCATGTTTTCCCAAGACGAGGGACTTACAAGTGAGTGGCACTCGAACCACAGCTTAGGTATCTGTGATGTTGCTTATTCTTTTTGAACTTGCAACACAGTATCCTCCACCGTAATGATGTTATTGTTTTCAGTGCTTAAAGACGAGCCTGAAGATCTGACACATTTGGCACCGACGGCCGGTGACGCTTGTATTCCTCTGGAGAATAGTCCTTTTGATATGTTTGATGAATTTATTCTGAGCGATAATTACTGCAGCCTTTTGGGTGATGATTTAGCAAATACGTCGCCGGTGGACGCGCTGACACCCGATTCCTTGCTGCTGTCATCACCCGAACCTCAGGTAATGATATTTTAATCATTTTTGAGGACGATATAGTAGTATCTATATATCTATATATCCTATAACTAATTTACCCGTGTTATTTCAAAAGTGGTTTGTTTTTTACAGGAAAATGATTCGTCATGCGAACAGTCGTCATTGTTAACAGAGTTGTCGTTAGATGCGTTTGACAACACAAAGTCTGATAATGACATCGATGATGGAAACTCACCGTTCATACCGACGAGCGATGAGCTCCCAGTCTTGGAGCCGGCCGTCATGTGGGGTGCCCTGCCAGACAGTGTCAGCCTTGCGCGTCCTCAACCCTCAGAATCACATACCATATCGCCGGCACCGGCATTACAGCATCTACTCACGACATCGACAACGGGACCACCTCCACAGGATCTCGTAACAAATATATACTCAAATCAAGGTATACAACTATACAATATTTTAAACAGTTACTCACTTTGCAATTTATTACATTATAATTGTTTTTCAGGTCTTATATCGAACAGAAGTGTCTCAGCATGGGATACGGGTATGAAGAGAGTAATGAAGGAGGAACAAGAGCCATGCGCTAAACGTGCCAAGCGTAGTCCATCTCCAGCGCTAACTCCCTCCAATAGTAGACCATCCTCGAGCGTCCTCATGAACCTTCTGGTGAGCGGCTGTGACGTGGACGCGGGTTACATTTGTATGGTACAATGCCGGCCGCGTCAAAAAGCGAAGGCCTGAGACGTTACTCTCGCCGAAAGAACTAAACTGTGATAAAACACGTCCAGTGTTCAGACGATTATCGTTTCTAGCTATATATGTGCTGTATAGAACTTTATTCTGGTCGCAGTTTATACGAATTAGATAAAACACAGTGCCGTCATAATAATACTTGTGATATATATCCTATACACGTTAATATCTGATTGATACTAACATCGGATTACTTTAATCAGAAAGCTCTGAGCGGGCAATAAATGTTACTACGATCCAGATTAAAGTCTGTAAAGGCAATTTAAACGTCAAGCGTACAGTCATATAGACTCGAGGGCTAAGACCGGTTAGTGTAGTTAATCTTCCAGGGACTCGCAATCTCCTGGTCCGCCCGAGGGGTCAACCAGAATTAGTTTTAGGTGGTCGACGGGTAAACTCGTCTTTTTTATTATAGCCGTGTTAAGTTTCGTAGCAATCGGACGTTCATTTTAGAGTTTAAGTTAAAAACGTGAGCATATCGTATCTGTTATGTGATGAGTTGTTAATTCGTTCCTAGGTTATGTAGTTAGCGAACGTCTCCGTTGTGCGGGTCTATTCTCTCTGCACAGAGACTTATGTTCGTAGCTGGAACCGAGTCAATATATTTAATAGCTTATTTATACCTTACCCTCAAAGGTTATCTCTATAATCGCTATTTATTATTGTAAGTCTACGCTTAGTTAACTTTAACTATGTCTAATCTAATATTTTTACATCGAGCCGAGAGAGTTCGGTTTTTCTTGTCGAGTATTTCGAATATGTAATGCAGAGTTTATTAGTGTATTGTGAATTTCGAGGCAGCATTCAAACTCGGGTCGATTCAATACTACGTGTTAACTTTATTCACTGCCATATACCAAAAAGAGTACAATATAGATCACAGTTTAAGTATTGTAAACGCTTTTATGTTTCTTTTCTATACTTAGATGTTTTGATGGCCTTGTACATTGTAATGAATTGGTGTGTATATTCGTAATGATTGACGACGTCACTCGAAAGAATAATTTCTTAGCATTTCTATGATACTCTGCACGTAGATAGGTGGTACTTTAGTTTGTGCTTGGCAATCGTAATGTGATTGTTAGAAATGTTTTAAAAGACGTAAATGTATGTAGATTTTTTTTTTTATTATCGTCGTTGTTATTTTAATAACTGATAGAGCGAGTATGTGACATCGAATGCGTAGTGTTGTTTGTTACATAATTATTTATTTTTCTGACGGGCAATAAATGTTTTTGGGTGTCTATTAAAGACTTGTAATAAAATTTAAGGAAAAAAAATAGTTGGTAAAAAGGTGCACGATTATTTTTATTGATCCTATCCCGTTCCCCTATTTCCTGGTGTATAAGCTTTAAAAAACTAATATTAGTGTGTTTGTACTATCAGAAGTCAATAATTGACAAGTTTTCATAATATATTTATGTGTTTGTTTTCGATTAGGTAAGTTACATAAGTAAAATTGCGCGGAAGAGTGTATGTAGAACACGAGCATAAATATGATATATACATATATATATCTTGATTAATCGTTGGGTACGATAAAAATGTTAAATATAAGATATCAAAGGCAAACCGTAACATTTAATATTTTCCGTTTCAACATTAGTCGATATTTTTGATCTAAAAAAAAATGAATAAACTTTTATACCTTTAATTGTTATAGCTTATTATCTTCGATATTCGAAAGATTTTTAATAAGAAAATTACACAGAAAATATATAGTGTCATATTTATAAATAAATATTATAGGAAAATTAAAGAGTACATTGTACAGGTCTCCAATATAAATAATAATTACAATATGTCGCTTCAACTTATATAATATGAAAAGACTGCATTTGAGATGCGATGTGCAACCCCTAAGCATTTATTATTAAAGTAAAAAGATAAGATCTGCACGCCAATTTCCCGATATATATAAAGAGAAATGTCTGAAATCCTAGAGATAAACTTTTACGATAACAAATACTACGAAACTTTTCCATCGTCATTCCATATAGTACCGTAAAATTCCAATGGAAGACTTTCGGGTAATGTAGTAGTAGTATCTCTATATGGCTTTTTTCTGTATTTACTGACAATTATATATGAATACATGTTTGTTAGTGAGGTTATCAGCATTCGTGACTTCTTGTTTGCATTATTTCAATACGAACGTTATTGAGTGAGACCTATATATTTTAATCATAATCTCTCCAAATAACAATAGTTTATATGGAAACAAACCACGAAATGAACTCTTTAAAGGTTTCAAAACAAAGTAGCGAAATTACAGAGCAGTTTTCATTAATTAACAGTTATAAAAAATGTCTTGAATAACTGCGATTGTATGGCTTCATTACTCTTGTGGTTAATTTCTGTAAATAGCTTAGGGTAGATTTTTATTATCAGTAACTTTCAAAACTATAATAACCAAAATTTGAATCATTGAATGTTGACTATTAACATTTGAGATGTTTAATATCTTCTACCTAAACTTAGATTGTTTGCGGAGAGCTCAAGGGCAATAAACGGAAAGAGAAGAATTTTTAAGCCACCCCTCGGGGTGTTATGGCCTTCGCTGATATCGCACAAGTATTAAAGGCCAATGACTTACGATTTCACTTGACCCGTCTCGTTTAATTTCAGTTTTGTTTCTTGTAACGAAACCTAATAGATCTACGAGTATGATTCTAACATATAATAGCTGTTACGTTTAATTAGTTAGAAGTTGTTAGAATACTATTAAATTATAGTCCAAGGGTATCCGTGTTTGATTACTACAATATCTATATGTACTTTTAAATACATAGATGTGATACAAGATGACGTAATCGTAGTGATATATACAATAAGCATATTCTTGGCGACAGAATTAAAACTTTTTGAAAGTTATACATCGAGTCATTTAATATCAAAGTATATCTTGTTTGTACACTAGTATTTTTAAATCTTTATTTAATTTACACTTATTGCCTATATAACTAGGCAAAAATGATGGGTTAAAATTTCCGATATTCTGTTATGGTATTTTTGCAATATAATTTTGCAATAAATCAAGATTCAATTCCGACATAATTTAGAAATGAAGTTTAATTGAATTCTTGTATTTAAATCGATAAGGGATAAAATATAAAGTTTAGTTTTTCAACCAAGGTAATATGTATATTGATTACTTTTTTATAAATGGACATTAGAACGATGATATTTATATAATACAAGGTTTGACCCTAAGAGATAAAATATATAAGAGTTCTTACCCTCAAGCTCGTGAATTTTAAGAGGATATTCTAAGAAAATTAGTACGTATCTGGTCTCTATCATACTAAGAAACCGAGGGTAAGATAGACAATTCCGTTTCTACATTATTCGGAAGATAATCATCTTTGCTACGCTCGACTTTGGCGTTGATTGAATCAAAGGGATCTCATGTGATTTTAATTATCTCATTCTAAAAGGAATCGTTGATACGAATTCTTGTGGATTCGCGTCCTTTGAGTTTTTATCACTGAATGATAATTACGCGCCTGAAAATTATCAATCTTATCATGATTTAATATTGTATTTTTTTACAATACTAATCTTATATTCGGGAAGCTTATAAATATTACTTAGAAATAAATAATTTTGCATTCTAAATAGCTACAATTATTATATTGACAAACGGTTGTGACTTCGTCCGCTAATTACAATATAAAATGTAACAACACAAGACAACCCAGCGCCACACAGAGGAGAGTTCTAGTAAAACTAGCCTTTGGCTTGCGGTTTCGCTTGCTTTAATATAGATTTGATTTATCTTTTGGTAACAGTACTTTTTTCTGGATTAAAGATACTTTATATCCTTTTCTGTAACACTGACAGTATTTATGCGAAATTTCACGTTGACCGGCTAAGTGGTTAACCCCTCGGTTGATTTTTAAGACCCAGATCTCAAAACTGCGGTTAATATTTTTATTTTTTTAATTTTACGACATCCTATATTGTAAATTTTATGCTTTAGTAAAAAAAAGTTCGTACAAATGAAAAAATAATCTAAAATACATTTTACAAGGTTATTATTAATTTTACAATATATAATTTATTATTTTTCAAAGTTTTGTAATAAATCAGATAAAATAAAAAAACTGACATTCAGATAATCTATCCATACCTCTACTTCGGTCTTCCTGTACTCCTATGTCCGTCCACCTTCATACATAAAACTTTTCTAGATACATGGTTTTCATCTCTCCTGAATACATGCCCATACCGTGCTAATCTATTACTTCTTAACTTCTGTCACTTTCTGGTGTTATTTTTAAACTTACTCTTGTATACTTATTCTTAATCTTATCGGTTCTAGCTTTACCTCACATCCATCTTAACATACGCATCTCTGCCACGTGTAGTTTTCTCTTATCCGTCTCTTTCATAGCCCAGCACTCGGATGCATACAGAGAAATACCGTTAAAATGATTATAGCTTAAAATATTCTATACATTAATAATAATTAATCAGAATTAAAATACATTCTGAAAATTCACTCCAATGTTTAATAACTAGGTCGAATACTATTAACGATCACTTATTGTCTTAGATGACTGTCCGAGAGTCATCCCGAGAAGGTTTTAGTAATTATAACTAATGAAATTATCTTGGACTAAATATTTAGGAAGATTCGAGTGTCCAATTTCGCTGGCAGCGTTCAAGTGAACCACACTATGAGGGTAGTCTATTTATTATGTATAATTTGATTTTACCCTTTAAGCGTCAATATAACCGAAGCATACCGTTGGAAATTAACACAGTTAACGTTTTTATTACGAACTAAATATTGAATTATGTCTCAATAGTCTTTATGTGCTCAAAATACGTTTGGTAATATGCTTTTTTTTTCAACGCGAATGTTGTTTTGTTTCTTGTTTCCATAGTAATATAGAATTATATACAAGTATTAAGGCAAACTTAACATAAATATTGCCCTTATGTAGACACTTACTAATCAATACTATAAAGTATTTACATTTATTGATTAATTAAATAATGACATAACATCGAACCTTTTGATGAGACATTTTGTTTGCTTATACATTCTTAGCTTGACTTATATAATATATTCAGAATGATGTGTTCTAATGTTTGGGACAAGAGAGTAGGTTAATTTGAACTTTTGTTAATTAACAAGGCACTCTTGTACTAAAACGTTGCATAACTTTTTTGTTGATATATTATTTTTATTAATCTAGTATCATTACAAACAGTAAAGTTGATTGTATCGTCTAACTGTAGGTATTATTATGACCAATACACAAGCCATGGATCTTAAGTTTACTGTGTGCAAACGACCGTTGAATTTGGGCTACTAATATTGCGGTATTTATCTGTATAAACTTACCATGTTGTTATTACTTTAGTATATTGTACTGGTTTTCATATCAATAGAAAACGATCGCAGTTCGGCAGCACAATTTATGAGATAACGTGTTGTTTCTGAATTATGTAACCTTTTACATGAGTATCGAGTAAGCATTTTGTTATTACTTTACATGAAGTAAGTACCAATATACGAGTAAGTTTCATTGGGTCGCTTTCGGGCTTTATAAGATAGCATTTCTAGATATTTAAAGTTATACTCATATATAATTATCCGTATAATTAAACCTATTTCTAAGTCTGTTTTTGGATTATGAATATACTAGGTTTAACTCGCGGTTTCGTTCGCGTTAATGTAGACTTGTTACTTAATACTTCGCCTCTGATAAACTAACAGGTTATATAAAAAACTACGCTGCATTCTATATTGACGTAAGGGCCAA